>CAWUFW010001353.1:2482378-2915994 GCA_963921515.1 Calotriton arnoldi | reverse complement strand
AGGCATCCAGCCCCCCATGGGTAGAGGTGGTAGTAGTGGTAGGCATCTGGCACCCCTGGGTAAGGGTGGTAGTGGTGGTAGGCACCTGCCACCCCTGGGTAGAGGTGGTAGAAGTGGTAGGCACCTGGCACCCCCTGGGTAGAGGTGGTAGTAGTAGTAGGCATCTGGCACCCCTGGGTGAGGGTGGTAGTGGTGGTAGGCATCTGGCACCCCTGGGTAGAGGTGGTAGTAGTGATAGGCATCCAGCCCCCCTTGGATCGAGGTGGTAGTGGTGACAGGCATCCAGGCCCCTATGTGTATATGTGGCATTGGTGATGGGCATCCCGCCCCTATGGTGCTGCTGTTTCTGGTGTAAGTAATTTGTGCATCCCTCTGTGTGTGTGTGATATGTCTGGTACGTGTAGTTTGATTTTGTGGTTGGTGTCTGACTTACCTACTGCGCCGTACGCGTCCGTGCCTGTTCCTGTAGTAGATGTAGAATATTGGTAGGATCGGAACGATGGGATTCATGGTTGGTTCGTCTCGTTCGTCTTTGTCGTTGCTTCGCCTCGTCCTCGTCGCTTGCGTGTTCGTCTCGTAGCCGTGGATCGTGTTGTGGCGCGAATCGGAGGTTATGTGCGCCTCTCCCGGATGCTTTGACGTGCCGTGCGTAGCGACGGGTTCGGCGCGTACGGGAAGCGCATTGTACTTGTCCGGCCGGCCGGGGCTGCTATTTGGCTTCCGGGCGACTCGAATCTGCGTTTACGGATCCGGCTCGGTCGGGGCACAGGACCTGGATTGGGTGAGTACGACTGGGTCGGAATCTGTGCTGTTGTGCGCATCGTACTTGTTCGTTCGGATTAATGTGCGGATCGGTCGGGAAACAGGCATTCGCATGGCTTTTTTCCCGACCGAATGGTGTTGGGTGCGCCTCCGACCGAGATCGGAATCGGCCCCTTTGTCTTACAGTGATGCACATCTGGTGGGCTTACCACTGTTCAATGTTCCTATTTCCCTGACTGTGTGCCCATCTCCACTGGACATGCAGTTTAGCACACCAATGTCGAAGGACTCATCTGTGTATACAGTGCAACTTGCTTGACAAGTGTTTGGTGTGTGTGCAGATGACTGACGTGACACTCCCGTACCCAGGCTGATGTGAGCAGAGCCTTCTGTGTGTTGTGGTTGTTGACTCACTGACGGAGTGTTCTGCTGACATGTTTGGGTCGTGCACAGACAAGGTTTGGCACAGCGGACCTTCCACAGGAGTGGAGTGCCCTCATGGCAGTGTGTAATCTGTTGACATTGCGTGGGCCTGTGTTGTGTAAGCATGTCTGTGCGTGTTCCCTTCCCTTTTCCTACACAGGCTGTGTCCCTAGGGATGTTCCTGTTTGTGATGCTTGCTGAGTTGTTCTGTGTTCATCCAGCATCTTGGACCTGGTTTCTCTGTGATGTGGGTGCATGGCAAACTAATGTTCATGAGGTTGTCATCCCAGGTTGTCTTTGTTGTCAGTGCTGGGGATGTGGGCAAACGCAGATGGGACACATTCAGGATTCCCTTGGCACTTGTTGTTTACACGAGTCATGTGATTTACAGTTTGTGTTAGCTTTCAGTGATTGTGACACGTTGTGTGTGTGACTGCTGCCACTGCTCAGAGCTGCAATGTTGGTAGTTGTGTACGTGTGTTCTTCGTGTGTCACCTTGGCTTCTTCATTGGTGTGTGACTATGGCCAGGATCCCATTGATTGTGGTGGATTTCACATCATGCCCATGTATGGCATACTGTGCTGTGTGTCAGACATTGACGAGTCTTGTTGACTGGCCATGTGTGATGGGTTTCTGCACCTTAGTTCCCACCACCACCCCTGGTGTTGTCATGGGTGCATGTGCAATGTCACCAGTCCATGTGAGCTTCACTGCTGCACATTGGTGGAGATCAGGGTGTGTGGTGTTGAGTGTGTGCAAAAGTGAGTTGTTGCACGGCCAGACCCCTACCTCCATATTGACCTTGGCTGGCAGGCCGTGCTGATTGATTGGAGCTTGTGTAGGTGTGATGGTAGTTAGTTGCTCAGGACACATGGTTTGGGTTCACAGTGTGAACGACATCTAACATTGTCATCACAGTGGGATTATCATGCAGGCTAGTGTCAGCACAATATGGGGTCCCTGGGGGTAGTGCTGTGGTGGGTCTGTCTCTTGCTGTGTTAGTTGCTGTTCCTACAAGCTTGTGTGACATGTGTAATTTGTGCTCCTTCTCATCTAACAATGCCTGATTGCCCACATATGGGATTTGGATCCATGAGTTACTTTTGTGTGGCACTGTATGTGCATCTGTGTAATTGGTATTCAGGCCTCATCATGTGTTGTGTGGTTGCCTGGGGACACTGGCACCCCCCCTCACCTGTTGTGTTTGATGTGCAGTGTGGGTCTGCCTGTTTGTGTTTGTGCATCTGCACCACTGCATTGGCATATCTTTAGTGTGCCATTGGCTGTATGTTGTTTGGTGGGTTTCACATGCTGTCCCTGGGACTCCTAGGTCATCAGTCAGCACAATGATCATTGTTTGTGTGTCCCATTGCTGCCATGGTATGTTATTTGTTCACCTCACATCTACAGTCTCCACAGGGTATCTCCATTTGTGTGCCCATTGGTGCAAATATGTGGGTCTGCATTATGATGGTCACTTCTGTCATTGTGTCATTGATGAATGTTGACAGTGTCAGCCCCCATGGGTGATGTTTGTCTGCACATGGCCAAAGGTATGTCTTATTTGCACTGCACTGTTTGCCTCCCCCAAATCTATGTTGCTATGGGACACAAGCACTACTTTGCCACTGATGTGTTTGTTGTTCTGTGACCAGGAATCATCCATGCAGTTTGGCAGTTGCAGCTTTTTCAATGTCAACACTTACATTTTGGTCACTGTGATGATGGGGGTTTAGACCCCATTGCCACAATGTTCAAAATGTGCTTCAGCTATGGACCCCACACTTACCTTTTGGTCACTGTGATGATGGGGGTTTAGACCCCATTACCACAATGTTCAAGATGTGCTTCAGCAATGGGCCCCACACTTACATTTTGGTCACTGTGATGATGGGGGTTTAGACCCCATTGCCACAATGTTCAAAATGTGCTTCAGCTATGGACCCCACACTTACCTTTTGGTCACTGTGATGATGGGGGTTTAGACCCCATTGCCACAATGTTCAAGATGTGCTTCAGCTATGGGCCCCACACTTACATTTTGGTCACTGTGATGATGGGGGTTTAAACCCCATTGCCACAATGTTCAAAATGTGCTTCAGCTATGGACCCACCCTTACCTTTTGGTCACTGTGATGATGGGGGTTGGACCCCATTGCCACAGTGGTCATGGTCTGCTTGCATTGTGGGGGCCACACACATTTATGTGTGACACAAGTGATAGGGGGTCACATTGTATGTTCAAAGTCATGTTCAGTGTTGTAGGCATTTGACACAGTCTACACACGCTTGTCATGGTGTTGGGGGGATGTCTTTTTGTTGCATTCCTTATGTTGGTGTGTGCTTGTTGTGTCATGCATTACCCATCCTATGAGTGGGGGTGTTGTTGGTGGTAGGCATCCTGCCCCCCATGGGTATGGGTGGTGGTAGGGGTCGGCATCTAGCACCCCCTGGGTAGGCGTGGTGGTAGTGGTAGGCATCTGGCACCACATGGGTAGAGGTGGTAGTAGTGACAGGCATCCAGCACCCCTGGGTAGAGGTGGTAGTAGTGACAGGCATCTGGCACCCCTGGGTAGAGGTGGTAGTAGTGACAGGCATCTGGCACCCCTGGGTAGGGGTGGTGGTAGGGGTAGGCATCTAGCACCCCTGGGTAGGGGTGGTGGTAGTGGTAGGCATCTGGCACCCCCTGAGTAGGGGTGGTAGTGGTGGTAGGCATCCAGCCCCCCATGGGTAGAGGTGGTAGTAGTGACAGGCATCCTGCCCCCCATGGGTAGGGGTGGTAGTAGTGGTCGGCATCTAGCACCCCCTGGGTAGGGGTGGTGGTAGGGGTAGGCATCTAGCACCCCCTGGGTAGGGGTGGTGGTTGTGGTAGGCATCTGGCACCCCCTGAGTAGGGGTGGTAGTGGTGGTAGGCATCCAGCCCCCATGGGTAGAGGTGGTAGTAGTGACAGGCATCCTGCCCCCCATGGGTAGGGGTGGTGGTAGTGGTAGGCATCTGGTACCCCCTGGGTAGGGCTGGTGGTAGTGGTAGGCATCTGGCACCCCCTGGGTAGGGGTGGTGGTAGTGGTAGGCATCTGGCACCCCCTGAGTAGGGGTGGTAGTGGTGGTAGGCATCCAGCCCCCCATGGGTAGAGGTGGTAGTAGTCACAGGCATCCTGCTCCCCATGGGTAGGGGTGGTGGTAGGGGTAGGCATCTAGCACCCCCTGGGTAGGGGTGGTGGTAGGCATCTGGCACCCCCTGAGTAGGAGTGGTAGTGGTGGTAGGCATCCAGCCCCCCATGGGTAGAGGTGGTGGTAGTGACAGGCATCCTGCCCCCCATGGGTAGGGGTGGTAGTAGTGACAGGCATCTAGCACCCCTGGGTAGGGGTGGTGGTAGTGGTAGGCATCTGGCACCCCCTGAGTAGGGGTGGTAGTGGTGGTAGGCATCCAGCCCCCCATGGGTAGAGGTGGTAGTAGTGACAGGCATCCTGCCCCCATGGGTAGGGGTGGTAGTGGTGGTAGGCATCTGGCACCCCTGGGTAGGGGTGGTGGTAGTGGTAGGCATCTGGCACCCCCTGGGTAGGGGTGGTGGTAGTGACAGGCATCCTGCCCCCATGGGTAGGGGTGGTAGTAGTGACAGGCATCTAGCACCCCTGGGTAGGGGTGGTGGTAGTGACAGGCATCCTGCCCCCATGGGTAGGGGTGGTAGTAGTGACAGGCATCTAGCACCCCCTGGGTAGGGGTGGTGGTAGTGACAGGCATCTAGCACCCCCTGGGTAGGGGTGGTGGTAGTGGTAGGCATCAGGCACCCCCTGAGTAGGGGTGGTAGTGGTGGTAGGCATCCAGCCCCCCATGGGTAGAGGTGGTAGTAGTGACAGGCATCCTGCCCCCCATGGGTAGGGGTGGTAGTAGTGACAGGCATCTAGCACCCCTTGGGTAGGGGTGGTGGTAGGGGTAGGCATCTAGCACCCCTGGGTAGGGGTGGTGGTAGTGGTAGGCATCTGGCACCCCCTGGGTAGGGGTGGTAGTGGTGGTAGGCATCCAGCCCCCATGGGTAGAGGTGGTAGTAGTGACAGGCATCCTGCCCCCATGGGCAGGGGTAGTAGTAGTGGTAGGCATCTGGCACCCCCTGGGTAGGGGTGGTGGTAGTGGTAGGCATCTGGCACCCCCTGGGTAGGGGTGGTGGTAGTGGTAGGCATCTGGCACCCCCTGAGTAGGGGTGGTAGTGGTGGTAGGCATCCAGCCCCCCATGGGTAGGGGTGGTGTTGGTGGTTGGCATCCAGGCCCCTATGTGTATATGTGGCATTGGTGATAGCCATCCCGCCCCTATGGTGCTGCTGTTGCTGGTGTAAGTAAGTTCGGCATCCCTATGTGTGTGTGTGATATGTCGGGTACGTGTGGTTTGTTTGTGTGGTGGGTGTCTGACTTACCTTCTGCGTCGTATGCGTCCGTGCCAGTTCCGGTAATAGATGTAGAATATTGGTAGGATCGGCACAATGGGATTCATGGTTGGTTCGTCTCGTTCTTCTTTCATTTTGCTTCGCCTCGTCCTCGTCGCTGGCGTGTTCGTCTCGTAGCCGTGGATCGTCTTGTGGCGCGAATCGGATGCTTTGATGTGCCGTGCGTAGCGACGGGTTCGGCGCGTACGGAGGGCGCATCGTACTTGTCCGGCCGGATGGGGCAGCATTTTGGCTTCCGTGTGACTCGATTCTGCGTTTCTGGATCCGCCTCGGTCGGAGAACAGGACCTGTATTGGGTGAGTACGACTGGGTCGGGATTTGGGCAGTTGTGCGCATCGTACTTGCTCGTTCGGACATATGTGCGAATCGGTCGGGAAACAGGCATTCGCCTGGCTTTTTTCCCGGCCGAATGGTATTGGGTGCGCCTCCGACCGGGATCGGAATCGACCCTTAGTGTGAAACTGGACACTGTCCTGCAAGCGGTGGAGAAAATTGGGACTGCGCTTGATCAGACGCGCACATCACTTGAATGCAAGATTGACAAAGTGACAATGGCTTTCACTGTCCTGCGGGTAGATCAATGCAAACTTGCTGATAAATTGCATAACACCGAACTCACACTGGCTGAGCTGAAGCCCACCACCCAGGAAAACTCGACCTTGCTACAGTCACTGTTAAACCGAGTGGGCACCTTGGAGAACAGAGTGGAGGATGCTAAGGGCCGGTCCCGCAGAAATAACATAAGGGTAGTGGGCCTTCCGGAGGGTACGGAGGGCCAGGACGCAATGACACACTGAAGTCTGGATCTGCACGCTGCTACCTGATGTGGTGTTGTCACACTTCTTTGCGGTTGAGCGTGCCTACTGGGTGCCGCTGCAAAGCCCACAGCCGAGCGCTAACCCCAGACCCTTTATGTTTTGACTCCTCAACTACAGAGACTGGGATAGCATACTCTGCGAAATACGATAATTGAAGGAGGTCAAGGTGAACGGTGTCCTGGTCATGCTTTTCCCAGATTACACAATGTCTGTGCAAAAACAAAGGAGCTCCTTCCAAGCGGTCAAGTGCAACATCCATTACCTCTACATACACTACTCACTACTGTTTCCTGCTCATCTCCGGGTGGTGTTCAAGGGCACCGTTTATTTCCTCGATTCCCCCGAAGACGCATGGGACTGGATGGAGGCCACTTGCCACGTGACCTTGCATCCCCCGCCCGTCGGCAACAGGAAACTACTAACTGTCACCAGAACTCACCACCGCAGTCAAAGAAGACACACCAGCCACCATCCACCAAACCTGTAACAAACCTGGAGCAGGTGATATCGGAGAGAAGGCAGGTTTTGCAAATAGCAGCTGCAATACGCACCCAAACCCTAAGTTCATATCAAGGCGTTGATTCCGTGAAGTCACTGAGTGATGATAGCTCCTCGTACATTTGGCCGACCGAGGTGGGGTCACCAGCACCGCCGAATGTGGTGCCACAAACCACAGATGACATTATATGATTCGATCCAGAGACTAGTGGTACAACACTCCTGGTCTCCTGATGTCCTGCGATGCCTCCACAGTAACCCTCTCTAGAAAGCCCTGTCTGCACCAGAACTGCACCAGTTGGACTCATTACCATAAATTCATGACATTTGATACCCCACACAACCACGAAGTAAATTTATAGAACACACTGGCATGCACCTTATTGCAAAGCACAGCTGGAACACTGCACACTACGCAGCAGGGGTCTTGCAATATTAATACTTACTACTCATGCTCTTTTCCTCTGACCGATACTTTCAGTAGTTGCCACAGTTTGGGCGGATTCCTGTTGCACATCTGCTCTAATAATGTTATATGAGTTGGGGTTACTCCCCTTTCCCTTTTCTTTTTCAGTTCTGCTGAGTTACCCCGCATTGACTGGCCCCCCTTAGTCATCCTCACATGCAACAAGTGAAGCGTGCAACAGGCCTCCCTGCTGATGCACAACCGCGTTGCACTCGGGACCAAGTTACACCCCAAGAATGGCCAGCACTAATATTGTTACGTGGAACATTAAAGGCATGCACACGCCCTCTCGCCGTTACTCAATATACTCCTACTTACAACATAGATCCACTCACATAGTCCTCTTGCAAGAGACTCACCTGACACTTCAGGAGGCTGACCGCCTCTCCCGGCTCTGGCGTGGCCAGGTATTCGCCACTGACTACTCTTCCTATGCTAGGGGAGTACTGATCTGGGTGAGGTCAGTGACCCCTTTCGTGGTCGATGAGGTGAAGGTAGATGCAGGCGGCAGCTCATGCTGGGGGTGATATACGCTCCTAAACTTGGACCACACCTCGTCCTTCCACAAACTATCTGGCATACCAGCTACTTGGAGCGAGGTCCCGTGGCTAATAGGCGGCGACTTTAATGCTGTTCTTGACACCACACTGGACCGCTCATTTCCCCCACTGTCACGCACTACCGCTGCGTCGAACGCCCGGGTGCTGGGTAACTGGCTGCACCACTGGTCACTTGTGGACGTGTGGCACACGCACAACCCAGAAACGAAAGTGTACTCATATTACTCATCACCACATGACCTACATGTCTGCATCAACCGCATTGTAGAGTCATCCATACTCCTCCCCATAATTGGGCAAACTAATTACCTAGGCCATTCACACTCAAACCACGACCCTCAAACACTGCAACTCATATGGGAGGTAGCCCCACAAGCCATACCCACATGGCATCTCCAACTGTCAGCACTAGAGGACTTGCCGTTTCGGGAGACTCTTGGTGCACCCACAGCAGAATATTTTGAACTTAACGACTGCTCAACCAACAATAAACTAAATGAATGGGATGGATTCAAGGTGACCATTAGGGGGCAGAGCCTAGGTCTCAGCTGGAACACCCTCAAGCAACTAGATGAAGCCATTAGCAAGCTTGAACGCATGCTCCTGCAACTGGAGATGTGGTCGGTAACACAGCCAGGATGCACACACCAACTAGACGAAAAGCTCGGCAAGCACGCCACTCTCTTAGAGCGCCTCATATGCCGAGATTATGCAGCTCATTCTTCTTGCACCCATGCAGCATCGGACTGAGCGGGACGCCTGCTGGCGTGGCTAATTTGCTAGGAGCAATCTCGACATCCTATCCAAGCCCTGTGAGCTCACACAGGATGTCTCCTTCACACACAACACAAAATCCACACCGAACATACCCGGCACTACAGGTCCCTTTATGAACCGACCATCAGACTCGATCAACGCCACTTTTAAACTTTCTTCTCCCAGTTGCAACTGCCCACCATTACTCCCATACAATGCGAGGAGCTGGAGGAACCAGTCACACTTTTTGAGATCCGCAAGGCCATTAGAGCTCCGGTGTCAAGCAAAACTCCTGGGCCTGACGGCCTGCCCTCCGAGTTCTACAAGACGTTTGCCCACACGCTGGCTCCACATTTACATGCTTTATACACTGCTGTGCCTGAGGTTGCTACCCTCCCCACGTTGCTACGCCAGGCTTTGCTGGTCTTTTTACCTAAACCAGGCAGGGACCCCACTGATCTGGGCTCCTACCGCGTCCTGGCCGTATTAAATACAGATTATAAGGTTTTGGTCAAGGTGCTTGCTAATCGACTGGCTCCACTGGTTCCATCTCTGGTCCATCCAGACTTTGACCCATCCCGCAACACATCATTGAATCTGAGATGGTTCTTTCGGACCTCTACTTATTCCATGTTGCAATGGACACACTCTGGGTGTCTGGTGCTCGACCTTGAGAAAGCCTTCGACTCCCTGGAGTGGGACTTCCTTTTTTCCACCATGGCACGATACGGCATCAGAGGCAGATTCCTCCGCTTGGTCCGCTTGCTATACACAGTGCTGACAGCTAGGGTAAAGACCGGCCCCTACATCTCCACTCCCATACCAGTGGCCTCAGCACTCATTAGGGATGTCAGCTGTCCCCGTTACTTTTCTCCATGGCCATAGAACCACTTGCCACTGCCACCCGAGGGTGGGGTGCGGATTGGGGAATCCCCCTGGGAGACGACACACAAGTAGTTTCATTGTATGCTGACGACATTCTAATGTACATCAGAGACGTGCAGTTAATCCCTCCTATTTTACCCAAATACTCAATGATTACGCACTGGCACTGCCTCTGCAGCGCACGGAGCGAGGTTGTATCGTTACCACACCTGCCGAACTGACCACATGGCTAGAGGCCGGACTTCACACTCTGGGTGATCTGTATCAGGATGGTACTTTAGTACCCTATGACACTGACAGAAGTCAGTGGCCTACATTCCAGCCAATTCTTCCTGTACAACTCACTGATTCCTGCCTTAGGTAGCAAATGGGGAGACATGACCATTGATCACCAAACATATTTGACCATCCAGTACTTAAATGTAATGGGACCGGGGAGGCATCTTACTAAATGGTTTGCCGCCTCACTGCAACATCACACAGAGATATCGCTATCGCCCTTGAGGCAACGCTGGGAGGTGGACATGCACCGCCCCTATACTGACATAGAATGGGCCGAGATATTAGGAAGTCCCCACTATATTCCCTGTAATGCTTGTTTCCACCTCTTTCAACACTACATCGTGCAGAGAGCATACCTCACCGCAGCCAAAATCAACAGATTCTTTCACCGCACAGATGCAACCTGCCCCAGATGCCGCACTACTGATCTCCTTCACATCCTGGGGCCTGCCCAATCCTGCACACATACTGGCGATCAGTCGTCACTGCAGTATCCGCCTGCACCGGGCGCGATGTGCCGCTAGCATGGGAAGCATGTATTCTACATCTCCACCCCAGAAGAAAACAGCAAAAAGTAACCTCCTGCTTTCTTGATCTGGATATGTTAGTGGCCAAATGACTGAACACGAAACGGTGGAAGTCACTCGAGCCCCCTAACCCTATAGCCTGGCGACATTCACTACTAGTAGGGGCCAGGGCGGAAAGTGTGGCACTGCACACTGAGGACACGCTGGGCCTCCGCAAAATCCCCAGAGCTGCGAATTGGTATGTTATACTGCATGATCTTCAAGCAAGCTGCTGCTGGAATTACACGTCCCCAGTGCCACCCCTCTATCAGAGACAAGAACAGAGGAACCCTGATTCGCCCTTGCGGACTTGAAGTCGAGGTACCTAACCTGGGGTTCGCCTCTAGTCACTAAGCTTAAATCTGACAATCACAGCCTCGAACGCATACGCTACACTCATGGTTGTCACATATGTGGCCCAGACAGCACCCCAGTTGGGCCGAGTTCTCCCTTCTTCATTCGCCTCTCCTTACTTACAGGTGCAGATGGAAAAGAGATGCTGCTAAGAATGCACAGAGACATCTCTCTGCACATGTTTCCAAACTAACCGTGGGCAATGAACTCCGCTCCGCTCGCAGAGATTTGCTAACTACGCATTATATTGAAAACACGTAGCAGAGTTAGCTACTGCACCCACAATCCTTTGATAAAACAACTTTCCCTTTACATGCTAAAAAGCATATAACCAATTCACAAAAGTGAGGTTTGAAAAATATCAGGCAATGAGAGAGGTGATGATTTTGGGGTCCCCCCTAACCTAGGGGGAGGACCAAGCAGATGCCTTGAACACAAAGAGCATATCATGCTGAACGATTCAGTGGTGGTCCCATCCTCCTAGGACCACCCCAAGCAAAGTTATGGGCAAAAATACAATGCCAACCAAAGGCCCAGCAAAGCATTATGGGGCGAGATTCTAGAGTTTCTAGGGGCAGATTTACAAGCCCCTTGCGCCACTTTTGCGTCATTTTTCCTATGTTAAAAATGACGCAAAAGTGGCGCAAGGGGCTTGTAAATAAGCCCCCTAGAGTGCAGTGAATATTATAGTATTAGCTCTCAGCTGAGCCGGGAGAGCCTGCCTGCTTGAGGAATGTTTTGATATTGGATACTATAATATTCACTGCACTCTAGAATCCCATAATGCTTTGCAGGGCCTTTGGTTGGGATTGTATTTTTGCCCATAACTGTGCTTGGGGTGGTCCTAGGAGGATGGGACCACCACCGAATCATTCAGCATGATGTGCTCTTTGTGTTCAAGGCATCTGCTTGGTTCTCTCCCTAGGTTAGGGAGGACCCCAAAATCATCACCTCTCTCACTGCTTGCTATATTTTCACTTTTGTGAGATGACTATATGCATTTTAGCACGTAAAGATAGAGTTACTTGTTTTACCAATGGTATGTGAAGTTTCTGTTTTATTAATTGGGATGAGATGGAGCGGAGTTATGCGCGGCACACTTTACATATCTGCCCTAGCACATCATCCCTCACAGGACACAGTGGCTGTTGTAATGAGAACGGTACTGTAGAGGAAATGCCCTATATAACATGATGGACTGTAATGCATTCAGCAATGTCATTCGCAGTGTAATGCTACTTCCTTGTACTTGTAACTGTTTCTTATGTTGGTAAATGAAATAATAATAAAAACAGATTCAAACAAAAAAAATGAAGATTGAGTCTTAATTTCCCCAGATTGGCCAGGTATTGGGTCCTGATATGGGCTGGCGCCAATGCTGTGTCCCGGACTAGCACATTGTACCAGAGCACAAATTGTGCAAATCGCTGGGATCAGCCGGATTCTGGATTGGGTCAAGAGTAGCTGGTGGATCCAGAACCCTGAGGGGTGCAGAACTGTTCTGACTCCTGGAATCCCACAAGTTGTCAGCTCCAGTCTGCCGTGCTCATCCTCCCAACTGTGACCATTCCATGAACCCAACAGCGCTTTCTTCATCCCCAGCATTCACCAGCTCCAAAGTCAACACCAAGAAGTCCGAGCTGAGCTCTATGTGCTCAGAAGCTCAGAGCCAGGCATGTGGGATAGCATAGGCATGACTCACACAGGCCATTCAGGACAGAAGAAGTTCAACAGCAAAACTGTGAGTAGACGGACTTGTGTCCAGGCAAGGCTTTCGGAGAGCATGCAGAGACAGGGCTTCAGGGCAGCAACTTGGAAGCAAGCATGCACCACCAGATCTCTAAACCCTGAATGAGATCGGAAAGAGAGATGCTGAAAACTGGGTAACGGATTTCTGAGAAAGGTTATTTGCTGGATCTGGTGGGTGTTTGGAGTGCGGGGATTGTAGTGTGTGTGGTGGCGAGGAGTCGGAGTTACTGCAGTTCGTGCCTGGGGGCGTTGGGGTCGACAACAGAATAAAGGACTCCTATCTATGGTGTCATCATCCTTTTTAGTGGTGACGAGTGATGTCATCCTGGCGGTGGCTGTGCGCCACGGTGTTTGGAGCTGTAGTGCGACGGTGATGGCTGGGGCGGTGAGGACGGGTCCTTACCTGAGGAGCTTCAAGGAAGGTTGGTGCCAACACTGAGGCCGATGGTGAGGCTGGTACTGGCCCTGGTGCAGTGCGTGGCACAATTCCGGTGAGTTGGTTGGCATTATTGACGACGTATGTTTGTGGGCGGCCATTGTTTCTATCAAGCATATGACACGTACGATGATATAGCGGCCCTCTTAACTGTGGGCACACCTCTGGCAAAATTCATGTGGCCATTTTAATTGGGATTCAGAACACGATCATTGCTGCCTGCATTACCGGTGACAGGTGTGGTGCCCTACTTGGGCCTGAGGGTGGCGGCTCTACCTCGTGTTGGGGGCATACAAATAATAACACTCTTGCACCAGTGGTGGTCGTACCGGAGGTGAACCTCGAGCGGTTCCCTCCCCTTTATTAACATCCCTCTGACCACGCTTGGCCAGAGGATGACGTGGATATACATCTGGTGGGTGATGGCAGCAGCAGGACCGCTGACCTGCTACATCCCTTCCCAACTCGGTCTTGAAGAGTTGAGTTTATCGTGTTCAACATGCAAAGTCTTTGAGCCGCTGGCTCGGTTGGGGGTTCGGCCTGAGACTATATCGATGAGGCTGACTCCGAAGGGGCGGCTCACTAAGAGAAGGTGCACTCGGCGAAGTGCTTTGGCAATGGGCTTCGAACCTCAGTGCCACTCTCAGCGGTGTTGCCGTCTTCGTTTTCCAGCCAATTAGTGTTGTCTTCATCGGCGATCAGGCTTGGGGCGGATGGTGATGGTATAACCTCTTTAAACCAGGAGATGTTCCTTGATATTTATTCTTGTCCTCTCCTGGCCGTCACCATGGTGCCATCATTCCCGATGACTGTCCATTTCCCAGGCTCATATGGAGTCCTTAACTTCCACCCTGGGCGGCGGACTCTGAGGATGATGGCATCTCCAGGCCGAAGTGCTCTTAGTCTTGCCCGGCGCCGTACACTGGCTTGTGTATTGCGCCGTTCACGATGTGCTTGGGTCTTTTGGGTATCATGAGGTGGCGGCGCCCACCCTGGGTAAGTGGGTATCAGGTCTCTCCGTAGCCCATTAAAACATCAGGGCCCAAGGGGTTTGTTGAGTTGGACAGTGGGGGATGCTCCGATATTCTCTGAGGAACAGGTGGAGGCATAATTCAAGATCAGTCTGGTTGACGGTGGCAATGCGTAGTGTCTTGTTTAGCGTTCGCATAAACCTTTCTACATCTCCATTGTCTTGCGGCCACTGTGGGGTGATACGGTGGCCATGAAACGAGGGTCCGTTATCGCTCCGGATTTCCATAGGGAGGCCAAAAGTCGCAAACACTTTCTTCAGAATGAGGGCCACGTGCATGAATGCTGGGGAGGTGATCACCTCTACTACTGGATACTTGGAGTGCCCATCCAAGAGAACTAGAGTGGTCCTTCCATTGGGGAAACTCCCGAAGTCCATGCTCAGTTTGGACCAGGGGTCGATACACGGTTCCTCAGTGATCACCGGAGCCGGTCGTTCCGGTGCACTTGTCATCTAGCATGCTGGGCATCTTTGTACTAGGTCTTCTACCATTACTTCCACCTCTGGGAACCACACTTTCTCCCTCATCCTCAACTTCATTTTTGTGGCGCCTTGATGTCCTCCATGCGCCAATTGCTTGACCTGCTGTCTAAGGGCTTTTGGGATCACAATACGAGACCCTCGCAGTATGATTCCATCTTGGGTAGCGCTAAATTCGCATTTTCATCAGCGCTTCTTTGTCTTCCGGTGCCCAGTCGTTAGTGTCCCGGAGGAAGACTCTCCATGTTCCACTTTGTACGGCCCTGCGCATTCAGGCGAGGACTGGGTCTGACTCTGCTGCTCCCATGATGTCTTCTCGAGTCAATGCTCAGGGACATGCTGCGCTCGAGATCATTTGGATGTACTCCTCTACTTCATCGGGGCTGTCGTGGCTCTCTGGCGGTGCGGGGTGATGTGCCAGGAAATCTGCAGGGTTTTTCAATCCCATTCTATAGACCATGGGTACTCACAAACTTTCTCCCAGGGGCCAAATTTACAGTGTGGTTTGTGGCCGAGGGCCGCACCGGTGGGGGCGGGGTCAGTGGGAGAGGGGGCGGGGCTAGAGCAAAAAAAAAAAAACTGTGACCATGAGGTTGAACACAGGCACCTGCAGCGGAGGCCTTCGTCCACTGAGCCACCAGTCCCGGCATATATATATATGTATATATATAACACACACACACACACACACACACACACACACACACACACACACACACACACACACACACACACACACACACACACACACACACACACACACACACACACACACACACACACACACACACACACACACACACACACACACACACACACACACACACACACACACACACACACCTCTCTCTCTCTCTCTCTCTCTCTCTCTCTCTCTCTCTCTCTCTCTCTCTCTCTCTCTCTCTCTCCCCTCCCTCCCTCTATCTCTCTATCTCTCTCTCTCTCCCTCTCTCCCTCTCCCTCTCTCCCTCTGTCTCCCTCTCTGTCTCCCTCCCTCTCTCTCTCTGTCTCCCTCCATCTCTCTCTCTCCCTCCATCTCTCTCTGTCTGTCTGTCTCCCTCTGTCTCACTCACTCTGTCTCCCTCTCTCTCTCTCTGTCTCCCTCTCTCTCCCTCCGTCTCCCTCCCTCTGTCTCCCTCTGTCTGTCTCCCTCTGTCTCCCTCCCGCTGTCTGTCTCCCTTCCTCTGTCTCCCTCTGTCTGTCTCCCTCTGTCTGTCTCCCTCTGTCTGTCTCCCTCTGTCTGTCTCCCTCTGTCTGTCTCCCTCCCTCCCCCTGTCTCCCTCCCTCTGTCTCTCTCCCGCTGTCTTCCTCCCTTCCTCTGTCTCCCTCCCTTCCTCTGTCTCCCTCTATCTGTCTCCCTCTATCTGTCTACCTCTATCTGTCTCCCTCTATCTGTCTCCCTCCCTCTGTCTCCCTCCCTCTGTCTCCCTCTATCTGTCTCCCTCTATCTGTCTCCCTCCCTCTGTCACCCTCCTCCCTCTGTCTGTCTCCCTCTGTCTCCCTCTGTCTGTATCCCTCCCTCTGTCTGTCTCCCTCTGTCTGTCTCCCTCTGTCTCCCTCTCTCTCTCCCTCTGTCTGTCTCCCTCTCTCTCTCTCCCCCTCTGTCTGTCTCCATCTGTCTGTCTACCTCTGTCTCCCTCTCTCTCTCCCTCTGTCTGTCTCCCTCTGTCTCCCTCTCTCTCTCCCTCTGTCTGTCTGTCTCCCTCTCTCTCTCTCTCTCTCTCTCCCTCTGTCTGACTCCCTCTGTCTGACTCCCTCTGTCTGTCACCCTCTGTCTGTCTCTGTCTGTCTCCCTCTCTCTCTCCCTCTGTCTGTCTCCCTCTCTCCCTCTGTCTGTCTCCCTCTGTCTGTCTCCCTCTGTCTGTCTCCCTCTGTCTCCCTCTGCCTCCCTCCCTCTGTCTCCCTCTCTCTCTGTCTCCCTCTGTCTGTCTCTGTCTCCCTCCCTCTGTCTCCCTCCCTCTCTCCCTCTGTCTCCCTCCCTCTGTCTCCGTCCCTCTATCTCCCTCTGTCTGTCTCCCTCTGTCTGTCTCCCTCTGTCTGTCACCCTCTGTCTGTCACCCTCTCCCTCCCTCTGTTGCCCTCTGTCTCCCTCTCTCTGTCTCCCTCTCCCTCTCCGCCTCTCTGTCTCTGTCTGTGCCTCTATCTGTCTGTCCCTGTCCCTGTCCCTGTCTCTGCCTCTATCTGTCTCTGTCTGTCCCTGTCTCCCTCCCTCTGTCTCTCTGTCTCTGTCTCTGTCTGTCTCTGTCTCTATCTGTCTGTCTCTGTCTCTATCTCTATCTCTGTCTGTCTCTGTCTGTCTCTGTCTGTCTCTGCCTCTATCTGTCTTTGTCTGTCTCTGCCTCTATCTGTCTCTGCCTCTATCTGTCTCTGCCTCTATCTGTCTCTGCCTCTATCTGGCTCTGTCTCTATATGTCTCTATCTGTCTCTGCCTCTATCTGTCTCTGCCTCTATCTGTCTCTGCCTCTATCTGTCTCTGCCTCTATCTGTCTCTGCATCTATCTGTCTCTGCCTCTATCTGTCAGTCTGTCCCTGTCTGTCTCTGCATCTATCTCTGTCTCTATCTCTATCTGTCTCTGTCTGTTTCTGTCTCTATCTGTCTCTGTGCCTCGGGCAGTACACACGTACTGTGTCTACACGTCCCCGTCACCAGCCCAGAGACAGCCCCCCCCCCCCACTCCCTCCTCTCCCTGTGTAATGTAAAAGCCAGCTCGTTTTCTCTCTGAATTTGCTGCTTCGTGGGGTTTGTGTCCCACCACTGGGCCTGGGGTCACATCTGTTGCTGGCTTTAATTCTGACTCTCACCCCCGAGCTGTCAGATCAAAGCCCCCCTTTGGCGCCAGTCACCCGTCCGTGTAGGTATGCATGCATCAATTATATATAGCGCCAACCTGGCGGCGAGCATTTGTGCGCTGTGCTGCGAGAGCGGAGACCAGGCCTGAGCTCCCTGGCCTTGGCTCAACCCTCTGGCTACAGGCTGGCGGGAAACATCACATCACAGGCTCATAACACACACCTCACCCGGCTCTCACTCCCTACTGCCCTCGGTCACCTCACCCGGCTCTCACTCCCTGCAACCCTCTGTCACCTCACCCGGCTCTCACTCCCTGCTGCCCTCTGTCACCTCACCCTGCTCTCACTCCCTGCTGCCCTCTGTCACCCTCTGTCACCTCACCCGGCTCTCACTCCCTGTAACCCTCTGTCACCTCACCCGACTCTCAGTCCCTGCTGCCCTCTGTCACCTCACCCGACTCTCAGTCCCTGCTGCCCTCTGTCACCTTACCCGGCTCTCACTCCCTGCTACCCTTCACACCCTGCTGTCCTCTGTCACCCTCTGTCACCTCACCCCGTGTGATTGATGAGTGAGCGATTGCTCGGAAAATTAGTTTTTTATCCGGGGAGGGAAAGTTTTGGGTTTTTGGTTTGTACCCTGTTGTCCCCTTGGTTTGAGGGGTATTTCTCATTGTTTTGATCTATTATTGTTGAAGACCCTTGAGAGGCATCTGTATATCCACATCACATTTAAATGGACACTTCGTATATCCATTACGACATTGTCATCGATTTGTTTTTGCTAAAAAAAAACAGGCGTTGGTTATTAAAATATTGCAAAAATCAATGATAGGCGAGGTGTAATAATTCTATTAGAAATATCTCGAAAAGCAAGAGCTCTTTGCTGCACACATCGAACCACCTTCCCCAGCCTTCCCAAAATCCGCAGCATGTTATTAATGACACCCTAATGTAGAGGGTGCACGAGAGCTGGCTGGACCGCCGCGGCAGAGATCAGGTGTAATCCGGAGGCCAGAGATTTCAAGTAAGGCTGGGCCGACTCAGACTTTCATCCCTTCAGTGTCGATAAAACAAATGCCACTCGGGGGAGCACGAGATGCGCAGAG
Organism: Calotriton arnoldi; assembly: GCA_963921515.1. Classification (NCBI taxonomy): domain Eukaryota; kingdom Metazoa; phylum Chordata; class Amphibia; order Caudata; family Salamandridae; genus Calotriton; species Calotriton arnoldi. The sequence goes on along the minus strand of CAWUFW010001353.1, from coordinate 2,897,591 downwards.
TGATCTCCGAGTTCACGCTCGGTTCAATCAGTCACGGGGTTTGTCTTTGAGTCCTGGTCACTGTAATTGTGCAACAATTCCCGGATTACAAGAGAGCAGAGAAAGAAGCGAAGTGGGAGGACTGCTCCCCGCAACCGCAGGGGTGGCCCCTGAGTCACAGAGCCAAAGGGGTTCCTGGTCAGATGCTTCCCAAGGCCCGGCTCCAGCCATGCGCTGGGTGTAAAGTTAAGCTTTGGACACTGTTATTAAGAGTAGGTTGTGAAGGACAGCCCTGCCGTCAGCCAGGGGCAAGCAAGCTTATGTGTGTGACCACCAGAAACCTGCGTGCCAGGCCAAATCCCTGCAGGAAATATATGTGTCAGATACAGGCGCGCAACGCCCATTGAGTTCAAAGGGCTTTACGCCCCCTCGTGTGTGTCAGCCAGGCTGAGACAGCTTCCCGGGCACACACACAGCTGCACCCGAGTACTTTACAGGTCTTTAAAAGACCATTTACTTGTTGTTAATGAGGCTTTGTTGTATTTCATCTCTTCTTAGCGCCCCTGCATCTGCACTCTGACTATCGCTGGAATCGCCCGGCCCCCATAGAGCAGAGTCTCTCGGAGTCCGCACTGCTGCAACCGGCGGTGTTTGCTGACACTCTTAAAAAAAAAAACAACAAAAAAAAACAGGTACGATGTCTGCAAGGTCCGCGGGCCACCAAGGAAGGCTTGCCGGGCCGCTGGCGGCCCGCGGGCCGTACTATGAGTACCCGTGCTATAGACCATCTCCATCTGATAATGTTGCAGCTGGATGGCCCACTTCTCGATTCATGGGGGCTGGTGAGGGGCTGAACCTCTGAAGAGTAGAACCAAAGGCTGGTGATCAATCACAACCTTGAAGGGCTGACCGCTCACGTAGAGGCGGAAATGCCTGCACACCCGCTTGATGGCTAGGGCTTCCCATTCATTTTCAGCGTACCGTGCCTCCGTTGGTGTCAGTGTCTTGCTTGTGTATGCTAGGGCTGCCCACTGCCCAGGCTCCTGTTCTTGGTCGAGTACGGCTCCGAGCCCCACGGGGCCGGCGTACACTAACATTCGGTGTGTTTTTCGGGGTTAAAGAATATGAGTGTGGCTTTGTCGAGGAGGGCGTCTTTAATCTCCTGAAATGATTCTTCATCCAGGTGGCCCCACACCCACCTAGCATCCATTTTTGAGAGAGCCCTGAGTGGTTCCACCAATGTTGCAAGATCAGGGATGAACCTCCTGCAATAGGTGGCCATGCCGAGGAAACTCCTCACTTCTGAGGGTGTGCAGGGTGTGGGGGCTCGCTTTATTGTTTGTGAATTGTGGGGGTCTACATGAATTCCATCTTGGTTGAGGATGTACCTGAAGAATTCGAGTGATGGTTGAAAGAATGAGCACTAGTCACACTGCAGTGTCACCCAGTGTTCACTGAGGCATCGCAGCATTTCCTTCAGGTGCTTGTGATGTTCCACTGTGGTGGAGGAGTGGATGAGTATGTCATCGCTGACATTCAGAACACCGGGGAGGCCGGACAATGTTTTGCGTATGGTGTTCTGGAAGACCTCGGCGGCTGACGAGATCCCAAAGTTTAAGCATTTGTACTGCCGCAACCCCAGGTGGGTGCTGAAGGTGGTGATGTACCAGCTTTCTTCCGCCAGAGGCAGCTGGTGGTACCGAACGATGAGGTTCAGTTTCGAGAATCACCGAGAGCCGTTGACATACGCAATGATATTGTCTATGGTGGGCGTGATGTGTCACTCCCTTTTGATGGCTCGGTTGGGTAACCTCATGTCGATACACAGCCGTATCTTCCCCGGTTGTTTGGATTTCTCGGAGATCACCATCGGGGAAACCCATGGGGTTGAACCTGACAACTTCTCTATGACTCCTTGTTGTTCTAGTTTTTCAAGTTCCTCCTCCACAAGTGGTCGGAGGTGGAACGGGATGCAGCGGTGTCTTAGTGCCACCGGTGTGGTTGACGGGTTGATGTGCAGCTTTATTGAAGTGCATTTGAGGCGGCCCAATCCCTTGAAGAGCTAGGGGAATTGATCCAGCAGGTCATCCACTTGGTGTGTCCGGACACTCCTGGCGAAGGACACTAGGCCCAGGTCTTCGGCGGTGTGACTGCTGATTAATGTCTCTTGGTTGATGACGTGTATCGTCATCATGACTTCTTGCTCATCAGACCATATGGGCATGGACATCCTCCCTTTGAGGGGTAGCGGGGAGTGGCTCCCGTAGGCAAAGATCCTGGTTCGGGACGATGTTAGGGGTGGCTTGGGTCGAAGACGGTTGTACTGCTGGATCCCCATTACATTGACTGACGCCCCCATATCAATAATGGCTTTGACTTCTGATCCAGCTACACAGACGACACATGTTGGTTGCTGTCTCTGGCGGCGCTTCAGCTCCCGTGTGAAGGAGATGAGAAAGTGTTCTTCCTCTTCTTCTTCAGGGGAGGAGTCTTTGAGGCGTCAGTTTGCTTTCTCTGCCCCCCTGGGGTCATCCTGGTGCGCTATATTTGTGATGGATCATTGGTGAACCACCTTCGATAGTGGTCTAGTGTCTCTAGTGCCTTTTCCCCCAGGACTTTTTCCTGCAGACCACCGCAAAGTGGTTGGGATTCCGCAGTTGGCACAAGTCCGGCACTGCGGGTCACTCACCGATAGGGTGTTCCTCTCAGCCGCAGTACCCACATTTTGACTTGTTTGTAGGGAATTTCTCTTTTCTGGTAGTATCATTCCTGTTTCTCATCCGGATAGCGTCAGCATGCTCTGTCTTGATGTTCGTTGGTTTTTCCGGAGCCGGTGTGAGGGCTTGGTCCATTTCGCGCCAAGATCAGGATGTCTTCTAGGCTGATGTTGGGTTGGAGCAGGATTAGGCTTCTGAGCACCTTGTCTCAACATCCTTAGATGACCTGCGCCTGGATCTCCTTGGGCTGGTCGCCGCTGTGCTGGTGCTGGCTAGTTCGCGTAACCTGGCATAGAAGGCGTCAATAGATTCTCCTTCGCATTGTCGAGCTTGGCGCAGCTTGAACCTCTCGAAGTCCGGGTTGAGCTGTGGGCCGAAGTGGGCATTGAGAGCTCTCACTGCTGCATCATAGTCTGTGGCGATGCCCGTGTTTGGTAGGTGTTTGAGTAGTTTATAGTTTTCTTCTCTGGCATTGTGGAGGGGCAGCGACCTCCTGATGGCTCCTTGGCGACAAAGTAGTTTTCGAGCTGCTCAATACAGATTTTCCATTGTCTGCTAGTTTGCTGAATAGTGGTAGCACCCTATTGAGGGCATGTTGCACCGGGGCTAGCTGCTGAGGTGGGGCTCGAGCTTCATCTGCCATGAAAATTCACCTTTCAGGGGATCACCTTGACTCGTTTGTTTCAGTTATCATCTTGCTTTAGTGTACTGTTCTTGTCTTTTCCTTTTTATCCCTTTCTTCCCTTTCTTTTATTTAGGGCTGTGGGTTGTATCTCCCTCCCTTGGCTCTCCTCCTCTGCTTCTTGGGGCCTGATCCAGCTTGTGGGTCATTATGGATCTTGCGGGGGTCGTGTTCTGGCCTGATCCTTGTCTCTTGGGCCTTTCCCCCCTTGGTATTTTATTTTCCTTTTTTTTCCCTTCTTCTCCTTTTTATTTTATGTATATATTTTCCTTCTTTCTTTCCCCTGACATTCTTTCCCATTCTATTTCTCCTCTCCTGCCATTGGTAGCGTAGGGTTTCAGGCTCAACCTGGGGGTTCTGGCTGTGGTCAGCGTTGGGCACGTTTCTGCAGGGACTTTGCCGTGCCGTTACTGCTGGCAGGGGGCCATCAGGGGCATACGCGGCGGTGCGCCGGGCGGGCCTCGCCTGTTGTTCACTCACCACAGAGAAGCTTGGTTCTGTCAACGGGGAGCCGGGTACCTGTGACGTACTCCTGGCCCCAGCTGTATCTTGTCAGGCGCGGTGGACGCTCGTGGGAGTGGCGTGGTTACGACCGCCGGTAAGGGTTGTGCTCCATTCCACGTGGACAGGGAGCACTGCACATCTCCTTGTTGAAGGTGTGCGGGGCACGGCCCGCATATTGTCACCAGTGTGGTGCCCTGCTTGTGCATGAGGGTGGCAGCTCTACCTCGTGTTGGGGGCATACAAATAATCACACTCTTGCACCAGTGGTGATAGTACCTGAGGTGAACCTCGAGCGGTTCCCTCCCCTTTATTAACACCCCACTGGCCACGCCTGGCCATAGGATGACGTGCATATTCATCCAGTGGGTGTTGGCAGCAGGACCGCTGACCTTCTTCAACAGGCACACCTTAGTGCATGAAGATTTCACCCATAGTGCGCCAGGTATGCCCAGACGTGGGTCCTGGGCTCACTGTGCCACTGGAATCAAGCTATCCTGGCTGAAGAGGGGTGAAACCCCGAAACCGGTCCTAGGATGCTTGTTTCCGGTCCAGGGAGGACCTGGCTTGGCAGTTCGGGCTGGACTGTTCCCATGAGGCACAGGGTCAAGACTGATTTGCATATGGCCAGGTCAAAACTGGGGTGGCATGGTGAGCAAAAGAATGATGGATTTAACCCAGATCTCTTGACTGGGGGTGAATGTTTTGATTTGTTCTGCATTCCGTCCATCAATTGTGTGTCTTTTGCTTTCTCGCCCCAGTGCGCCAGGTATGCCCAGACGTGGGTCCTGGGCTCACTGTGCCACTGGAATCAAGCTATCCTGGCTGAAGAGGGGTGAAACCCCGAAACCGGTCCTAGGATGCTTGTTTCCGGTCCAGGGAGGACCTGGCTTGGCAGTTCGGGCTGGACTGTTCCCATGAGGCACAGGGTCAAGACTGATTTGCATATGGCCAGGTCGAAACTGGGGTGGCATGGTGAGCAAAAGAATGATGGATTTAACCCAGATCTCTTGACTGGGGGTGAATGTTTTGATTTGTTCTGCATTCCGTCCATCAATTGTGTGTCTTTTGCTTTCTCGCCCTAAGTGCGCCAGGTATGCCCAGACGTGGGTCCTGGGCTCACTGTGCCACTGGAATCAAGCTTTCCTGGCTGAAGAGGGGTGAAACCCCGAAACCGGTCCTAGGATGCTTGTTTCCGGTCCAGGGAGGACCTGGCTTGGCAGTTCGGGCTGGACTGTTCCCATAAGGCACAGGGTCAAGACTGATTTGCATATGGCCAGGTCGAAACTGGGGTGGCATGGTGAGCAAAAGAATGATGGATTTAACCCAGATCTCTTGACTGGGGGTGAATGTTTTGATTTGTTCTGCATTCCGTCCATCAATTGTGTGTCTTTTGCTTTCTCGCCCTAAGTGCGCCAGGTATGCCCAGACGTGGGTCCTGGGCTCACTGTGCCACTGGAATCAAGCTATCCTGGCTGAAGAGGGGTGAAACCCCGAAACCGGTCCTAGGATGCTTGTTTCCGGTCCAGGGAGTACCTGGCTTGGCAGTTCGGGCTGGACTGTTCCCATGAGGCACAGGGTCAAGACTGATTTGCATATGGCCAGGTCGAAACTGGGGTGGCATGGTGAGCAAAAGAATGATGGATTTAACCCAGATCTCTTGACTGGGGGTGAATGTTTTGATTTGTTCTGCATTCCGTCCATCAATTGTGTGTCTTTTGCTTTCTCGCCCTAAGTGCGCCAGGTATGCCCAGACGTGGGTCCTGGGCTCACTGTGCCACTGGAATCAAGCTATCCTGGCTGAAGAGGGGTGAAACCCCGAAACCGGTCCTAGGATGCTTGTTTCCGGTCCAGGGAGGACCTGGCTTGGCAGTTCGGGCTGGACTGTTCCCATGAGGCACAGGGTCAAGACTGATTTGCATATGGCCTGGTCGAAACTGGGGTGGCATGGTGAGCAAAAGAATGATGGATTTAACCCAGATCTCTTGACTGGGGGTGAATGTTTTGATTTGTTCTGCATTCCGTCCATCAATTGTGTGTCTTTTGCTTTCTCGCCCTAAGTGCGCCAGGTATGCCCAGACGTGGGTCCTGGGCTCACTGTGCCACTGGAATCAAGCTATCCTGGCTGAAGAGGGGTGAAACCCCGAAACCGGTCCTAGGATGCTTGTTTCCGGTCCAGGGAGGACCTGGCTTGGCAGTTCGGGCTGGACTGTTCCCATGAGGCACAGGGTCAAGACTGATTTGCATATGGCCAGGTCGAAACTGGGGTGGCATGGTGAGCAAAAGAATGATGGATTTAACCCAGATCTCTTGACTGGGGGTGAATGTTTTGATTTGTTCTGCATTCCGTCCATCAATTGTGTGTCTTTTGATTTCACCTTTGCTGCCTGCATTGTCTGTGACTGAAACACCTTAGAGCACATTTGGCTACATTTCCTGTTTTATTGGTTACAAGCATGACTTAAGGTGCATGAGGTCTGTTGGAAATGGTCCTTTTTGCAAGGTTATCCCCAAACTTTTTGCTTCTTTCTCCTATTTTTTCCTGACCTGTGTTTGTTGGCTATAGGACTCTGGGCACTTTACCACTGCTGATCAGTGCTAAAGTGCATATGCTCTCGGTGTAAATTGTTATTGTGATTGGTTATCCATGATTGGCATATTTGATTTACCAGTAGGTCCCTAGTAAAGTGCACTGAGTGTGCCAGGGCTGGTAAATCAAATGCTACTAGTGGGCCTGCAGCACTGATTGTGCCACCCACATGAGAAGCCCTGAAAAGATGTCTCAGGCCTGCCACTGCGGTGCCTGTGCGCAGTTTGTTAACTGCCATGTCTACTTGGCAAGTGCACCCACTTGCCAGGCCCTAACCTTCCCTTTTCTTACATATAAGACACCCCTATGGTAGGCCCAAGATACCACCCTGGGCAGGATGCAGTGTATGTGAAAGGTAGGACATGTACTGTGTGTGTGACATGTCCTGATAGTGAAATACTGCCAATTTCGTTTTTCACTATTGAAAGGCTATCTTGCCCCATAGGACAGAATGTGGAATGCTTTCTAACATTTTACAAGCATATCTTCCCACAGGGATAAGATAGAAAAATGGAGTTTGGTATCCCTGAACTCAGGATTTAATAACACATCTTTTAGTAAAGATGGTTTTTAAATTGTGTGTTTGAAAATAGCACTTTTAGAAAATGGCTATTTTCTTGTTCAACCATCGTGAGTGCCTCTGCCTGTTTGTGGATTTACTGTCTGGTTTCAGTGTGACAGAGACAGAAGATGTGCATTCCCTGTAGACAGCCTCTGTGGGGGTTGAGGTGTGCCTAGGCCCTTCCTGGATGACTCAGCCCTGAGCTGAATAGACCTTGGCTGCAAATAAAGTGGTGGGAGGAGATTTACCTTGCACCTGAATGGAGCCTGTCTCCCTTGCACAATGCTGTCTCCACCTCCTGTGGTCATGCTGCACCAGTGAAGGCAGAACTGGTATGAACTGGTCTCAGAGCCCCCTGTGCAAAGAGAACAAAGACATTTTGGGGTATAAGTATTAGACCTAAAACCCCTGAACTTTAGATCATCCCTGGAATTCAAGAGGAACCTTTGCCAAGGAGAAGAGCTGGAGAGACTGAGGAGAACTACTGCCCTTGCTGTGTGTCTGGGGTTGGCCTGCAGTTGCTGTTTCTGCCAAGGAAAGGAGAAGGACTTTGCTGTATGCTGTGTCCTCTGCTTGAAGGAGATCTCCAAGGGCCTGAAGTGTGCTGGCCTCCTGTTCTGAAGTCTCAGGGACACAAAGACTTTACCCCCAGCACCCCTGAACTCTGTTGCTGTGAGTTCTGACCTGCCAAGAGGTGCCTGTACCAGTTTTGGGCCTCTGGAGGTTGTCGCGGCTGTTTGGGAGCTGGAAGAAAGAAGAGACAAAGAACTACAGAAATCGATGAATCGCTCTTCTTGCGGCTGTTTTCCCGACGCATCTTCACGGCACGAGAAGAATTACCACGCATCGCCGCGCCACTGCAGAAACCACCGCAGCACCTGTCACCGCTGCAAGAATTGACGCTTCGAGGAATCGTGGCTGAAGAGGACCGACGCAGTGCCACTCAACACCGCCACATCGATCGCCAACGCATCCCGGATTTCCACACATCGTACCTGTGTGGCAAGTTTTTCCGATGCATCACCCGCGGACCGGAGCCGTCACAAAGAATCGACGCATCACTCCCCGTACAGACCGGATTTGACGCAACCTTTCCTCTGCGTGCAGCGGAACTGTCGCGTTGCCTCCCCAAGGTCTCAGGAGTGTCTCATCTCTTTGTTTTCCGACGCAGCGGCTGTTTGGCTTGTGAACTTTGACACATCTACAGGTAATTTGGTGAAAAGTCACGCATCCATGGTTTTCTATGGTACAAGTTCTTGAAACCTTTTGAAAGTCATATTTTTAACTGAGTATGTTGGATTTTTGTCGTTTTGGTCTTGTTAAGTTTAGATAAAGATACTTTTTTTTCTAAACCGGTGTGGTGTCCGTTTGTGGTGTTTTCACTGTGTTACTGTGAGTGTTGGTACAAATACTTTACACATTGCCTTTGGGATAAGCCAGTCTGCTTGTGCCAAGCTACCAAGGGGTGAGCAGGGGTTACCTAAAATGTGTATCCCCCTTACCCTGACTAAAAGCAAGGGTCCCTATTTGGACAAAGGTAACTACCTCTGCCAGCTAGAGACCCCCATTTCTAACAAGGTCCAATTAAATTTGGTAGGTGGGTCATTTAGCAATTCAGAGTTATATGAAATTTGTGCCTGCAACATCGGTAATAGGCACACCTTTCTGTCTATATGCTTATTGTGCGTGCGGCAGAAACTTATCCACGTGTTTCATAGACTGCGCACAGATACATGAAATATGGAAAATGTTGCTGCACCACCCCCATCCCTGGAAGCTCCTGGACCACCTCCACTGTGCTGGTAACAATGGAAAGACGCTTTTGAGGCTTATTTGGAGGTAACTGATGGAAACGCGTTTGCATCACAGAAGAAGAAAGCCTTATTGGTGTATAATTTAGGTCCTGAAGGGCGGAATGTGTTAAAGACTCTTCCGTTAGAAGTGGTATGAAGTATCCAAATAGAGACAGGCAGGCTCTGGTAGATAGTTTATTGTGGAGAAGACAGCTTAGACACCCACAACTGACGGAGACCTTACAAACACTGGTCAACCGTCAGTGTGGAATCAATAGAGCCTAGAACGCACACAACACTCCAAAGCAGCATTCAACATCTGAATGCCACACACCCCCCCCAAAAAAACAAACAAAAACAAAAAAAACTGAAAAACAACCATAAACCAAAAAAACAAAATACATGCAGAGGTGAAGAAATGACATAGTGAAAATGTAGAGCACAATCAAAAGCGAACAAAATCTTTCATTTTAACAGGCACCTGCTTGATCCGAGAACTTTTCCTCAGCTCAGTCACATGACTGTCTGGAATGCTGTCACACAATTCAGGATTGTCACAAAGTGCAGTAGGAGAAGATAAAGTGTCACCCACACCAAGGTCACTAGTGCCAGAACCAGAAACACTCAACCCAGGATTAGAATCCACCTGTAAGTCCAGGTATCTTGGAAAATTATCCTCCCTCTCCAAAATCTTTGGAGCAAAAGACTGAGTACATCTATAAGAATTCACGAATTTACATAAAGAAATCCGTCTAAAATTCCAAATCTTGCCCCCATCAACTCTCACAGCTTTGCTAAAAACTTCCACCACCTTAATAGGATCGGACCATTTAGACCCTTTCTTGTTGAAGGAACCACCAAACCTTACGTGAACAAAATCACCAACTCTAATCTTAGATTCTGAAAACGTATTCCTCGGAAAAAAAAATTTCATTCTCTCCTGATATCTCTCAACACGCTCCTTGACCTGAGAAAAATCCAAAGAGGAGTCATAGGAATTCTGTACTTTCAACCATCAAGGCATGAGTTTAGAACCAGGTTTCCTACCACGTAACATTTCGAATGGAGACAACCCAGTGACAGAATTGGGGGAGATGCGATATGATAACAGGGTAGCCCGTAAAGCTTTTCTCCAGTCCAATCCACTCTTAATGGCAAGCTGAATGGATTCTTTCACTACCCTGTTGAAACGTTCCACTTGACCATTGGCCTGTGGGTTATAATTAGACACCCTCTTGTGTACAACACCATAACTTTCCAAAAATGACAAACTCCTTGCTAACAAATTGTGGACCATTGTCGGAAACTATTTCTGCTGGTAGACCTTCCCGACCAAAAATGTCCTCCAAGAATTCAATTACCTGAGTGGAAGTAATTTTCTCTACCATTTTCAACTCAGGCCATTTAGAGAAATAATCTATCAAGACCAACGCAAAAACATCCTTTTTGGTAGGAAGACTTAAAGGACCAATAATGTCAATACCCAATTTCCTCCAAGGTCCCAGCGCATACTCAATAGGAGTTACCGCCACAGACAAAGGTTTAACTGATTTGTCACTCAAAGAACATGGAGAACACAGTCTGACCCATCTATCAACCATACCATCAATGCAAGGCCACCAATAGAATTCCCTTATACGTCTCTTCATGTTAGACATGCCCATATGCCCTTCATGAACCATTCTCAAAATTCTCTCTCTAAGCTTACATGGGGGAACAATTTTGTCTCCTCTGGTAATAATTCCTTGCGAAAACATAAGCTCATCCTTGACTTTAAAAAAATGCACCCAACTCACCACTTAATTTCCTTTCCTCCAGCCAACCTTTTTCCAAAAACTCCACTACAGCACCTAAATCACAGTCCTCATGCATAGCGTCTTTCCATTCCTTCTCAGAGATCATTTCGGGAGAGCATGGATCAACACTCCCACTATTGACATCAACCATGGTGAAAGCCACATCACAATCTTCCTTGGCATCGACAGAGTCATGAACACCGGCTAAAGGTAGCCGCGACATACAATCCGTATGCACATTTAAACGTCCTGGAACATACCCAACAATGCATTGATTTTCCTGCAGTTTGGCAGCCAACCTTGTTAACCGGGCCGTAAGAGTTCTACCACCCCCTGCAGCCAACATACTAATCAAAGGTTTGTGATCAGTCCTTATACGAAACTGTGTACCCCACAAGAATTGTCTAAAGTGCTGAACAGCCCAAGTGCAAGCCAATAGTTCCCTTTCAATGGTAGAATAATTGCATTCAGCACCACGTAACGTTCTAGAGGCATAAGATACCACATGTTCATTGCCAAAATCCTTTTGCATTAATACCGCACCTAATCCCACGCTACTAGCATCAACTGCGACAATACATTCCTTAGCAATGGAAAAAGACTTCAAAAATGGTGCACAAACAATTTCTTTTTTTAAATGTCGAAAGCAACTTGTTGTTCTTTGTCCCAGTTAAATTTTGCATTCTTTTTAAGTAGTAACCTTAGTGGATGTACAATAGAAGAGTAATCATGCACAAATTTACTGTAAAATTCTGTCAAACCTAGAAAAGAAGACAATTGTTCCTTATTCAGTGGTGTAGGCGCCATTAGAATGCTGTTCACGTGATCAAATTTAGGTTTAATACCCTTGCTGGAAATTTCATGACCTAAATATTCCACCTTATTTTGTCTAAATTTGCATTTGGAAAATTTCAAAGTTAAACCTTTACTCTGTACACAGTTTAGGACATTATCCAAATTCTTGTCATGTTCCTCAACATCCCTACCAAAGATTAAAATATCATCCTGAAAGGCGATAGCGCCATGACATCCTTCTAAAACTTGTTTCATCAGTCTCTGAAAGACGGAAGCCGCACTGGCCAGACCAAAAGGCATGCGTAAGAATTGGTACATGCCTTCAGGTGTGACAAATTCCGTTAAATACTTGGACTCCTCATGTAACACCACTTGGTGGTAGGCACTGGCCAAATCCACTGTGGAAAAAACACAAGCATCTGAAAGAGTGGAAATTAATTCATGTAGAGGATGTCTATCAATCCATATCTCCTTGTTCAAGCTACGAAGGTCAACGCACAAACGAAGATCGCCGTTGCTTTTGAGAGATAAAACAACCGGAGAAACCCACGGGGACGATTCTATTGGTTCAATAATATTTCCCTCCACCAAACCTGCTAACATCTCTTTAAGTTTACCTTGTTAGGCCAAAGGTACGTTCCTTACTCTGTGTCGAACAGGAACCGCCCCATCTTTGAGACTAATTTTATGCTTGAAATCAACATACTTACCAAGAGATGTGTCAAAGAGTTTTGGAAACCTGTTTTTGATGCCTAAAGCTAGGTTCTCGTTGTTGGGGGCTACAACATACACAGAAGGAGAAGCATTAGGATCTAGTCTTATTCCCAACTCTTGTTGGTGAGGCCATCCAAGTATCGACACTCCCTTTGTGGCTATATATACTTTACCTCTGGTTCTCCTACCCATAAATTCTAGGTCAGCCCACATGAAACCCTCCAGATCAATTTTGTGACCTGAGTAACCACCAGGTTGGATGTCAGGTAAAGATAATACCTTACTGCCCCACAATTCATTAAACACACTCTTGCCAATGATAGTGTACCAAGCGCATGAGTCAACCATCATAGAAATGTTTTTTCCATCCATAGACAGAGTACATTTAGGGAAACCCTTACACTTAACATTACCTACACATGAAATAGTGTTGAACTCAGCCGGTGAAGCTTCTTCATCATGTATCATATAATTAATTTTCTGAGATGCTTTACAAGCCTTCCCAAAGTGACCTACCTTCTTGCATTTAACACAAACTTTGTTCCACGCTGGACAGCCTTTATAACTACCAACATGTTCAAAACTACCACACCTATAACATATTATCTGGGGCCTTCTACCAAAAGGTTTGTTGTCTTTACCGGCATTCTTCTTGTAGGGAAAAGGAAAAGAGTTTTTTTCAGATGGTTGATTTTTAACTAAAGAAACTTCTGAAACAGTATCATTAACTTTAACAACATGCCCCCTGATTTCGGTAACAAATCTGTCAGATTGTTCAATGCCTTTAGCGATATTTATCACCGCAGATAACGAAGATTCAGTACTCATCCATAACCTTTCTTGGATTTTCTTACTTTTAGCCTTCATCATAATCTGATCTCTCAGTACCTGCTCGTAATTGATAGTTTCAAAGGCACAATAGCCTGCCAAAGAGCGTAAAGCAGACACATAGGGGCCGATTCTAATGCGGGTTGGAAAAGCTTCCCGACCGAATCGGTTGGGAAATGGTGTCCGACCCACTCGGATCGGGAAAGTCCAACCGGCGGAGTAGGATGCATCCGGATGCTTCCAGATACGATTTGGTTGAACTCCCATTGACTTCAATGGGAACATTTGTTCCTAACCGCATCAGAATTGGGCCCTCGGTCGGGAAGACACGTTCCCGATCCGATTTGGAAGGAGCAAATGCCGTTAGGAGGCCTTCCTAACCGCATCAGAATCAGGCCCTCGGTCAGGAAGCTTTTCCAACCCGCATCAGAATCGGGCCCTCTTTCTTCAATAGATTCTTCATCTTTTTGAGCACGAGAGTAGAATTTGAATCTTTCCATGACTGTATTAATTTTTTTCCCAAACCTAGTGGTCATCTGTCTAATAGCTACGTCAAAAACATTCACATCACCAGAGCTTTCGATAGGGGGAAGATTGGCGAACTCCTTTAGACCTGCACCTCCTAAACAATGTCTTAATAAAGCAAGTTTCCTCTTAGGAGTACATCCATCTTCTTCCAGGACTTCCACATAAGCTAAAAACATTGGATACCACAGTTCCCATTCCATTTTAGGTTCACCAGCCTGCGGTAAGAAATGTGGTGGTGCAGAAATGTTGGACATGGCGATGGATAACTGTCAAACTGTAAACAATAAAGAGGAGATCCACACTCTAAAAACAAAACTGGAAAACTAAGTTAAAATGAAATAGCAAGCAAAACTAAAAAAATCACCCTTGAAAATGGTGTGTGAGTCACCGTAGAAGATGCATGACTCACTTGCCATATATGTGAAATGGTAACGATGCACAGATGGCCAGAGTGAGTTACACTAAGAAAATGGTGTGTGAATCACTGTTGAAAATACATGACTCACTTGCAGTACTCTTGACTAAGCAGCGGTGCTGAGATGGTCGGAATAAGGTACTGAGGCAAAAAATAACACAATGCACAGTCGATAAGGTGTATGCATAACCGGAAACCAAACAAAAAACTACAAAAATGGCCACCGAGCGTCTTACGTCACGACGCTCCCAGGGTACATTGCGGCTCCCAAAGTACACAGCAGGATGAAGAATTCACCGATGCGAGAGAACAATGCCGCTAGTACTTGAAGGCGGTGCGCAGTATTCCAAAGCAGGCCAACGGCAGTAACAGGTGAGAAAGGGTTGTGGTACTTTAAAAAAACCCTTGCTCGAAAATGAAACAGCGATGCCTGACAGCACAATGAAAAGTAGGCCCACGAGTGTAAATAGGACCAAAATACAGCCGCCGGTGCTATCAACGCACGACAAGTGGATACAGCAGCCGCTGGTGCGATCAGAGCACATTAAGCATAAAAAAATTTAAAAAATGTACCATAAACGTCAAATCCAGCACGAAACACAACACTAGTGCTCTCAACACTGCCGCAGTTGCAAACAAAGCGATACAAAAGGGGATGATGGACGGAACGTTTGAGCCAATCAAACACTCACCCCCAGTCAACTGATCTGGGTTTAATCCATCATCATTCTTTAGCTCACTCCACCACCCCAGTTCAGACATGGCCATATGCAAATCAGTCTGACCCTGTGCCTCATGGGAACAGTCCAGCCCGAACTGCCAAGCCATGTCTTTTCTGGACCGGAAACAAGCATCCTAGGATCGCAGTTGCAATCAAGGCACAATAGGTCAAACAGCCGCCGGTGCAATCATAACACAGGATATCAAAAAGGATAAAATACCTTCAAATTACAAAGAAAACACGTGAATGCTGCCTTCCTCCAGTTCCCAGTCGTCGCCAAATCCTGAAGTATCCAAATAGAGACAGGCAGGCTCTGGTAGATAGTTTATTGTGGAGAAGACAGCTTAGACACCCACAACTGACGGAGACCTTACAAACACTGGTCAACCGTCAGTGTGGAATCAATAGAGCCTAGAACGCACAAAACACTCCAAAGCAGCATTCAACATCTGAATGCCACATGGTACATGTGCGGACTGGTACTGGTGAGGATGGCGATGCCAATGAGGCACTTGATGAATATCTTTCAGTCGTTAAACTTTAGATGAACAGTTTTACCCTAGAAAGAATACTGTGTTGGAGCATCACAAATTCTTACAAAAACTGCTGCTACCGGGTGAAATTTTGAAACAATCCTAAAAGCAAGGTGGTAAAATATATATCACCGAATCATAATCCTGTGGTTTGTGATAGGGCTATGTGGAGAAAAAATGATGCAAGGTACATTTAGGCAACACCAAAAGTTGTTTGGCGGTAAATGTGTCTTGCTTCAAGTGTGGGAGGCAGGGGCTTTTGGCAAGGATATGTAAATCAAGTGTGCATCGGAAAGGGTTGGCTCAAGCTCTGATAATGTTTCGGATGTTGAAGGTAACTGAGCAGTGTTTTTAAACCTCACATATCCAGTAAAGGAATTGAACCAAAAATTAAGATTTTGAAAGCGATCGAAGATGCACCTGCGCCCAAGGATAAAGACCAGTTGAAGTCTTTTTTAGGACTCATTGAATATTATGCTAAATTTGTGAACAACTTTCCTGCAAAGAGTGATTGTTTGCGCTCCTTATTGGAAAAGAATGTCAAGTATAACTGGAGAATATGAAGTGGCATTTAATTCCATCAAATGCAACATTGTCTTTCGACACTGCTGATTTATGCTTCATTACCACCGATGCTAGTAATCATGGGTTGGGGGCTGTGTTAATACAGAAAAGGAGCAATGGCAGTGAGGAGAGTGTGGCGTTTGCTTCAAGAGCTTTGAGTGGGTGCAAAACATACATTTTCCACTACTGAGAAGGAAGCTCTAGGATGTGGTGTGAAGTTTAATACTTCAGGAATTTCGTGCCAGGTGATGAATTTGTGTTACATGAAGACCATAAACCATTGGTAAAATTATTCAGTACTAGTAATGGGGTTAGAGCAGCACCACATATTGCCAAATGGCAACATCGATTACAGGAGTTCCAGTATAAGTCACAGTATGTTGCAGGAGTGCGTGATTCGCTGCAGATAGTTTGTCAAGATTACCTTTGTCAGACTCACATGATGAGGAAGATCATTGTGAAGATGAAGTGGAACTTGTGTGTTCTATAAATACCATGTTGAGTAATGCTTTGCTGGAAAGGAGTAGAGAGAAGCTATCAAGAATGATGCAGTAATGCAGGATGTCATAAAATATTTAACTGGACACTGGCCATCATCTAAGGACATGCATGCTAGCATTGTTCCCTTTTGGAGAGTTTCAGAAGAGTTATCCGTTATAAATGGGTTTTGTGGTGCAGGTGTGAACTTCTTGTGGTTCCTTGTAGTTTGAGGAATAAAGTGTTGGACCTTGCCCATGAAGGTCATTTTGGCATACGTGCTATGAGGTGGAGAGTGAGGGAAGGCTTTTAGAGGGATACAGAAAGATGTTGAACACTCGGGGGCAGATTTACAAGCCCCTTGCGCCAACTTTACGCCGCCGTTGCATCACTTCTGTGACGCAGCGGCATCGTAAACAATGCGCCACGATGGGACATATTTACAAGGTGATGCATCTAGGGAGATGCGTCACGTTGTAAAGCCCTCCGCTACATTATACCTGCGTCAGGTATAATGTATGCATGGTGGGCGTTCCGTCGCAAGGAAGCCCCGTAAAAGTGACTCAGTGAAATCTACAATATTTCACTGAGTGACTTTTACGACGCCACTGCGTCAAAACCTTGCGCCTGCTTGAAGCAGGCGTAAGGAGTGGCACAGCATGGTCGGAATAGGCATTCCTGACCATTGCTGGAGTTGCATCGTGCTTACGACACGACTCCAGCAATGCGTTGCCTTTCCGACAAAAGATGCGTCACGCATCTGTCTGTCCTTGCCTCACGGTGCGCCGCATTGTAAATGCGGCGCATCCATGGTGGCGCAAGGCTATATTTTTGTCATGCAAATGAACTGGCGCATCTCTGCAAATATGCAGAGATGTGCCAGTTCTTGTAAATCTACCCCTCTGTGACTGAATGTTATGCATGCATTCTGAGTGATAAAATGCAGGTAACTGTTCCTTGTCCTATTACCCCTGTTTAATCTCCCAGTGTGCTATGGAGTAAATTGGCAGTGGATATTCCTGGGCTGTTTGGTGTACTAGGTAGTAGTAATAAGTATACGTTAGTTCTTATGGACTACATGTCCAAGTAGTGTGAGGTTAGGTTTGCTGACAGTGTGAATTATACTGTGGTTGAGGAATTTTTACAGGATGTATTTGTGAGGGAAGGGTATCCAGAATAACTAGTTACAGATATTGGAACCCAGTTGGTATCAAGAGAGATGAGTGAGCTTTAGGAGTTTGCAGGAATTAAACACATCTGAACTTCTCTATATCATACCCATAGTAATGGATTTGCAGAAAGGTTTAATTGCACCATTAGAGATCAATGACAACTGGCACTAGTAAATGGTTTACATTGGAAGGTGGCCAGGCGGAACATACTGGGGGCTGTTAGAACTGCACCTCACATTAGCACAGGGATATCACCTTTTATACTGTGTATAAGAAGGGTAGCAGGTTCGAGGTTGAATAAAGAATGGATGGGTAGGAAAGTGTTGGATCTTACCAAAATTGAGCAAGTAGTGGATACGAGAGCTGTGGTGCAAGGGAAACACAGCACTGTGTGTAAATCGCATAGAGTTCTTCCAGTCAAGGTTGGTGACTGGGTGAGAATAAGAAATCTCCATCAGGGTTCTTCAAGATTTTCTGCACTGCCTAGAATAACAGAAGTTAGAGACCAGGTGCTGGTGTTGGAGGGTGGTAAAGTGTTGACTGAGAACAGAATAGCGATAGTTACAGATTCCAAGTCTAGCAAGCACAGAAAAGCTTGAATGCTGAAGAAGTGCTAGATTATGATCAGAACCATGAGAAAAAACATAACAAACCTGTGTGGTCTAAGCCATTGCCTATCATATTCAAATAATACATTACAGAGAGTATTTTAACAATCTGTTGGTGTCATTGGTACCCTCGATTTTGATATTGCTCATTCTCACGTACCACCAACACTGTATCCTCAATAATCTTTGGATTTGTTTGGAATTGTTCTTTATTCCTTTGGTATGGGCATCACTATGTTATAACATTATACTATTTATTTATTTATTTTTAATTTTGAAGAAAGCGGGCATGTTGAGTCTCGTGGGTGTTTGGAATGCAAGGATTGTAGAATGTGCGGTGGGGAGGAATCGGAGTTGCGGCAGTTGCAGCCTGGGGATGTTGGTGTTGACAGCTGAAAAGAGGACTCTTTCTATCCATGGTGTCATCAAAGAACACTGAATCACATGTCCTTTCACTAACTGTTTTTATTGCTTTCTCCAAAACCCAGCTCAGGTATTGTCTTTCTCTGAATCTAGTTATCATATTTTCTTGCTGAATGGAGAAAGCTTCATCCGTGCTGCAGCTTCTGCCTGCCCTTAGAAGCTCTCCATATGAAATATTCCACTTCAGAGGTTCAGGAAGTGAAGATCCTGAACCTCTGAAGAGTTAGTCAAAGGACACCTGATTCATTATTATTTGATCAAAACACAGGTACTCTTTCAGAAACTGAAGAGGACATGAGATTTACCACTTCTTATAATGAGACATCTTGAAAAATTTAAAAATATATTACTCACAGGAAAGGTGATTCCCTCAGAGATCGTTTGATATACAGTGAGTTTAGGGAGACACAGAACCAGAATAAAACTAAGTTGAAAGGTTTTTTTCCCTTGTAAAAAGTGTAGAGCATGTAAGAACAGTAATAATATCAAAGAATATTCTATCCCCTCTAGGCAGGGTAGAAAGGAAATTAAACAATTTCTCAATTGTAATTCCATCTTTGTAATCTATGTTCTAGAATGCCTGTTCAAAAAACTCTATGTCGGCAGTTCAATTCATCCAATAAAAAAACATATTTTAGAACATATGAGGGCAATTGAGAATAACAATAAATACTACCCAGTAGCTAGGCACTTTGCTGAAAGTCATTTTAGTAACAGAAACCTGCTGAAATATTTCGCCATTGAACAGGTGGTAAGGATCCAAGAGGAGGTAATAGAGCTCTTATATTGAGAAGGAAGGAATCAAGATACATCATTGATTTAGAAACAAAAAATCCTGTAGGGCTCAATATGGAAGAAGAACTGAGAATACAAATAGGAGAGTAAAGAGTTGACAATGGGGATTTGTTTGCGGCGTAATATGTTTCCTTCTCTTGATTTAGGACGATGTATGATAAATACATTGATTTTAATGTACTATTATTTTATTTTACACCTCTTAGGAGAGAGAGGAGGGGCATTTTCTTGTTGAAGAAGCCGAGATGAACGGAGTCGGCTGATCCTCAACCCTCCCTTGTATTTTCACTTAGAGGAAGCAAGACATCTTTTTCAGCTAAGGCTTAGAATTCTCTTATTACAAATGCAGAGTACATGTGTTTGTGAAGTTGGTGATTAAATTATCAGGAATGACATAATAGCAAGGATTGATTGATTGCAAGCATATGTCCTCTTGAGCTTAATTTAGATGAAAAGGGAGTACATGTTTTAGATAATCATATAAGAAGGAGAATAAAAATGGGCTCGGTGAAATATGCCCACTGTTGGCTTAATATTGTAACACAAATTAATTTGCGTCAGAATGAGAATACTAGACAATGTAAAAGGAATTCCATAAAAAAATTCTGTCAGGTAGAAAAGGTTGTTATATTTGATATTTCACATTTACATTGTTTATTTGTTTCAAGTTTGGGAATTATTGTTTTGCAATCAAGTGAGTGGATGTTAGATTAGATTGTGACTCACAACATTACTATACATAGAAATACTTTCACAAAACTAAGGGGCATAGAAGTATAAAACTATGTTGCAAGATGGTACTTGCTAAGAGAAAGAGATGTTTTGTCCTATGTTTGTGTTTATTTTATGGCACTGTACATATAGAGCATGCATTACATGTGACCCATGTTCATGAACATGACCTGGCTGGGCTGAAACACGTTGAGTGTTGGGGCAATAAAGGTTTTCGCACTGCATACCTGAGAACATGTTTTTCTCTTTTCTGAGAAGTCTTGATATATATATATCACGTTCCCTATGCTTACCATGCGTGATAAAGGCATGCGTGGTAAAGGCACCTGCATGGGGAAGGATGAGTGGTAACGGCATTCATGACAAAGACTGGGTGGTAAATGGTGTTTCCCAATCTCACAGGCTGTACCTCATAGTGACTGAAGCACATTTTCCTAACAATGGCCTGAATTAGTGTTTGGTAAACAGGTTACTCCATCACAAACATGACCGATATCTCATCGGCCTTATTATATTTGCATTATATGCTGTGGCAATGGGAATAAAGTGGACAAAATATCCATAACATCTGGGGCGGAGAATGCATCCTCCAAACTCTAAATCAGGCCCAACGTCTTTGTTTCATCAGATTCTCCAGTACTGTGACCATCTCTTGACTACTCAAAGCCTTTGGCCATTGAAGATGCCTTTGTACCAGTGGCAGGACTTTAGAACCATCCTTTATGCAATGATCACTCTGGGATCGAAGAGGAAGGTCCTCCTACAATGGAACATTCTGATATTACTGGTGGTGTTTAGAAAGGGCAAACCAAGCCCAATACGGCAGATAAGTGCTACATATAGCAAATGAACAAGTAGCGAACATGTGACGATGGAAAGGCATGCAGCTATGTGCTCACTGAAAACTCAAGGCAGTAAATGAGTATTAAACCACAGGAACCTCAGCCTCACAGTGGGGTGATGCAGGGGGGAAGGGATGTAGTCTAGGATTGTAAGAAGATAGTCAAAAGGTAAATTTTGAGACCTTTCCTGAATAATGCCACTGTTGTGAACAGAAGAAGGACCAATCCAAGTAGTTTCTTAAGTAGATTTATTCCAGGTATGATGTTATGTAGAGAGGTCCACCAGGAGCAGCCTTCCTGCTGCTCAGCCCATACACCAACTGACATCCTCACTCATCCAACATTCCATAGTCACCTCTCACACCAACATTCCACTCCACAGTCACACTGGCTGAGCAGCAGGTATAACACATCTCCCTTTCATTATACAAATGAGAATCACATCCAAAAGAATCACAATAAAAATGGTGCATGCACAAGATGACAAAATTACAATTACAGGGGCATCAGAACAAAAGCAATAATATACATGTACTGATGGCAAGATACATGAAAGAAAGATGACAATGAATATATATTTGAAAGAAGTAAACACAGCATGCAAACCAGCAATTACACACACACCACTTCTCTCTTTCCACCATCATACACTCCCTTAAACCAAACCAAGATAACACACACGCTACCACGCCACAAAACACAAGCTAAACCCCAATACCAAATCAAGCTGGCTGGCCAGGCCAACAAGAGATAGAAAGAGTACAGACTAGAAGACGTGGTGGGAAACCTTTCTAAGACTTTAGAAGCTGTGGAAGATCATTCCACAGGGAACAAACGGCAGAAACATTGCCCTCCACCCTTACCCGTAGTAAGGGTGGTAAGTGTGGCATATAAGTCCACACAGAACCTGAAACTGAACAAAATGGTTCCAGATACAACATCATAGTAAAGAAACCTCAAAAACACTTCCCCCAACGCAAGTCGGGGTGGAATGTGTGGGAAACACACCACACAAAACACAATGCACGCGCAGAACGTCACAACCAAGCACTTCCCCCAACAAAAGATGGGGTGGGATGTGTAGAAAACACTCTACACGGAACCTATGCAGGCGCATAACACTTCACTCAACAACTTAAGTACTTCCCCCAAGAAAAGATGGGGTGGGATGTGTAGAAAACACTCTACACGGAACCTATGCAGGCGCATAACACTTCACTCAACAACTTAAGCACTTCCCCCAAGAAAAGATGGGGTGGGATGTGTGGGAACTATTCCACACGGAACATATGCAAGCGCACCACGCAACACTCAGCAACAACAGCACGCAGAAGGAAAGAACACTCACTCTAAAGAAATGTGGCTACGAACTTGCCATGAATGGCACTCTCCCAACGCAAACCTTGACGTTCGAGGGAAGAAAGTATAATGCACACAAACATTACAAACTTTGAAACAAGAAAAATGAAGTACCACCACAAAATAATGTACACGATCCCAACACAAACCTTGACGTGCGAAGGAAGACCAGAGAAACAAGAAAAATGAGCACAGCACACAACCCCTTGCACAACATCAAGAAAAGTAAGGTAATCCTCTCTGAAAAAAATAAAACCGCACACAACCACCATATAAAAAATAGTAAGTGCAGAACTTCCAAAATCTGCAGAATTAGAAAACACATTCAGCAAGGCTCCCTGGACAGCAAAAAAAACAAAAAACAACAGCATGTACACACTGAAAATGTAAACTGCCCACAACAACAGTCCTAACGGGTACTACACGCACACACTCTACAAAAGTGTGAACAATAATCATCAAAGAAAGCACATAAGACATTAAATTAGTTAATGCAGAATGGTAAAAGTGAAAAGAGCACAAAGCACTGGTGAGCGACCTCTCACCCGAAGTATGGCACTGTCCCCAAGCTCACATTGCTGTCAGATACTGCAAGACTCCTGCGAAACCAGTCAGGAAGAATGTGAGAATAAAGTCACTGAAGACATTGTAGATGCAGCAGTGGCTGGACAATGGGCCGAACATTAAAAAAAAACAATTGGAGAAGTTGCACTCTCTTTACCACAGTACACGCCTCACCATGAAAGAGAAAAAAAAAAAACGGAACAGCCTGCACTGCAGAAAAGGAACGGAGGTGGTGACTCACAGTTACACTGAAGCAAGCGATCACCTGAAGATTGAAAAGTTCACTTTGAACTACGACATCACCGACATCACTTGAAAACGACATCACTTGGAAACTCTTAGGCTCAGCTCGGCTCGGATTGAGGATGAACTTTATTGAGATATAAATAATTTTTTAAAAACTGAACGTGGTTGGCAAAACGCACTGATAAGCAGTGAACCTTGGAGAATGCAGCGTGGCCCCAGTGTATCGGCGGTGACTCCAAACACAAGATGGCGGCACGTGCATGACGCTGAGCCGGATGGCTCACAGCACGCCTTTGCAAGCAGGCGTCCGAAAGCAGGAATCCACAGCGCATAGACCTGAACGTCGGAGGGGATCCATAGGGACAACTGAGGACAAAGGGAAGTAGGTAAGAGTGCGCTCACTTTCAAACTGCACCAGCTGCGGTTAAACTAACATTAAGTCCAGGGACTGCCAGAGACAAAATAGATTTACCGCAAGATTGCTCACAACAGGACTCCACACACATGGGGTCAGAGTTGTTCAAAGAAATAAAGTAGGCCGATGCTGCCTGCAGCCCGTCCCAAATTGCCCTTGGCACATGGAGAGAGAACTCCTTGCCCTCCTTAACATATCTTCTGACACGGGCTCTGTTGACAACACGGGCTCTGTTGACAACACGGGCTCTGGAGACAACACGTGCTCTGGAGACAACACGGGCTCTGGGGACACAAGAGCCCTGAAACATCGTTCCTCCTCCTCTTGACAGGGACGAAGAAAGAAGAGAGCCCACAAACAGGGACAGCATGGCTTCTCTCACACGACGGTGTGTAGAATATAGACTCTGGAGAGTAAACATCCTTCACAGCACGGAGGGCTCTTAACGTTGTACCTCCCCCAGACGCTTTTCCCCATCAGCATAGGCACTGCAGCTCCAGTAGACTTGAGACAGACACAGCAGGAACTGGCATACTAGGGTTGTGGGCGACCGATGAAAAGGTCACTGATGGGGCTCAGGGGTGCCAGTTTTCTTTAAATACACAGCTTTAAGTTTCACAAGAAGTTCCTTTACCTTGAAGTTTCTTCAGGCTTCAAGTTTCAGTACAAAATGTTTCCATCAGGTAGTAGACGCAGGTTCTTTCATAAATCGTCGCCAAAATGTTGTGAACAGAATCCGGCGCGAATCCGGCCGAAATTATATTTTTTTTAAAAAGCGCGGTCTCCCGCGCTTCGTTTGTTAAAAAGCCCCCGGGTGGGCCAGGTCCCGGGCGCAATTGTAAATTATGGTGTGGGGGCCCCCACAACCCCGGGGACCGCCACCTCCCTGGGGCTTTATAATTTATGCGCGGGGGCAGGAAACCTGCTCTCGCTTCCTAAAAGCAAAGCAGATTGCTTTTGCACAAGGCGAGCTGCATGTCAGCAGCTCCCCTTATGCAAAAGCAATGCCGGCTCCCGCAGGAGGCGGGGAGCCGGCTGGGACCGTGGGGGCATTGGGGCTCCCCCCACGGTCCCCAACGCTAAGGGCCGGCCCCGGGGGATGGGGTCCCCAGGGCCAGAAGTGGCCCGGGAGGGGGACACACGGCCCCCCTCCCCTTCAATAAAAAAAAATTTTTAATTTAAAAACGGAAAGGCCGGCCCCGGGGGATGGGTTCCCCGGGGCCATAGTTGGCCTCTGGAGGGGGGCCACGTGGCCCACCTCCCCAAAATAAAAATAAAAACAACAAGGCTGCCAGGCCCCGGGGGATGGGGTCCCCGGGGCCAAAAGTGGCCCAGGGAAGGGGGGCCATGCAGCCCCCCTCCCATAAAATAACAAATTTATAAAAAAGAAAAAAGAAACCGGCAACTCGCCGGAGGCCCCGCCCCCTCCCTGCATGACTCAGAACACGCTAGGGGGCGCGTTTGCAAAGTTGGGGAATTAAGTCCCCTTGAATACTGAGGGGCCCTGGGGGCCAACTAGCACACCAGGTACCTCCAGTAAGCACCACACAGCTGGATTGCAGAGAGGTGGTCTGAGGCCACGCCCCTTTTTACACCACTCTGCAAGCACGCCTCTTGGCGCACTGCTGGTGGAGCGATGAGGTCCTCTTGTGTCCTGAGGACCTCAGGACACAAGTGGACTTCATCCCCCGAGCAGCAGTGCACCAGGAGGCGCGTTTGCAGAGTGGTGTAAAAAGGGGGCGTGGCCTCGGACCATTCTCAGCAATCCAGCTGTATGGGGCTTACTGGAGGTAACAGGAGGGCTAGTGGGCCCCTAGGGACCCTCAGGAGGAAAGGTGACTTAATCCCCCAACTTAGAACGCGCCAGGAGGCGCGTTTGCACAGTGGGGGAGAAAGGGGGCGTGCCTGTGTCTACCTCTCAGCAATCCCACTGTGTGGGGCTTACTGGAGGTAAGAGGTAGGCTAGTTGGCCCCTAAGGACCCCCAGCAGTGAAGGGGACTTCAATCCCCATCGGAGTGCGCGCCAGGGAGCGCGTTTGCAGAGTGGTGGGCAAAGGGGGCATGGCCTGTTATGAGAACTTAGCAATCCTGCTGTGTGGTACTTACTGGAGGTATTAGGAGGGGTAGTCAAGTACCCCTCTTGTTACCTCCAGTAAGTCCCACACAGTAGGATTGCTAAGACGTCTTCGGAGGCCATGCCCCCTTCCTCCACCACTCTGCAAACGCGCCTCCTGGCACTTTACTCCTGAGGGACTTTGGGGGCCAAGAAGCCCTTCTGGTACCTCCTGTAAATCCTATGCAGCGGAATTCCTGAGTGCTGTTCGGAGGCCCAGCACCCTTTCTCCACCACTCTGCAAACGCGACTACTAGTTAAAGAAGTGTTTGCAATGTAATAGGTTTCGCATTTGCGAGAGTTAGAGCTATTGGCATTGTAAATGTAAAAGTTTTTTACTAATGTTTTTGGGAGTGGAGTGGATGTACGCTGTGTGTAGTGGAATTGTGAGAAGTTGGCCTGGTATATGCTGTTCACTAATTAAAGTGGACACCTTGCACCAGAACAATTCGACTCTTATGGTAGATAGGTTTAAGACAACCTTTATAGAAAGCTATCCTAGTGGTAGCTGTGGAGAGCAGCCTTCAGGCTAAGTCTTGAAGGAATGTAAAGCAGCTTGTTTTACCACACAATCTCTTGAATCACCAAATGAAAAGACACCACACAGGTATATATATCAAATATATATGTATTTATTAATAAACACTCTCTACTAATCTCTTTATGAGATTAGAAGTCAGGAACATATGTACAAGTCAAATGTTATCAAAATAAGTTTAGCACAATCGAATATCACAATCTTAGTTTGGCTAGACCTAGGTCTAGGGCATCTAGAATCGAGGGACCCCCAAGAACCACCCCAGGTAGTTGTAGGAGACCCACAGGGGACGGACGCAGTGTCCTGGCACCGGTGCGAGTCCTGTGCGAGTCTATGCGAACAGACGCGATTGAGATTTCAATGTTAAAGGTCCCTTGCGTGTTCGAGGCGAACACACCGATCGGTCCTTGTACGAGTCGAAGGACGCGGTTACAGATAGAGTTGCAAGGGAGATGGACGCGCTGTGTCTAACACAGACGCGAACCTTGTGCGAGTCAGTGCAATGGAGATCTCAATGTTACAGGCCCCTTGTGTTCGAGGAGAACACCGATCGGACTCAGTACGAGTCGAAGGACACAGTTCTGGATAGTGTTACAAAGGAGATGGACGCGGTGTGTCTAACACAGACGCGAACCCTGTACGAGTCAGCGCAATTGTCGCACTTAGAAAATAAGAGTTTTAGGACACTTCTAGGGAAGCTACAAGCAAGTCACTTACAGGGTAAGTAGTTCTAGGGCCCACACTCCACAGGAGCACCGTAGTGCTGAAGTTACCTCACCCAGGGGAGCCGGGTGCATAGGTGTTCTTTGGTGTCGGGTCGCGGCGTCGTTTTCAATGGGAGCCAGTGAAGACTTGCTGCTTGCGGCGACAGGAGAAGTGTCCGGAGGAATCCAAGCCTGGATTCAGAAGATGGAAGACCTGAAAGCAGAGGGGACAGTGTTCAAAGTCACTTGGCAGTGACTCGGGGCAAGGAAGATGGATGCCCACCGTCGTCGCAAGATTCAGGTCGTTCGCAGGTGCCTTGACTCTTCAGCCACGAGGTCCAGGAGGCGTCGACGACAACCAGGAGCTGGATTCGGCGTATCACACAATGTCTGCGGCTTACTGCGGTATCGGCGACTCGATTGGAGCCAACAAGCCTTGGTAGCAGCAAGTCTTGGGGAAAGTGTGAAGAGGCAATGGCGCAGACCAGCAAGGTCTGGGGGACTCACCCAGCGAGGGTAAGTCAGGGCAGGCCCGGAGCAACCAGGGGAGCCCTTTGGTTTCTTTAGAAAGTCTTCTGGGGACCCACAAGCCGGCTGCAAGGGATTGCAAAGACATCTCAGGAGGATTCGCTCAACAGGGGCCCACGGTCACTCGGGACACTGTAGGCCTCTGATCTTCAGAAGGATTCCTGCTGGAGGCTAGGACCACACGTGGTCCAAAGCACAAGTTCGTGGAATATTGTGAAGGGGTTGCACTCGACAATAGTGCACGGTACCCAGGGGTCATGGTTCCTCATTATTCTTGGGGTCCACTGGCCTCAGCTTCGCTGGGGACTCACGATGGCCTTTGAGAAGTCAGGAAATCTACTTCTTGGGCTGCAGGGACTTCGGACTCCAGCGGGAGCAGCGTAGTTTGCGACCGTCGTTTGTAGTTTTTGGTGCCTGCCAAGCAGGGGAGTCACTCCTTGACTCCAAGGGAGATTCTTCAGTCTTCCAAAGGTAGTGGAACGTCGAAGGTCCGGGATTCTTCTTCAGAGCGTCATCCAGGGAAATCTAGGGTGCAATGCACAGGTTCCCCTCTTATACTAAAAGAAAGGGAGGGACTAGCTCTATGACCCTACCTATGGGAGGGTCAGGGGAGTGGGTGGCTACACCCACTTCCCTTTGTCCAGTTTCACAGTCAGAGCAGGGGCAGGTAGCCCCTGAGCTGGTTTGAACTGGCATATGCACAGAGGAGCCTTCTGCTCCCCCAGTGCAGGACTTCAAAGCACTCTAAGAGTGCACCCACCCAGCCCCAATACACTAAACCCTGTCTGGGAGGTGGTCACACCCCTTGGGACAGGATATCTATTGTTGGGCTTCCTCCACTGCGAGTGTGGGTCATCAGCAGGAGGGCAGCCCAGTGTCTGTGACTGGTGGCATCCATTTTGTGATGCCAGGGCTCTGCAGGATTCTACCGCGTTTCCACAGTAGGTACATGTCTATCCCTCTAGAAGGGTGGAATGCTACCCCCGCCGCCAGGACTGGCGGGGGGTAGTATTCCAAGATGTTTGACACCAAACACGACATGTTTTGATGCGGCCATTCCAAAGTTAGCATTTTACCGCGAGGATATAATGCACTTAAAAGTATATGGTTTAACCGCATCCACAAACAGCCCCAGAGAATGGACTCTGAGTGCTGCAGAGGGGCCCTGCTCAGGCAGAGGCACCCCCTCACATGGAAACTAAGCACCCTGCCCTCAGGATCGATAGGGCCTGCTTTAGGGGTGACTGATAAGTCTCAATGTGTGTGCCGGAGAGATATAGGGGACCTATATCTCAGTGAGGGGTGCTAGCACTTCCTCACCCAGGCTGCAGTAGCAGGCCTGTGGTGTCAGATTTAGTCTGCTTCCCAGGGGTGGCATAATACATGCTGCAGCCCCTGGTAGGCCTGTGAAGTACCTATGCCCTTAGCACCTAAGGTACCATATACTAGGGACTCATAAGGAACCACAGCATCCAATCACTAGTGCACCTAGAGTGCACTCCAAGTCGTTTAGAGAGAACAGAGAGGCTGGGGCCCTGATTGGCAGGGTCCCAGCCAGACTATAGCCAGAAACCAGTGTAAACATCAGAAAAAAAGTGGGGGCAACATAAGAGGCAGATCCTACTCTCCTACAGGAATTATGTGGTATGTTGTGCAGTGAAATTACGTGGATAGAAAGTATGTGGTATTTAGTGTATAGGAATTATGTAGAGTGGGATTATGTGTTATGGAGAGTAATTATGTGGTATGGTAGTCTGTGTTGTGGAGTGGTAACCTCAGGTTTAGTCTTCCTCGTTTCCATAGAAGCTCAACTATGAACTCAGTGAGACAAAAAAGAAGGAATCACTGAGGAGCACTTGTGGATCTAGTCAGAGGTATGAGCAGGGCCACTGGAATTATGCGACTGTTTGGCTGCACCGACTTTCGCACAATTATACATTTTCTGCATTAGCGACATAATTCATCATCTGCTCCCTAATCTGCAGATTTGAACAAAAAAAGCCTTGTTTCTAGCTCAAACGGCTCAAACGTTACCAAAAATGCAGCGACAAGTGTTACAGCGTGGTGGAAGGCCCTTAGCAAATCAAGAATGGTCACCTGTTACTTATTGCTAAATGTGGGTGTTAAATTGGTACTAATGGTGTGCAAGCCGCTCTTGCTTCCTTCTGTGCCTCTCTTGCCTCTTTCTGCATTTCTGTTGCTTCTTTCTGCACATTTCTTTTTCTGCACTTCTCTTGCCTCTTTCTGCAAATCTCTTCTACTTTCTGCACCTCTCTTTCCTCTTTCTGCACGTCTGTTGCCTCTTTCTGCACCTCATTTGCTTCTTTCTGTACCCCTCTTGCCTCTTTCTGCACCCTTCTTCACCTCTCCTTTTTCTGTACCCCTCATGTCTTTCTGCACCCTTTTTGCCTCTTTCTGCACCTCTGTTACTTCTTTCTGCACTTCTCTTCCTTCTTTCTGCACCTCTCTTGCTTCTTTCTGCACCTCACTTGCCTCTTTCAGCACCTCTGTTGGTTCTTTCTGCACTGCTCTTGCTTCTTTCTGCACCTCACTTGCCTCTTTCTGTACTTCTCGCTTCTTTCTACACCAGTGTTGCTTCTTTCAGCAATTCTCTTGCCTCTTTCTGCACTTCTCTTCCTTCTTTTTGTACCCCTCCTGCCTCTTTCTGTACCTCTCTTGCCTCTTTGTGCACCCCTCCTACCTTTTTCTGCACCCCTCTTGCCTCTTTTTGGACCTCTGTTGGTTCTTTCTGCACTGCTCTTGCTTCTTTCTGCACCTCATTTGCCTCTTTCTGCACTTCTCTTGCTTCTTTCTACACCTCTGTTGCTTCTTTCAGCAATTCTCTTGCCTCTTTCTGCACTTCTCTTCCTTCTTTTTGCACCCCTCTTGCCTCTTTCTGTACCCCTCTTGCCTCTTTGTGCACCTCTCCTACCTCTTTCTGCACCCCTCTTGCCTCTTTTTGCACCTCTGTTGGTACTTTATGCACTGTTCTTGCTTCTTTCTGCACCTCACTTGCCTCTTTCTGCACTTCTCTTGCTTCTTTCTAAACCTCTGTTGCTTCTTTCAGCAATTCTGAGAGAGGTAGTGGCGCGCCGACAGGCTCAGCTACCAGTTTGCTTTGGTATTTTGCACAGACTTTGAATTGTAGACTTTTAAATTGCTACTTGTAACTTGTGGAGATATATGTTGTGCTCGTTTTATTCACTGTTATCATTTTAAATTTTTGATGTGCGCATAGATTCAGGTGTATCCTCCCCCTGATTACCTATCACGAAGCCCCGGTCCGTCACGGCTTGAGAGTGCCGATTGCACGGAGGGTCGTGACTCCGCCCCTTGATCCTCCTCACATCCGGGTCCCGCTACTTTATTTAAAGAGCATGGGTGCCCGGACGCGCAGCGAGAGATAGTGGCGCGCCGACAGGCTCAGCTACCAGTTTGCTTTGCTATTTTGCACAGACCTTGAATTGTAGACGTTTAAATTGCTACTTGTAACGTGTGGAGATATATGTTGTGCTCATTTTATTCACTGTTATCATTTTAAATTATTGATGTGCGCATAGATTCAGGTGTATCCTTTCCCTGATTACCTATCACGAAGCCCTGGTCCGTCACGGCTTGAGAGTGCCGATTGCACGGAGGGTCGTGACTCCGCCCCTTGATCCTCCTCACATCCGGGTCCCGCTACTTTATTTAAAGAGCATGGGTGCCCGGACGCGCAGCAGACGCGGGCACGCTGCCGGCACGCCAAATGCGCGCCAAAGGCAAGCCCGTCTGCGCCCGTCCGCGGCCAGAACGCTGCCAGCGCCAGCCACTCTTCTCGGATGTCAAGTGGTGGGGTAATCTGTTGGTCAAGAGATGCCGTACTGTCATTCAGAGGTAATCTATGCACGAAGGTGCACACTATTAACGTAGTTTCAGACAAGTTACCAGGCCCCTGCCCTGCCTGTGCTTGGGACCTCGAGGCGCCTTCGGGGCTGGTGGGGAAAAATATAGATGTAGGAGTTATCCGAGGACAAGATGACAGTTTGGCCAGGATTAAGGCCGGCTTGATAAATTGTAGATCCTTGCCCAAGCATGCTGCAGACATTTGGCTCCTACTAGCAAGCAATGAGTGGGCCGCCTTGTTTTTGACAGAAACATGGATGAACTTAGATTCAGTTGCAGCAGTAGCCATGGCCGTTCCCAGCGGTTTCAAAATGTGTTATGCGAATAGAGATAGCGGGAAAAGAGGGGGAGGGGTTGCCATTATTTTTAAAGACTCCTGGGTCTTAGCAGCCTCAGGCCCTCTCAGACTGAATGAGATTGAGGGGCTTAACTTTGGCTTGCAAATTGATCCTTCAACCTCCTTCTCTGGCATTCTTATCTATAGGCCACCGGACTGTGCTTCTAATACAACCCTTGAGCTATGCAACTACATTATCCAGAAATCATTAATGTATGCGAATTTCACCGCGCTAGGGGATTTTAATTTACATGTTAATGATACTACCTGCACACAGGCAGCTCAACTTGTGCTGTCCCTAGGGGGCTAATCTCTCGCAACATGTTATATCCCCTACACATAAGGCGGGCCACACCTTGGATCTCGTATTTTCCAACCTGGCCTCCTTGAGCACAGCGGCCCCTATCAAACTGGTCTGGTCGGACCATTGCTTGATTCCATTTTGTTTTAGGTTCAGTAGACTCGGTCAGAGCAAGGGTAACCAGACCTATATTAAACAAAGCTGGAAAAACTTAACAGCGGCGGTGTTGGACCCTATTTTACAGGCTAGCACTTTCATCCGACCCTAACATTGATTCCATAGCTTTAAATCAGTGGATTGCGACAGCTGTCGAAGCCGCGGCTCCAGCCAATGCTGCTAGATCATCATGGCTCTCCCCTTCTGCCCCTTGGTTCACGGAGTCACTTAGATCTGCTAAGAGCAGCTGTAAACGACTGGAATGGCAGTGGAGGTCAGGCTATTGTGAGTCCGCCAAGATCATCTATAGAAATGCTCTGAAAGAACTACACAGCATGATTAGGGTAGCCAGAAGAGAGTACCTGGCTGACTGCATTTATAAGGCTGACAACTCGACTAAGGAGGTGTTTAAAGTGGTCAAATCCTTTCTCAAACCCAGAGCGCTGGAGACCACTGTGCAACCTTCACTCTCCCTGTGCAAAAGTATCTCCGTCTTCTTCGACAATAAAATTCAGGAAGTATACAAATCTTTCTCAGGTACGTCGGAGACGGAGAGATGTGACAAGAAGGTAGCTAGAGTTACAGAGCCGTCTTTTATGGCATTTTCCAACATCTCCCAACAGGACGCCCTGGCAGAAATTGGGAGGTGCAAGTCGGGGGCACCTGATGATCCTTGCCCCCCCCAAACTTTGGAATGAGCTGGCTCACTCCCTGTCGCACAAGCTGACGCACATCTGGAACTCCTCCCTGATGACCGGCACTTTTCCAGATATCTGGAAACACGCTACTCTCCTCCTGTTAAGAAAAAAACCGAATGGGGATCCTGGGGATCTGACCAATTATAGGCCCATCTCTTTGCTGCCAGCACCTGCAAAGATGTTGGAAAAATTGGTGCAGAAGCAACTGTCCAGCTTTATCGAGAAGGAGGGCATCTTGCATGATGCCCAATCTGGTTTCAGGTCGGGATTTAGTACAGAGGCAGCCCTCCTGGAGGTGGCTGAACTAGTTAGACAGGCGGCAGATTCAGGGGCCTCCGCGATGTTGGTGCTCCTGGATCTGTCGGCTGCATTTGATACCATCGACCACACCTTGTTGTCTAGAGATTGCAGGAAATTGGCATTGGAGGCACGGCTCTGGCGTGGTTGAAATCCTACCTGGTTAAGCGCACTCAGAAGGTTGCGCTCCAACCATTTCTATCCAAGCCAAAACAGCTCTCGTGTGGAGTCCCCCAGGGGTCAGCACTCAGCCCTCTCCTGTTCAATTTGTACCTGGCCCCTCTGTTCACCCTGATAGCCAACTGGGGGGTAAAAGCGATCTCCTACGCGGATGATACCCAGTTGGTCTTCACTTTTAAAGAGCAGACCGAGGTCGCCTTTGAGAGCTTCAAGGGGTGCCTGAAAGATATTGCGTTGTGGATGAACAACAACAAACTCAAGCTCAACGCAGGAAAGACAGAGGTGTTGTTCTTCGGGAAAGAGCCGCCCCCAGCTCCGGATCTCTGGTGGCCTATTGAAATGGGTCCCCCACCTTCACCGGCAGACTGTATAAAAAATCTGGGAGTGAAGAGGAAGGCTGACCTTTCATTCTCGGCTCAGATACGTCAGGTGACAGCTTCCTGCTTCTGTCAACTGAGAAATCTGAAGAAATTTCTGCATCTACTGCCAGAGGAGTGCCGGAAAAGCATAGTACATGCCTTAGTGACATCCAGGCTGGACTATGCAAATGGCCTCTATCTAGGTCAGCCTGAGTACCTGATTAAGCGCCTGCAGATGGTGCAAAATGCGGCTGCGAGACTAATCAGGCAAGTGCCTTTCCGTGAGCATGTCTCTCTGCATCTAAAAGCGCTGCACTGGCTCCCAGTGACAAAAAGAATTAAATTTAAGGCCTTGATGCTGGCGTTCCGTGCCATGCATGGCAACTGCCCCAGTTACCTAAAACACAGACTACATGGATATAAACAGTCCAGACCCTTGAGGTCCAATTCTCAAAATTTACTGTGCATCCCCCGTTTCAAAAAGGCGCGAATGGAGGGGCAGATCTTTTACGCTCAGTGCAGCAAATCTGTGGAACTCCCTGCCGAGAAATTTCCGCACCATAGAAACAGAGACCCTCTTCAGGAAAATAGTAAAAACCTGGCTCTTTAGGGCAGATTGAGGGCCCGAGGGCCTGACCTGAGCTGTCCAGCATTGCACTATTGTCCGCTTAGCGCCGGGACACCTCTGTTTGAGGTAGCTGTCGCGCTTTATATGTGTCTGTATTATTATTATTATTATTATTAATTCTCTTGCCTCTTTCTGCACTTCTCTTGCTTGTTTCTGCACCTCTCTTGCGTCTTTATGCACCTCTGTTGCCTCTTTCTGCATTTCACTTGCTTCTTTCTGCACCCCTCTTGCCTCTTTCGGCACCTCTGTTGCTTCTTTCTGCACCCCTCCTGCCTCTTTCTGCACCCCTCTTCCCTATTTGTCCAACTCTCTTGCCTTTTTCTACACCTCTCTTCCCTCTTTCTGCACCACTCTTGCCTCTTTCTGTACCTCTGTTGCTTCTTTCTGCACTTCTCTTGCCTCTTTCTGCACCCTTCGTGCCTCTTTCAGCACCTCTGTTGCTTCTTTCTGCACTTCTCTTCCTTCTTTCTGCACCCCTCGTGCTTCCTTCTGCACCTCCTTTGCTTCTTTCTGTACTTCTCTTGGTTCTTTCTGCACCTCTCTTGCGTCTTTCTGCACCTCTGTTGCCTCTTTCTGCATTTCACTTGCTTCTTTCTGCACCTCTCTTGCCTCTTTCGGCACCTCTGTTGCTTCTTTCTGCACCCCTCCTGCCTCTTTCTGCACCCCTCCTGCCTCTTTCTGCACCCCTCTTCCCTATTTGTCCAACTCTCTTGCCTCTTTCTACACCTCTCTTCCCTCTTTCTGCACCACTCTTGTCTCTTTCTGTACCTTTGTTGCTTCTTTCTGCACTTCTCTTGTCTCTTTCTGCACCCTTCATGCCTCTTTCAGCACCCCTGTTGCTTCTTTCTGCACTTCTCTTCCTTCTTTCTGCACCCCTTGCCTCTTTCTGCACCTCTGTTGCTTCTTTCTGCACTTCTATTGCCTCATTCTGCACCTCTCTTGCTTCTTTCTGCACCTCACTTGCCTCTTTCAGCACCCCTGTTGCTTTTTTCTGCAGATCTCTTGCCTCTTTCTGCACCTCACTTGCCTCTTTCAGCACCTCTGTTGCTTTTTTCTACAGATCTCTTGCCTCTTTCTGCACCCCTCTTTTCTCTTTCTGTACCTCTCTTGCCTCTTTCTGCACCCCTGTTCCCTGTTTCTGCACCTTTCCTGCCTGTTTCTGTACCTCTCTTGCCTCTTTCTGTACCTCTGTTGCCTCTTTCTGCACTTCTCTTGCTCTTTCTGCACCCTTCACGCCTCTTTCAGCACCTCTGTTGGTTCTTTCTGCACTGCTCTTGCTTTTTTCTGCACCTCACTTGCCTCTTTCTGCACTTCTCTTGCTTCTTTCTACACCTCTGTTGCTTCTTTCAGCAATTCTCTTGCCTCTTTATGAACTTCTCTTCCTTCTTTCTGCTCTGCTCCTGCCTCTTTCTGTACCTCTCTTGCCTCTTTGTGCACCCCTCCTACCTTTTTCTGCACCCCTCTTGCCTCTTTTTGCACCTTTGTTGGTTCTTTCTGCACTGCTCTTACTTCTTTCTGTACCTCACTTGCCTCTTTCTGCACCCCTGTTCCCTGTTTCTGCACCTTTCCTGCCTGTTTATGCACCTCTCTTGCCTCTTTCTGCACCTCTGAGTTAGAGGTAGTTTTAATCCCCAGCCCTATTATGTACTAGGGCCTTACAGGGGAGGTCATGCCAATCACAGGGGTACCCCAACCCATAGTGTACCCTAGTGTATGTAGGTGTTTTCACTGTATTCTAAGTGTCTTTTAGCATAGCACTGGCTGCGGGCCTGGTTAGTCAGAGTCAGTTACCACCAGTACCAGTCAGTAAAAAGTTGGGGGCACAGGCCTTGTTGGGGGCAACAAGGCCTTTTTCTGCACCTCTGTTGGTTCTTTCTCCATATCTCTTGCTTCTTTCTGCACTTTTCTTTGTCTTTCTGGACTTCTGTTGTCTCTTTCTGCATTTCTCTTGCTTCTTTCTGCACCTTTCTTCCTCTTTCTTCACATGTCCTACCTCTGTAGGCATAGTTAGAAATTATCATTTAAAAAACCTTAGAAATTCACTGGAAAAAACCATAGGTTTCAGGGACGTTATAGTTAGAAATTATCATTTAAAAAACCTTTGAAATTCACTGAAAAAACCATAGGTTTCAGGGACGTTATAGTTAGAAATTAGCATTTATAAAAACATAGAAATTCACTAAAAAAACATAGGTTTCAGGGACGTTATAGTTAGTTGGACATTTCACTCGTACA
This sequence comes from Calotriton arnoldi, assembly GCA_963921515.1. NCBI lineage: Eukaryota > Metazoa > Chordata > Amphibia > Caudata > Salamandridae > Calotriton > Calotriton arnoldi. Next base: position 2,861,281 of record CAWUFW010001353.1, on the reverse strand, counting down.
AAACCAGAGAAATTCCACCGTTATAGTTAGTTTAGCTAACTATAACTCGCGCCCCCGCAATGCACTGCTGATGACGTCACATATTACATCATTCATGACATGGTCAGTGACATCACTGATGACATCACTGATGACATCTCAAATGACATCACTGACATCTGCGCTCCGTCCATCATCTCCTTGTGTTTGCTTTGTTCGCCCTAAGTTGGCAAGGTATGCCCAGATGTGGGTCCCTTGCTCACTTTGCCACTGGATTCAAGCTAGCCTGGCTGATGAGGGCTGTTAGCCCGAAACCGGTCCCAGGATGCTTGTTTCCGGTCCAGGGAACACATGGCTTGGCAGTTCGGGCTGGACTGTTCCCATGAGGCACAGGGTCAAGACTGATTTGCATATAGCTGTGTCTGAACTGGGGTGGCGAAGTGAGCTAAAGAACGATGATGGATTCAACCCAGATCTGTGACTGGGGGTGAGTGTCTGAAAAGTATCAGCGCTCCGTCCATCATCTCCTTGTGTTTGCTTTGTTTGCCCTAAGTTGGCAGGGTATGCCCAGACGTGGGTTCCTTGCTCACTTTGCCACTGGATTCAAGCTAGCCTGGCTGATGAGGGCTGTTAGCCCGAAACCGGTCCCAGGATGCTTGTTTCCGGTCCAGGGAAGACATGGCTTGGCAGTTGGGGCTGGACTGTTCCCATGAGGCACAGGGTCAAGACTGATTTGCATATAGCTGTGTCTGAACTGGGGTGGCGAAGTGAGCTAAAGAACGATGATGGATTCAACCCAGATCTGTGACTGGGGGTGAGAGTCTGAAAAGTTTCAGCGCTCCGTCCATCATCTCCTTGTCATTGATGACATCTTAAATGACATCATCCACGTGATAATCTGATGCACCTCCTCACACCTTAATATAACCTTTGATACACCCACTCTAAAATACAGACTACCATTTTCGAAACCATAGACACACCAATACCAATTACTACATACCCACTCACTGATTCCTAGGTCTACACACACATCCACTCATTCACCCATACAGTCACTCATACATGCAATCACTCATCAATACAGCACTATCATTTGCACTCATACACCTATACAGACACTCACACATCGCCACTCATCCATAGAGTTACTCACACACCTAGTCAATCATGCAAAGAATCATTCACTCCCATTTACTCACCTATACAGTTATACACACACCACCTCACTTATTCATACGGATACTAACACATACTTACTCTCTTATACAATCACTGATACAACCACACACTCATCCATACAGCCACTCTCACAATCACTCATTCTCACATATAGTGATTTATATACTCCAACACTCACATATACTGCCTTTCACATATGTAGTTACTCACACATGTACCACTGAGACATCCATTCACTCACCAACACACCCATACACATACTCACTCACCCATACAGCCCTTCACAGATGCACTCTTGAACCCATTCACCCAGTAAATTACCCACTCACACATCTATGCACAGAGTCAGACACCCCCCACCCACCCACACAGACACTCAGGCACCCATACAGATACTCAGACAACCAATCAATAACCCATTTAGACACTCATGTAGCTACTCACCAACCCATGCAGCCGCTTACACACCAACTGACAGACTGATACAGACATTTACACAGTTTACTCACTAACCCATGCATTCAGTAAGACACGTTTAATCACTCACTTATACAGTCAGTCATGCACCAACTAAATCATCTATTCAGACACTCATACACCCACTCATACTTCAATACACCTTGGCATATATATATATATAAAACATATTTAAACTTTACAGAAACACTCAGTCACTGGATGATGTCATCAGTGATGTCATTTGAGATGTCATCAGTGATGTCATCAGTGATGTCATCAGTGATGTCACTGACCATGTCATGAATGATGTAATATGTGACGTCATCAGCAGTGCATTGCGGGGGTGCGAGTTATAGTTAGCTCAACTAACTATAACTGCCGAATTTCTCTGGTTTTGTACGAGTGAAATATCCAACTAACTATAACGTCCCTGAAACCTATGGTTTTTTCATAAAATTTCTATGGTTTTTTTAAATGCTAATTTCTAACTATAACGTCCCTGAAACCTATTTTTTTCCAGTGAATTTCAAATGTTTTTTAAATGCTAGTTTCTAACTATGCCTACAGAGGTAGGACATGTGAAGAAAGAAGAAAAACGCACAGAAATATTCACTGAAAAAACCATAGGTTTTAGGGACAGTTATAGTTAGTTGGACATTTCACTCGTACAAAACGAGTGAAATTCCCCCGTTATAGTTAGTTCAGCTAACTATAACTCACGCCCCGCAATGCACTGCTGATGACGTCACATATTACATCACTCATGACATGGTCAGTGACATCACTGATGACATCTCAAATGACATCACTGATGACATCATCCAGTGACTGTGTGTTTCTGTAAAGTTTAAATATGTTTAATATATATAGGGAAAGGCGTATTGAAGAATGAGTGGGTGTATAAGTGTCTGAATGGATGATTTAGTAGGTGCGTGACTGACTCTATAAGTGAGTGATTAAACGTATCTTACTGAATGCATGGGTTAGTGACTAAACTGTGTGAATATCTCTATCCATCTGTCTGTTGGTGTGTAAGCGGATGCATGGATTTGCGAATAGCTACATGAGTGTCTATATGGGTTATTGATTGGTTGTCTGAGTATCTGTATGGGTGCCTGAGTGTTTGTGTGGGTGGGGTGTGGGTGACTCTGTACATAGATGTGTGAGTGGGTGATTCACTGGGTGCATGATTTCAAGAGTGCATCTGTGATGGACTGCTTGGGTGGGTGAGTGTGTGTATGAGTGTGTTAGTGAGTGAATGTATATCTCAGTGGTACATGTGTGAGTAACTACATATGTGAAAGGCAGTATATATGTGTGTTGGAGTATATAAATGGCTATAAGTGAGAGTGTGTGATTGTGAGAGTGGCTGTATGGATGAGTGTGTACTTGTATCAGTGATTGTATAAGAGCGTAAGAATGTGCTTGTATTTGTATGAGTAAGTGAGCTGGTGTGTGTATAACTGTATAGGTGAGTAAATGGGTGTGTGATTAATTTTTTGCATGACTGACTAGGTATGTGAGTACCTCTATGGACGAGTGGCGGTGTGTGAGTGTCTATATAGGTGTATGAGTGCATATGATAGTCCTGTACTGAGTGACTGTAAGTATGAGTGACTGTACGGGTGAGTGAGTGGATGTGTGTGCAGACCTAAGAATCAGTGAGTGTGTATGTAGTTATTGGTGTTGGAGTATCTATGGTTTTGAGAATGGCAGTCTGTAATTTAGAGTGGGTGTATCAAAAGTTATATTAGGGTATGAGAAGATGCATGAAATTATCACATGGATGATGTCATCAGTGATGTCATTTGAGATGTCATCAGTGATGTCACTGACCATGTCATCAGTGATGTAATATGGGACGTCATCAGCAGTGCATTGCGGGGGCGCGAGTTATAGTTAGCTGAACTAACTATAACGGGGGAATTTCACTCGTTTTGTATGAGTGAAATGTCCAACTAACTATAACTGTCCCTAAAACCTATGTTTTTTTCAGTGAATTTCTAAGGTTTTTTAAATGCTAATTTCTAACTATAACGTGCCTGAAACCTATGGTTTTTTCAGTGAATTTCAAAGGTTTTTTAAATGCTAATTTCTAACTATAACGTGTCTGAAACCTATGGTTTTTTCAGTGAATTTCAAAGGTTTTTCAAATGTTAGTTTGTAACTATGCCTACAGAAATAGGACATGTGAAGAAAGAAGAAAAAACGCACAGAAAGAAGCAAAAGAAATGTAGAAAGAAACAGAAGTCCACAAAGACGAAGAAAAATGCAGGAAAAGCAAGACATGTGCAGAAAGAACCAACAGAGGAGCTGAAAGAGGCCTTGTTGCAAAATCATCCTGTGCCCACACCTTTTCCAGACGGGTACTGGTGGTAACTGACTCTGACTAACCAGGCCTAGAGCCAGTGCTATGGTAAAAGACACTTAGAATACAGTTAAAACACCTACGTACACTAGGGAACACTATGCGTTGGGGTACCCCTGTGATTAGCATGACCTCCTCTGTAACTCCCTAGTACATAATAGGGCAGGGGGATTAAAACTACCTCTTAAAACGCGCCATGGGGCGCGTTTGCACACTGGTGTAGGGAGGGGTGGGCCTGAGGTTACATGTGTGCAAACACGCCCTCTGGCCGTTTTAAGTTGGGGGATAAAGTCCCCTTGTATCCTAAGGGTCCCTGGGGTCCAACTAGCCCACCAGGTACCTCCAGTAAGCGCCACAGAGTTGCGTTGCAGAGAGGTGTAAAAAGGGGCATGGCCTGGACCACCTCTCTGCAACGCAGCGCAGTGGCGCTTACTGGAAGCACCTGGTGGGCTAGTTGGCCCCCAGGGGCCCTCATGATTGAAGGGGAATTAATTCCATTCCCCAACTTAAAACGCGCCACAGGGCGTGTTTGCACACGTCACCTCAGGCCCCGTCCCCTCCCTTCACCACTGTGTAAACACGCCCTGTGGCCGTTTTAAGTTGGCAAATTAAGTCCTCTTGAATCCTGAGGGTCCCAGGGGTCCAACTAGCCCACTGAATGAATGAATGAATATGAAATTTGTAAAGCGCGAACTAAGCCCAAGGGCGTCAAGGCGCTATAAGCGGACCTAAGGATGCAGACAAAAAGACATGCTCATACCGAGGTCTGAGAGAAAAGCCAGGTCTTTATGGCCCTGCGGAAAAGAGAATGGGACACCTGACTTGAGAGCTGTTCCGGGAGGGAGTTCCACAGTCTAGCAGCAGCAGAGAAAGCTCGACCTCCCCATGTAACCTTCTTGAATCTCTGTACTATAAGCAGATTCTTATCTGCAGACCGGAGCCGCCTGTTGGGAACATAACGATGGATAATGGACTTAATCGCCTCAGGGCCTGACCCGTAATAGGCATTGTGAGTCATGCACAGGGTCTTGAAAAGAATCCTACGGTCCACAGGCAGCCAATGCAGCAACCTAATAGCAGCTGTGACTGAGTCATATTTAGGTAAATTCATCACCAGCCTGGCAGCGGCATTCTGCACCATCTGCAGACGTCGCATCAAACCCTTGTTAATGCCCAAATAAAGGGCATTACAATAATCCAATCTGGATGTAACCAGTGCGATGACAGCCTGCTTACGTGCATCAAAAGAGAGATAGTGGGAAATTTTCCGTAGGATCCTAATGATCCCAAAACACGTGAAAACTGTCCTACTAACCTGAAGGTTCAGGGACAGTGAGTTATCCACGATAACCCCCAGGTTTTTGCCATTGGAGACCGGAGAGGGACAGACGCCAAGGGCATCCGGCCACCAGTCACTGGACCACACCTCCTGCTTACTCCCAAAACCAAGACCTCCGTCTTCTCTCCATTCAATTTCAAAAAATTCTCCACCATCCAAGAGGACACTGCCTGCATACAGTTCCTGAAATTAAGGGCCGAATCCTTTATGCTATGCGAAATAGACACCATAATTTGGGTGTCGTCCGCATAGGACAGCACTTCCAACCCAAAGGATCTCACAACCTTCGCAAGAGGAGCGACATAGATATTAAAAGAGTAGGGCTCAGGGAGGAGCCCTGAGGAACACCACACAGCAAGGGTTTGGGGGCTGAGTAAAATCGACCAAGCTTAACCATCTGTGCCCACTCACTAAGAAAGGAAGCAAGGAGCCCCAAAGCCGAGCCCCCAATACCTATCTCTCTGAGATGATCAATCAATCTACAGGGAGACAGGGTATCAAAGGCTGCGGTAAGATCCAGTAGAACAAGGAGGGTGGTATGACCTGCATCCACTTGAACCCGGATATTATCAAATACAGCCGTCAATGCTGTCTCTGTACTGTGATGGCTTCTAAATCCATGTTGCGAACCATCTAGTAGATGGAAATCCTTTAGGTAAATACTGAGATGAGAGTTAAGGTACGTTTCCAGAATCTTAGCTTAGCACTAAGTACCTCCAGTAAGCCCCACAGAGCTGCGTTGCACAGAGGTGTAAAAAGGGGCATGGCCTGGACCACGTCTCTGCAACGCAGGCCTGTGGCACTTACTGGAGGTACCTGGTGGGCTAGTTGGCTCCCAGGGACCCTCAGGATTGAAGAGGAATTAATTCCCCAACTTAAAACGCGCCACAGGGCGTGTTTGCACACATGTCACCTCAGGCCCCGCCCCTCCCTTCACCACTGTAAACGCGCTTCGTGGCGCGTTTTAAGTTGAGGATTAATTCCCCTTGAATACAAGGTCCCTGGGGCCACCTAGCCCACCAGGTACCTCCATTATGCACCAGGAGCTGCGTTGCAGAGAGGTGTTCAGAGGCCACGCCCCTTTTTACACCTCTCTGCAACGCAGCTCTGTGGTGCTTACTGGAGGTACCTGGTGGGCTAGTGGGCCCCCAGGGACCCTCAGGATTGAAGAGCAATTAATTCCCCAACTTAAAACGTGCCACAGGGCGCGTTTGCACACATGTCACCTCAGGCCCCGCCCCCTTCCTTCACCACTGTGCAAACGCGCCCCGTGGTGCGTTTTAAGTTGGGGGATTAAGTCCCCTTGAATCCTGAGGGTCCCTGGGGTCCAACTAGCCCACCAGGTACCTTCAGTAAGCGCCACAGAGCTGCGTTGCAGAGAGGTGTAAAAAGGGGCGTGGCCTGGACCACCTCTCTGCAACGCAGCCCTGTGGCGCTTACTGGAGGTACCTGGTGGGCTACTTGGCCCCCAGGGACCCCCAGTATTGAAGGGGAATTAATTCCCCATTGTAAAACGCGCCACAGGGTGCGTTTGCAGTGTGTTGCTAGGAGGGGGTGGGGCCTCGGCACGATCTCCGTGTTTTTTTGTTGTTTTTTTTTTATTTAGAAGGGGGGCTGCGTGGCCCCCCTTCATTTTACTTTTTTTGGGCCCTGGGGACCCCATCCCCCAGGGCCTTACCCCCATTTAAATAAAAAATAAAAAATTGAACGGGAAGGGGGCCGCGTGGGCCCCCCTCCCGTGGCCAATTCCAGCCCCGGGGACCCCATCCCCCGGGGCATGGGCACATACATAATAATTTTTAATTATGGAGGGGGGCTGCGTGGCCCCCCTCCTGAGGCCTCTATTGGCCCCGGGGACCCCATCCCCCGGGGCCCGGCCTTTATTTATTTTTATTTTTTAATTTTTGGGGGAGGGAGGCCGCGTGGCCCCCCTCCCGGGCCACTTCTAGCCCCAGGGACCCCATCCCCCAGGGCCCTGGGCTCTTGTTGGGGACCGTGGGGGGGTCCCCAATCCCCCACGGTCCCGCCGGCTCCCCGCCTCCTGCGGGAGCCGGCATTGCTTTTCCACATGGGGAGCTGCTGACATGCAGCTCCCCGTGTGGAAAGCAATCTAGCTTTGCTTCATTGAAGCGAGAGCAGGTTTCCCTGCTCTCGCTTCAATGAAGCAAAGCAGCTTGCAATGACAGGGCGGGAGCCGCGAGGCTCCCGCCCTGTCATTGCAAACAGCAGTGCCCGGGGGTGGGCACCCCGGGACACTGCAGGAGCCGGCCCTGGGGGGTGGCGATCCCCAGGGCCATCAAGGGCTCTAGGAGGGGGGCCGCGCAGCCCCCCTCCCAACATCTGCACAGCCCCAGGGAGGTGGTGGTCCCCGAGGTTACGGACCCCCAAATTTACATTTTAAGTGCCCCGGGGAGGTGGCGGTCCCCGGGGCGTGTGGGGGGGGCTCGAGCCCCCCCACACAGGTATTTTTTTTTTTTTAAATGAAGCCCCCAGGGGGTGGTGGTCCCCGGGGCTGTGGGGGGGCAGTGTGCCACCCCGCTATTATAAATAATTAAAGCCCCGGGGGGTGGCGGTCCCCGGGGCTTGGGGAGCCTTAGAGGCCCCCCCAAACTTTAAAAAAACAAGCCCCGGGGGGTGGCGGTCCCCGGGGCTGCGGGGGGGGCTGCGTGCCCCCCCCCCCGCAACTCATTATTCAAGCCCCGGGGAGGTGGCGGTCCCCGGAGCAGTGTGGGGGGATTGGGGGCCCCCCCACACTTTTTTTTTCACTGGCCCCGGGACTTGGCCCACCCGGGGGCTAATTAGTAACGAAGCGCGGGATGCCGCGCTTTGTTTTGGTTTTTTTTGTGGCCGGATCCGTGGATCTGGCGCGCATTTTGCCGATTTTTTTTTTTTTTAAATGCATTTTTGGGCCCTGGGGGTCCTTGTGGGACCCCCTAAGCAGGTCTAGGGGGTCAGGGTGTTTCTACCCTGCCCCCTTTCCTTTTTTTTCGTGTTTGTTTTACTCTTTTCTTGTGACTCGGTTCTACCGAGTCACAAGATGGCTGCCAACACTTCCTGGTTTGGAGTGTTGACAGCCAATTAGCATGCAGCTCGTGGTCGGGAGGGTGCGCGGATCCACCGCATCCAAAGATATCGAAACTTTTAATTTTTGATTTTCTCAGCAACTACTGAACGGATTTACACCATTTAAAAACAAGGTCGCTTTCTGAACCAAGCGCTACCTTTCTGCCAAATTTGGTGTAATTCCGTTCAGCAGTTCGGGCTGTAGACGTGTCTAAAATTTCCAATGGGAATTAACATGGAAAAAACACGTTTTGGGACCCCCCTTTTTTCTCGGCCCCCGCTTGATGAATCACCCCGAAACTTTCAAGATAGGAGCGGACCGGAGCGGGCCATTAGTTTTGAAACTTTCGCGAAGATTCGTCAATCGGCGCCTGTTATTGGGAATAGAATGTTGCGATTTTCCTATGGTAACTAGGTCCTAACTATAACTACCTACTGGCGACCGCCAGTAGGTAATATACACATATATAAGTATATGTATATGAGTAATTACGCTAATAACTATTTATATGGTACTTACCAATTATGTTTCTTTATGTAATTTCTTTATAAGTGATACTGGTCTGAATGAAGGATGTCAGAGTATGTTACCTCATACAGGTATCATGCAGAGGCAGTTAATCATGCAAGTGTGTAAGTCGATATATAGAAAATATTTCATAAAACAATGAGGGTTACAAGGTGTAAGAATCACATATCATCCATACTGGTAGGCATTACATTTAAGAGCACGTAGTCTGGAGTACAAAGTCAGGATTCAAACCGTCTACGGTGCCTTCAAAACGCAGTGGTTGGGGTTGGCCGTTACTAAATAAAAGAACCCTTTTTAGCAACCTGAGAATAACAAAAAACTGAGAAAAAAACAATAAGGTTTGACACTGATCCCGTGTACTGTGCATTGAGCTTCTTGACGCTGGTTCATAAATCAACGCATTTTATACAAGGATTCTACCTTATTGCTTGCAGATAACCCACTGAGCTAGCTACATAAAATACAAATCCGTGACCAGCATGTTACACTGTATGCTTTGCTGCAGGCAGATTAATCTTTTAGGCTATTTTATGGCGCACCAAACCTGTGACTAGACTGCAAACTGATCTCTCTAGCAGGTGCTGTAACCTTCAGAGTTATCTTACCATTATTATATCCAGAAATTAATGGATACACAAAGATCTCTGCAACGGATGCCTGAACCCTGTAAGGTATTTTAAAAAGCAGTCTGTTCATGACAGCCTGAGTAAGCCAGAACAGATTTACTGTCTCATTTGTCCATGTTGACATTTCTTTGCCGTAGTTTTTAATCTATGGGCCTCATTTACTAGTTTTGGCATAGGGCAGCAACTCAAGCCTTCCTGCTGCACTGCCCTATGTCAAAAGAAAAGGGCAGGAATGCACTGTATCTATGAGATAGGGCACATTCCTGTCCTCTGTTACTGTGCTGGTGCACAAATGGCTGCTGTGCGCCAACACAGGCACCCTTGCACTATGGTGTGAGGATCTCTGCATTGAAATCAGGTTGTTTTTGTGGGTGAATGGTCACCTTCCTTCACAAAAACAATCCTTATGCCACCCCTGGGGAGGCGTAGGCTTTTGACGCATTCCCAGGTTTACAGCATGTTGTACATCTGGGAATGTGTCAAATGCCATGGGTGTTATGTGGGAACACCCACTGTAATGCCCATGGCACACCTTCATATCACAGGGTGAGGCAAAGCAGCGACTTGCGCCTCATTGCCTCACACTATATCTACGATAGGGTGGCTTTACGTGGCTTCGTAGATATGGGTAAGCCCAGTGCGCTGCCGGAACGTCATAAAAAGTGATGTTCTAGTTGCTCACTGGTCTTGTATATAATCCCCTATAAATGTATTAGAGAGTGTCAGGCTCTGCTTTGCAAGACTTTGACTCCACCCCATTTCTGCTGCCAGACCTTGACTCCCAATCTCTGGAATCCAGGAGTGAATATTTTCCATTTCCATCACTGGTACAATGCAGGCACGTCCCACTGCACCTTCAGCAGGTATAGGGTGACCAACCGTCCGTAAATTTCACGGACCGTCCGTAATTTGGATCTCACGTTTGTTGTCCGTGATGATCCCTTTACGGACGCCTTTGTCCGTAATCTAGGGCATTGCAGGGAACAGCACTGTTCCCTGCATGAAGCCTCCTCTTTCTGATGGGGCCGCTTCGCACTTCTCCTCAGAGTACAAGAGCAGCCCCACCCTGCCCTTTGTCATTATGTACGTCCGCAGTTGATTGCCACATGCAGAATAACAATGGGCCAGTCTGGGCTGCAAAGCATGTCGTGGGCCTCCCCCAGCCTCCGTCTAGGGCAGGGCATTCTGTCACATGGAAGAAATGTGCAAAAACGCCAATGCTGCTACATGAGAATCCAGTTCAAGAAAAGAAGCTGGTGAAAGAAGGTAAAAAAGAAGGGGCTAGAGTTCTTTCACAGCCTCATCATTTTAGAACTGATGCATTTTCAATATTTTATTCAACGAAGCCATGGCTGCTGCTTTTCATGTTATGCAACTAACAACCATTGACAAAGCCAATAGTTCTGGCTTGTTGCAGGTGTAACGTTACTTGTTGTGTTATATATCTGGATACAATGACAGAAGAGGCAAAATATCAGTCGGGCGGTACACTACACTAAGCGCAGATTTTTAGCTTAGATGTTTTAAGCCACGCCCTTAATTACATCGAACACCCCCTTTGGAGAGATCCCCCAGTTTTTTCATCCCACTTAAAGCCCTGGAAACAACACCATGTCACAGTCACCTCATGGCCTGGCACTGTGCATCATGCATGACTCATGACTTCCACTTTTTCAGATTGCCTATGTGCAGGGGCATAGTGAACCCTACCCCCTCTCCCCCCCCCCCCCCCCCCTTGCTTTAGGAACTACAGCAAGGGTAAAATTCTTGATGGGCCACTTCTGTCTGCAACTCTGCAGACAAAGGCTCAGCTCATAATTAATATGAAAAGGTGGGCGAGTGAGTAAGTGAAGGGATGGGTGGATGGCTGGATGGATGGATGGATGGATTAGTGAAAGGGTGAATGGATGAATGAAAGGGTAAATGGATGGATAATGAGAGAAAGGATGGATGGATGAGTGAGTGGAAGGATGGATGAGAGAAAAGGTAAATAGATGGATGTTTGGGTGGATGGGTAGATGGATGGCTAAAAGGGTGGATGGATGAGTGAAAAGATGGATGGATGAGTGAAAGGGTGGATGATGGGCGAGTGAATGGGTGGATGGATGAGTGAAATGATGGATGGATTGAGGAATTGATAAGTGAAAGGGTGAATGGATGGACAGATGAGTGTAAGGTTGGCTGTAAGGATGGATGAGTGAGGTAAAGGGAGGGTAGATGGACAAAAGGATGGATTGATGAGTGAAGGAGTGAAAGGGTGGATGGATGAGAGAAAGGATGGAGGAACGATGGGGTCAATGTATGGATTCATGAGTGGATGAGTAGATGGGTGGGTGGGTGGGTGGGTGGAAGGAAGGATGGCTAAGTGAAAGGGTCGATGGAGAGAGAAAGGGAGGATGGATGGATGACTGAAAGGGTAAATGGGTGGAAGGATGAGTGACTGGGTGGATGGATGAGTAAGTGAAAGGATGGCTGGATGGGTGAAAGGGTAAATGGCTGGATGGATGAGTGAATGGATGGATGGGTGGAAGAGTGGATGGATGAGTGTACGGATGGATAGGGTGAAAGGGTGGATAGATGGATAATGGATGGATGAGTGAAAGGGTGGATGGAAGGATACATGATGGATAGGTTTGCAAATGGTTGAATATGTTTGGATATGGATGAGCTTACTTTTGTACTATTGCAGTTTTGTCCTGAATTTTGACCTCCTGTCCTGAATTTTTGTCCTGAATTTTGACCCTTTGTCCTGAATTTTTACACTCACCGTCCTGAATTTGCACCCATCCCAGTTGGTCACCCTAAGCAGGTAGCGTTTCGGTTCTGTTGAAGCAGCAGAAATCACGTTTAAATGACCCCCAGACATGAACACGGCAATGGAGCTGGAACACAATACACTCTGCGCCTCCATTGATATTAACGAGATGTTTGTTTGTGCGCTAGGGCTGGATCCGGCAGGGGGCGCTGGTGTCCATGAGAAGGAAGTACACATGTTTTCCTGAAGAACTGAAGTGTCAGAGAGTGAAACGGTGCAGTTCTAGAGTGCAGCAGCTTGAGGTGCTGCAGCCAAGAACAGCCCCGCCCACTGGTCCAGGCTGACAGCAGATTCGGAACGGCTTATTTTCTCTCATGAAACTATGAAAGCACAATTTTCCTGTTTAATTACCTCCAAATGGTTTTTATTTTATTTTGGTTAAAGCATTTTTTTTCAATGCTGCTTCTGTTTTTAAGGTTATTGGAAATGTCATTATCCGTGGAGTAATTGCCCCACTACGCGGTGTACGGTGGTAAGACAGCTTATCTGGTCGACTAGTTCGGTGATATATGGGTAGCACTGGCCTGTCTGGGGGGCGGGAGGGGGGATCTCAGTAAGTAAGTGACTGTGACGAGGAGGACTGGAACTAAGGCTAAGAAGACTTCCTGTACATTAAATGTTCATCCTGTAAACATGATATCTGGGGTCTCACAATGGCCAGTACTGGCCTCCGTTCTATGTAATTTATATCTTGAACCTCTTGAGACTGGCTACACTGGCCTCTCTCACCACCATCAAGGGGACAACACACACACACACAAGCACACGCACATATATATGTATCTATGTATATATTACACAGTGGCGACACCACTATGCAGTTGTGGTTCAGCCAGACGTTTGCACTGAGAAGGCGTTTTTTGATCTGCTTGTGACTTTTGACCCCACTGACGGACTTGCAGGAATCGTGGCTTTTCACCAGCTCACTCAGCTAAGTTTCCGCGTTCCAAGTTTCGTGAAGGCCTGCCCGTGGAAAAAAAGTTAAGAGGCATGAAAATGTGTATCATTTTCCATTTTAGCTCCCAGAGGAACTTTTGCCGAAAGATAGAGCTAAACCCGCTTAACGGATTTACAACAAACCTGGACCCAAAGTAGAACTTTACTCCGAAATTAATTTTGCCTGGTCTTAGTTCGTTTATACGTTTTTGAGAAAAAAAAATTTAAAAAAGGAGCCAGGTGGAATTTGAAGTTTTAATTAATTTGTATATCTCCGTCTTTTAAAGTTGCGAGTCAATCGTAGCAATCTCATTTTGAATTTTTTACACAATGTGATTGGCTGATTGGGGTTGAATTATTTTTTCGACCATCTTGAAACTCACGAGTCAGCACCGACTTATGGGGCATATTATCAAGGGCATTATCGCCGCTTTAGCGGCACTTTTTGCCGATAGAGCGGCGATATTTTTATCGCCCTATTAGCAAGGCTGCGCTAATATGCGTTAGCGCCAGCTTTCCAGCGTTAGCTGCCGGTTTTTCTATCGCCTTGCATGCCAGCGATATTTATCGCTAATGACATGCAAGGTAGGCGTTCCTAACCAAATTTACACGGTAAAAGTAGCGAACACCACTTCGCTGTATTACCAAAGTTGTCCCGCGATAAAAGAATTCGCGCTAAGCACCGATGTACGCAGGATTTTAACACCTGATAAAATTCTGACTAAACGTGGTGATATATGGAGGTATGAGCCCAGCTTCTATTCCAGTACGCTTTCAGTGTACTGTGGCCTTGCACAAAAAGTGCCTGCATCTGTTGTGTCTGCTATGTGCCTCTAATGCTTTTTCAGAGTAGTGTGTAAATGCACAATAGTGCCTATATCTGGTTCTTTCAGAAGTACATGCCCACCCTTTATTCTGGTAACCTTTCAGCAGAGCAGCAGGCCTTAGCAGTACGTGATGATTTGGCACGCGGCCGCCCGAGTTTGCAGGCAATCCATGGGCATATTCACACGTTTCCTGAATTATTATCGCCGCTAACGCACCGCTGACACGCCGATGCCAAGTTATCGCATGATTTACTACCGCATGTTGGCGGGAGTCATCGCGTACTTTCACAGACAGCATCGCATGTTCCCAAAGTCTTGATAATATGACGGTAAGAATGCGAAATTGCTCAGTGAAAGTGTGCGATACAAAAAAGCACAATATGTGGCGCGGGCGATAATTATCGCCCTTACTTGATAATATGCCCCCAAGAGTTTTGCGCTGCGAAATAAAGTTTTCCATAACCATGGGGAGACGACCCCAAGGGTGACCCAACCTGGGGCAGTGGTGAGGGGGGACCCTAGATGCATGGAAACTATAACCCTCTCCTGAGAAATAAAGCCCCTTTTTTGGCACGCTCACCAGTGGCCATTTTAATTCAAAGCAATAGGCAAATCTCCTTAGATGTTCAGGCTTCTATTTGGGATATTTTAATTCCTTGGTTTTCATTGGTTCTATCCAGATGTATCTATGCGAATGGACCGTACCTTGGGCCACCTGCAGCCTCCAAGTGATGCTGAACACTACTGCAAGCACCCATGACAGCTACTCCCAGAGACTACATCTCTCCGGGTTTGGAGTCTGTATGCTGACTTCAGTTGCTAGGAGGGCCTCTTTCAAAGCTCCTTACATCACCCACAAGGCCACGAGCCCTCCCTTGTTCTAGAATAAACTCCCTTTCTACCAGCCTACAAGAAGCCTCAGATCTCAGTCCACGAGACGAAGTATACTGCTACTTACTAGAAACATCGGTCTAGATATGAGTGGTCAAAGCATGAACATCACGGTGTTTACACATACAAATATTAATAGACAATCTGGCTTTATGGCTTGCAATCAAAAACTGCTAGTTTTTAACTTCATCGCTATATGGTGCAAACCCCTTCCATAACCACACACATAATAGATGGAGCACAGCTATATAAGTTTACAACCTATCGCAATTTTTTTTAATTACAGTCACCTAGCTTCTCAAATATAATTAGTTCCAGTTGAAATGTGACATAAAAATGCCTATTGCCAGACCCAGCAAAATGACTCATCACAAGATGCCCTATAGTCATGAGTTCAGATACAGGGCCAGAGTTAACCCTTCCAGATGGAATTTATCCCCTGACCCCATCAACCACCCTTCATTTACCCCGAGAATAAACTGTCATTGTTGGAAGCCGGAGTCCCCGTCCCGCACCACTGTCACTAAATGCGAGACCCGGGACTCCTCCCTCAACGTTAGGCCAAGTACGGACACCGTTTGAGATAGCCCCGCTCACCCCCTTAGTAGCTTGGCACGAGCAGCCAGGCAACCCACTGGTGACACCACAAATGGACTCCACACGAGTTTGATAAAACAAGTATAAACTTTATGTAAAAAGATATACGATCAGACCACACGATACTTAAGCCAACATATAATAAAGGGTAATATTCGTTCCGGCTGGTTGGTAGGTTCAAATCCCAACCACCGCTTTCAAAATGAAATGCTGGTCGTAATGCTAGAATCACACACGTTGCAATGGACAAACAATAGTGCGTTGCGTAACGATACAATCCTGTGCTGGGCACAGGATAAATAATACAATGCGTAACGATACACCCCGGTACCTGCAATAATGCAATGCGTACCGCTACAATCATGTACTGCGCAATGAAGGAATGATGCAATGCGTCACACCCCAATCACGTACTTTGCAATGAAGAATGAATAATGCAATGCGCACCGCTACAATCATGTACTTTGCAATGAAGGAATAATGCAATGCGTAGCTACAATCATGTACTTTGCAATGAAGAAATAATGCAATGCGGGCCGCTACAATCCTGTACTTTGCAAGGGAGAAATAATGCAATGCGTAGCGCTACATTCGTGTACTTCGTTATGCAGAAATAATGTCAGGCGTCCTAAGACAGTCCGGCAGTTTGTTAGCAGCAATATTGGCAATGTGTATTATGACAGTCAGCCTCTTCGATAACAGTTGCCCCTCCACACGTATCAACGATGACACAAAGTACAGCTTCTCACTCTGGCCCCAGTACTGTCACTCCTGAACGCAGTACGGGCACCACTCTGAGCCGAAGCAAAGGCTCACGCCGCCAGAAGGTCTGAGAGGCCGAGAGAGCGTCCCTCCGAGCCCGCGACCCCACTCTCCTCTCCTCCTTCAGCGAACTGGGCCTTCCGCGTAGAACTTTCTCAATGGGCCTCAGCGGCTCAGCCTGGCAGCTCAGCTCCTCCAGGCTGCCGGTCCGGGCCGCGACTGTTAGGAAGGTCTCAGGCGGCCGCAGGGCCCACGTACCCCACGTTACTCCGGGTGCACTTCACCACAGCACCCTCCGGATCTCCTCTGGCACGAAGCCACACACACAATGCAGATGAGACTTCACGTCGACTCCGAGTGCACGCTCACCAGGCACTCCTTCCTGCGGTCTCAGTTGGCACCAAGACCCACACACCACGTTGCAGAGACTCACTTTCTTCCAGTGCACACGATGATCAGCCGATCACCTCCACAGTCCCAGGTTGCACCAGAGCACGCACACTGCTTCACTGAGACTTACTCCAACTCCGGTGCCCCGATATCCAGGCGCTCTTCACCAACGCCTTCGGCCGCACCCTGACACGCTCACCGTGTCCGAGCCTCACTTCTCCTCCGGTGCACTCGACGACCAGGCGCTCTTCACCAGCGCCTCTGGTGCACCACGACACGCACCCTGCGCGTCCGAGACTCACTCCACTTCCGATGCACACGTTGACCAGGCGCTCCTCACCAACGCCTCCTGTGCACCACGACACGAACCCTGCGCGTCCGAGACTCACTTCACCTCCGATGCACCCGCCGACCAGGCGCTCTTCACCAGCGCCTGCGGTGCACCACGACACGCACCCTGCGCGTCCGAGTCTCACGTCACCTCCGATGCACACGCTGACCAGGCGCTCTTCACCAACGCCTGCTGTGCACCACAACACGCACCCAGCGCGTCTGAGACTCACTTCACCTTCGGTGCACACGTTGACCAGGCGCTCTTCGCCAACGTCTCCTGTGCACCACGACATGCACCCAGCGCGACTGAGTCTCACTTCTCCTCCGTGTGTCTAAGATCACAGGGCACACCTTCCGAGGGTCTCAAGCTGCCACAACACGCGCCCACCGCGTCGCTTGAAACTTCTCCGGAAACTTTTATGTTCCTGTGTTTCCAAACAGGGAGCCAGCTCACCTCGGGCCCTTGGGGGGTAACAAGACACAGCACAAAGCATAGTCTTCTTCAAGCAGGGGGACCCAGCGCACCAAGCACAGTCCCAACAGCCTCTTCCTTGGTTAGAACAGCAAACTGCAGACCAGCCCCAGATCACGAAGCAAGGGTTGGTCCTTCCCCAGCAGTCTCTTCAGTTGTTCCTTCCTTAGCAGAGGTTCCTCTTGACCACAAAATGGGTCCAAGCCTTTTCAGTCTCAATCCATTTCTATTCCATTCCCCACGTTCAGGGGTCTCAGCTCTCCTAGTTATACCCCTAAATGTCTTTGAAGTTCGTTGTGCTCAGGGGTCCCTGACCCCTGCCTAAATCAGTTCTGGGTGTCTCCCTCCCAGTGTCACCTTTCTCCCTTTGATACTGGGGGGTCTGGATCCTTAATCACTCAGCAGGAGATGGGTCAATTGTTTTATAGCCGCAACCCAGGCCTCTTCACCTCCCGGTGCTTTTCCTCGCCTGCTCTCCAGCTGCAGGTCAGCCGGGTGCCATCTCAACCCCTCCCTGGGTCAAGACCTCCCCCGGCTCCTCTCCCTCTCAGATCCAGACAGTCAATCCACATTCAGCAGAGACACACAGAAATGCTTAAAGCACAAACCTCAGCCACTTTCTAAAAGTGTGGCTTCTGAACACACAGTGATAAAACCACTTTCATAGAAAGATGTGTTATGCCGCTGTGAGTTCATACATACTAAACTTCACCTCTCCATTTTAAACTTATGGGAAACTAGGCTAACAAACACAATACCCAGCCTCCCCCATTCTGTCCTATGGGCAGAATGGCCTTTCACCAGTGAAAAATGAAATGGAGCGTTTTCCACTGTCAGGACATAACACACACCTCAGTATATGTCCTGCCTTTTACTTACACTGCACCCCACCCAGGGGCTTCCCGGGAACTACCACAGGCGTGCCCACTGTGTACGCAAAAGGGAAAGTAAGGCCTGACAAGTGGTTACACTTGTCAGGACAACATGCTAACTTAGCAAACTGCGCGCAGGCCCTACACTGCAGGCCTGAGTTCCCTTCTCCGCGCACCTTTGCATTACTAGCCCTGGCACACACAGTGCACATTACTAGGGACTTTACTAGTAAGGAAACATACCAATCATGGCCAACCATTACACTTTACACAGAGAACACTTGTACTTTGACACTGATCAGCAGTGACAAGGTACCCAAAGCATCTAAAAGCAAAGGAGGTAGAGGCAAAAAGTCAGGGGTAATCACGCCAAGATAGGCCAGGTCTAACACGCGTCCCCTCCAGCCGAAAAGTGGGGGGAACTACCCACCCTCATGGGAGTTCTCATCACTAAGGCGGAAAAATCTGGACAGACCATCAGCATTGGCGTGTTCTGTTCCCGGACGGTGTTCCACTGTGAAGTCCATCCCCTGTAGGGAGATGGACCACCTCAACAGCTTTGGGTTCTCACCCCTCATCTGCATCAACCATCTGAGGGGCCGGTGGTCAGTCTGAACCAAGAAGTGGGTCCCAAACAAGTAGGGCCTCAGCTTCTTCAGCGCCCAGACCAAAGCAAAAGCCTCCCTTTCAATTGCACTTCACCTCTGTTCCCTGGGAAGTAGCCTCCTGCTAATGAAAGCTACGGGTTGGTCCAAGCCCTCGTTGTTCAATTGGGAGAGTACCGCTCCCACCCCATGCTCTGAAGCGTCTGTCTGCACTATAAACTCTCTGGAGAAAGCCGGCGCCCGTAACACGGGTGCGGTGCACATGGCAGTCTTCAGGGCATCAAAGGCGGTCTGGCAGGCATCAGTCCAGACCACCTTCTTGGGCTGTTTCTTGGACGTCAGTTCTGTCAAGGGGGCAACGAGGGTGCCATACCCCTTCACGAACCGTCTGTAATACTCAGTGAGTCCTAGAAAGGCCCTCACTCCTGTCTGGGTCTTGGGGGGTTCCCAAGCCAAGATGATATCAATCTTTGCCTGTAGGGGCACCACCTGGCCGCTCCCCACCATGTGTCCCAAGTACACCACGGAACCCTGCCCTATCTGGCACTTACTTGCCTTGATAGTTAGGCCTGACCTCTGCAAGGCCTTCAATACTTCACAGAGATGTTGCAAATGTTCCTCCCAACCGGAGCTGAACACTGCAATGTCGTCCAGGTAAGCGGCGCTGAATTCCTCCAGCCCCCTCAGCACCTGGTTAACCAGTCTCTGGAAGGTGGCAGGGGCGTTCTTCAACCCAAAGGGCATAACCCTGAACTGGTAGTGCCCCTCTGGCGTGGAGAACGCTGACCTCTCCTTGGCCCCCTCGGTCAAGGCAATCTGCCAGTACCCAGATGTCAAATCAAATGTACTGAGGTACCGGGCAGCTCCCACCCCATCCACGAGCTCATCAGCTCTGGGGTTGGGGTGCGCGTCAGTCTTAGTGACCGCATCGAGTCCACGGTAATCCACACAGAACTGAAGTTCGGGAGTGGCACCCGGCGCAGCAGCTTTTGGCACAAGGACCACTGGGCTGGCCCAAGGGCGGCTGGATGGCTCAATCACCCCTAGCGCCAGCATCTTGGAAACCTCCTCTTTGATGCTGGTCCTGACCTTATCAGCTACCCTGTAAAACTTTTGTTTTACAGGCAGACTGTCTCCAGTGTCCACATCATGGACGCACCAATGGGTGACTCCTGGGGTCAGGGAGAACAGGGAGGCGAACTGACCCAATACCTGGCGACAGTCCCTCCGCTGTTCTGGGGTCAGGGTAGGCGAGAGGTACACCCCATCCACTGACCCATCCTTCTCCTTGGCTGACAGGAGGTCAGGAAGAGGTTCACTCTCCTCTTCCTCCCCGTCATCTGTAGCCAAGAGCATGGTCACCTCAGACCTCTCAAAGTCTGATTTGAGGCGGTTCACATGGAGAACCCTCAAAGGATTCCTAGGAGACCGTAAGTCCACCAGGTAGGTCACTTCGCTCCTGCGCTCCACCACCTCATAAGGCCCAGTCCACTTGTCCTGGAGCGCACAAGGCTCCACTGGCGCCATCACCCACACTTTCTGCCCAGGTTGAAACTCGACCAGAGTGGCATTCTGGTCGTACCACCGTTTCATATCCTCCTGGCTGGCTTCCAGGTTCGCCTGAGCGAGCTGCCTGAAACGCCTAGTTTGGTTCCTGAAGGCCAGCATGTAGCTGTATACATCCTGGGGGGGTTTACTAGGAGCCTTCTCCCAGCCCTCCTTCACTAAACTCAAGGGTCCTCTGACCGGGTGCCCATACAGGAGCTCAAAGGGACTGAACCCCCATGATGTCTGTGGCACCTCCCTATATGCAAACAGCAGGCATGGCAAGAGGACGTCCCACTTACGCCTCATGGGTTCCTCCAGACCCATAATCATGCCCTTCAAGGTCCGGTTAAACCTCTCAACCAGACCATTCCCCTGGGGGTGGTAAGGTGTGGTGAACTTATAAGTTACACCGCACTCCTTCCACAGAGTTTTCATATACCTCGATATGAAATTAGTACCCCTGTCGGACACCACCTCTCTGGGGAACCCCACACGGGAGAAAATCCCCATCAGTGCATGGCCCACCACGGGGGCTGTCACCGTCCGGAGAGGGATGGCTTCCGGGTACCGGGTGGCATGGTCCACCAAGACCAGGATGAACCTGTTGCCCATGGCCGTCTTGGGATCAAGAGGCCCAACAATGTCAATGCCCACCCTCTCAAAGGGTGCGCTGACTACAGGGAAAGGTTGGAGGGGAGCCTTTCGCTTCCTTCCACTCTTACCACTCGCCTGGCAAGTCTGACAGGTCCTGCAATGAGTATCAGAACTCTTGCACATCTGGGGCCAGTAGAAGTGGGTGACAAGCCGCTCAAAGGTCTTGTCCTACCCCAAATGTCCCGCCAAAGGTACATCATGAGCCAACCCCAATAGGAAGGCTCTGAAGCGCTGGGGTACCACCAGCGCCCGGGCTGACCCAGGCTCAGCCACCTTTGGCTCACTATACAGGAAATCGTTGTCCCAGTAAATCAAGTGTGATCCCGACTGATCACCTGCTGCCTGCTGCTGCAAACCTACAAGAGAAGGGCACTTCTTCTGTTCCTCACAGAATTCCTCCCTGGAGGGCCCCCCTTCCTGCTGCCCTTCGGTCAGCCCGGGTAGGTCCCCCAGTTCAGCTACTTTTTCCCCCGTAGGCTCCAGGGCATCCCCCTCAAAGGGTGCCTCCTCCTGGACTGTGGGAACTATGGGGGCCGGTTTCCCGCGCCCCCTGCCTCTTCTCTTCCTGGCAGGCACCGGGGCCACTGTTTCAGGCCCCAGGTTCTCTTGAATACCTTTACTGGCTACCATAGACTGAGTGGTCACACACGCCCACTCAGGTAGACCCAACATCTCCAAATGCGCCTGGCGCTCCATCTCCTTCCAGGGGGAACTCTCCAGGTCATTCCCTAGCAGACAGTCTACAGGCATGAACGGACTTACAACAACCTTCAAGGAACCTGAGACCCCTCCCCATTTAAAGGGAACCAGCGTCACCTTGCAGAGGCACACTGAATTGTCTGCTGACATTACAGGGTGAAGCACATCGGGAATTACTTGCTCTTCAGACACCCACTGACACCTGACAGATGTCAAACTGGCTCCGGTGTCTCTCAGAACCTCCACCCTCCGTCCATTGATGGTCACCCACTGCCTGTACTTTTTAGTGTTCTCAGGCAGAGGGATTTCCTGGACCATCTCTCGATCTCCTAAGGAGACCAGGGTCATAACTGCTTGCTCCTCCCCGTTCCAAGGACTCAATTCCTCCCCCAACGCTACACTCACTAAATCAGGTGTTGGAGCACCAGTGGGTGCAGATGACTTTTTGGGGCATTTTGGGGAAATATGACCCACTTCTTTACAGAAGTAACACGTCGGCGGACCTCGGGCTCCTACCTGCCCTTGAAGGCCCAGGCCCTCTTGGCCTTGGGAGACTGGGACCCTTTCTTGGGGGAACTACCTTGGGGCCCTTTAGAGGACTCCTTGTGGTTACCCTTGTCCTCCCCCACCTTCGGCGGGGGACCCTGCATACTCGTGGCAGTGGTACTCCCAATCCCCTTGTGGACTCGGGTACTAGTCCAGCGGTCTGCCTCCTCAGCAAGCTTACTGGGATCAGTCAGCTTACTATCCAATAGATGCTGGCGCAGCTCTGGAACACACAGACTACTCAAGTGCTCCCAACTGATTAAATTGCATAAGCCATTAAAATCATTGACCTTGCTGCCCAGCATCCAACCATCCAGTGCCCGTGTGTACTCATTCACACATTCTACCCAAGTACGGGATTCTAGTTTCTTGGAGGTCCTGAACTTCTGCCAGTATTGTTCAGGAGTGAGCCCATACCGGAGGCATAAAGCCTCCCTCATGTTGGCATAGGTCAGGGTTCCCGCCCTCTCTAAAGGAGATAGAACGTCCCTCCCCGAAGCCTCAAAGTGTTTCCATAGGCCCGCACCCCAATGCTTTTCAGGCACCTCATTCATCCTTAGTGTGATCTCATAGGCTGTGAACCAATCATAAATGTCATCACCCCTCTGGTAATCTCGCACTAAATCCTTGGGAATGTACACCTTCCCTACTGGCACTGGTGTTGCGCTGCCACCATTCGAACTGGACTCTGCTTGTTTACCCTTAATGTCCAGTTCCCTCATGCTTAACTCATGAGCGAAGAGAATCCATTTCTCTTCCAACGCGAGAGCGTTCCTTCTCTCCTCTGCTTGAGATTTAAGTTTGCTCTCCTCTGCTTGAGTTTTAAGTCTTAACACCTCCAACTCATGCAGTCTGACCCTTTGGTTTTCCTCCAACTCCTCTGGTGAAAAACTCCTCCCTGAATGGCTACTACCAGCCCCTGCGGCTGGTCCCTCCACTGGCAAATCCTGTGGACCAAATCCATTCCCTGGGTCATCCTCATCCACCTCAACATCACCCGCCTCCTGAGCCTCTTTGGCTTCCCACCAGGCCCTCAAGGCCACTTGCAGCTCCTCCTTCTTGGCGCTACCCTTCATGGGACATCCCAAAGCTCTGCAGAATTTCCTCAACTGATCAACCTTGTAGGTAAAGAATGCCTCAATGTTAAACTCTAATTCTGCAGCTGCAGCCTCACCGGCTATCTAGCTCCCCTCCTGAGACATGATGTGTGGTTTAAAGGTTACTCAACAATAGAACCAACAATTCAAAACAATACGTTGTTGCGTCGTGGTCTGCGATCAATTTGTGATGTACACCAATTACTGTGAGTGGTTTTGCACACACGCAATTCAATTACGTTAGGATCGTATCCCACCGCTCTGCCGCCAAATGTTGGAAGCCGGAGTCCCCGTCCCGCACCACTGTCACTAAATGTGAGACCCGGGACTCCTCCCTCAACGTTAGGCCAAGTACGGACACCGTTTGAGATAGCCCCGCTCACCCCCTTAGTAGCTTGGCACGAGCAGCCAGGCCTATCTCCAAGGCACGAGTGTACAGTATGTGCAACCACGCTCACAGCAACCCACTGGTGACACCACAAATGGACTCCACACGAGTTTGATAAAACGAGTATAAACTTTATGTAAAAAGATATACGATCAGACCACACGATACATAAGCCAACATATAATAAAGGGTAATATTCGTTCCGGCTGGTTGGTAGGTTCAAATCCCAACCACCGCTTTCAAAATGCTATGCTGGTCGTAATGCTAGAATCACACACGTTGCAATGGACAAACAATAGTGCGTTGCATAACGATACAATCCTGTGCTGGGCACAGGATAAATAATACAATGCGTAACGATACACCCCGGTACCTGCAATGGGAGAAATAATGCAATGCGTACCGCTACAATCATGTACTGCGTAATGAAGGAATAATGCAATGCGTCACACCCCAATCCCGTACTTTGCAATGAAGAAATAATGCAATGCGCACCGCTACAATCATGTACTTTGCAATGAAGGAATAATGCAATGCGTAGCTACAATCATGTACATTGCAATGAAGAAATAATGCAATGCGGGCCGCTACAATCCTGTACTTTGCAAGGGAGAAATAATGCAATGCGTAGCGCTACAATCGTGTACTTCGTTATGCAGAAAAAATGTCAGGCGTCCTAAAAAATTGCAGAAAATGTCAGGCAGTTCGTTAGCAGCAATATTGGCAATGTGTATTACGACAGTCAGCCTCTTCGATAACAGTTGCCCCTCCACACGTATCAACGATGACACAAAGTACAGCTTCTCACTCTGGCCCCAGTACTGCCACTCCTGAACGCAGTACGGGCCCCACTCTGAGCGGAAGCAAAGGCTCACGCCGCCAGAAGGTCTGAGAGGCCGAGAGAGTGTCCCTCCGAGCCCGCACCCCACCCAGGCAGTGATCCACGTTACCTGGGGGCGCGACCCCACTCTCCTCTCCTCCTTCAGCGAACTGGGCCTTCCGTGTAGAACTTTCTCAATTGGCCTCAGCGTCTCGGCCTGGCAGCTCAGCTCCTCCGGGCTGCCGGTCCGGGCTGCAACTGTTAGGAAGGTCTCAGGAGGCCGCAGGGCACACGTACCCCACGCCCCTGAGATTATGTTACTCAGGGTGCACTTCACCACAGCACCCTCCGGGTCTCCTCTGGCACGAAGCCACACACACAACACAGATGGGACTTCACGTCGACTCCAAGTGCACGCTCACCAGGCACTCCTTCCTGCGGTCTCAGTTGGCACCAAGACCCGCACACCACATTGCAGAGACTCACTTTTTTCCGGTGCACACGATGATCAGCCGATCACCTCCACAGTCCCAGGTTGCACCAGAGCACGCGCACTGCTTCACTGAGACTTACTCCAACTCCGGTGCCCTGATATCCAGGCGCTCTTCACCAATGCCTTCGACCGCACCCTGACACGCTCACCGTGTCCGAGCCTCACTTCTCCTCCGGTGCACTCGACGACCAGGCGCTCTTCACCAGCGCCTCCGGTGCACCACGACACGCACCCTGCGCGTCCGAGACTCACTCCACTTCCGATGCACACGTTGACCAGGCGCTCCTCACCAACGCCTCCTGTGCACCACGACACGCACCCTGCGCGTCCGAGACTCACTTCACCTCCGATGCACCCGCCGACCAGGCGCTCTTCACCAGCACCTGCGGTGCACCACGACACGCACCCTGTGCGTCCGAGTCTCACTTCACCTCCGATGCACCCGCCGACCAGGCGCTCTTCACCAGCACCTGCGGTGCACCACGACACGCACCCTGTGCGTCCGAGTCTCACGTCACCTCCGATGCACACGCTGACCAGGCGCTCTTCGCCAATGTCTCCTGTGCACCACGACACGCACCCCGCGCGTCTGAGTCTCACTTCTCCTCCGTGTGTCCAAGATCACAGGGCACACCTTCCGAGGGTCTCAAGCTGCCACAACACGCACCCACCGCGTTGCTTGAAACTTCTCCGGAAACTTTTATGTTCCTGTGTTTCCAAACAGGGAGCCAGCTCACCTCGGGCCCTTGGGGGGTAACAAGACACAGCACAAAGCACAGTCTTCTTCAAGCAGGGGGACCCAGCGCACCAAGCACACTTGCAACAGCCTCTTCCTTGGTTAGAACAGCAAATTGCAGACCAGCCCCAGATCACGAAGCAAGGGTTGGTCCTTCCCCAGGAGTCTCTTCAGTTGTTCCTTCCTTACCAGAGGTTCCTCTTGACCACGAAATGGGTCCAAGCCTTTTCAGTCTCAATCCATTTCTATTCCATTCCCCCCGTTCAGGGGTCTCAGCTCTCCTAGTTATACCCCTAAACGTCTTTGAAGTTCGTTGTGCTCAGGGGTCCCTGACCCCTGCCTAAATCAGTTCTGGGTGTCTCCCTCCCAGTGTCACCTTTCTCCCTTTGATACTGGGGGTCTGGATCCTTAATCACTCAGCAGGAGATGGGTCAATTGTTTTATAGCCGCAACCCAGGCCTCTTCACCTCCCGGTGCTTTTCCTCGCCTGCTCTCCAGCTGCAGGTCAGCCTGGTGCCATCTCAACCCCTCCCTGGGTCAAGACCTCCCCCGGCTCCTCTCCCCTCTCAGATCCAGACAGTCAATCCACATTCAGCAGAGACACACAGAAATGCTTAAAGCACAAAACTCAGCCACTTTCTAAAAGTGTGGCTTCTGAACACACAGTGATAAAACCACTTTCATAGAAAGATGTGTTATGCCGCTGTGAGTTCATACATACTAAACTTCACCTCTCCATTTTAAACTTATGGGAAACTAGGCTAACAAACACAATACCCAGCCTCTCCCATTCTGTCCTATGGGCAGAATGGCCTTTCACCAGTGAAAAACTAAATGGAGCGTTTTCCACTGTCAGGACATAACACACACCTCAGTATATGTCCTGCCTTTTACTTACACTGCACCCCACCCAGGGGCTTCACGGGACCTACCACAGGGGTGTCCACTGTGTACGCAAAAGGGAAAGTTAGGACTGACAAGTGGTTACACTTGTCAGGACAACATGCTAACTTAGCAAACTGCGCGCAGGCCCTACACTGCAGGCCTGAGTTCCCTTCTCCGCGCACCTTTGCATTACTAGCCCTGGCACACACAGTGCACATCACCAGGGACTTTACTAGTAAGGCAACATACCAATCATGGCCAACCAATTACCATTACACTTTACACAGGGAACACTTGTACTTTGACACTGATCAGCAGTGGCAAGGTACCCAAAGCATCTAAAAGCAAAGGAGGTAAAGGCAAAAAGTCTGGGGTAATCACGCCAAGATAGGCCAGGTCTAACAGTCATGAGTAGAAAAGACACTTTTATGACAATCTGTTTATTGTTTGACCTGCCAGAGCTCATTACAAAAGCAGGAATCTCTCTCCAAGTAAAAAAAAAAAACCTTCTGAACTACAACCGTTTTTGAAAGTGGTTTACTTTAAAATGCCTATAATGTGTTTTTGCAATAGATTACTAGCTGCATACTGTGTGTTTTTTTTTTTTTTTCACTGTACAGATTGTGCAGTTCTAAGACATACACTGTACTATTTCTTTGATAGGAAGGAGCAAGAATCCGAGGATGTAAGCAGTTTGGGAAAAGCTAATGATGCATCAATGTATAGATAAATATGCACAACATTGGTTTGCTTAGTACTTGGCCGAGTGTGGCCTGGTGCACTCCAAGAAGCTAGGAACTCTCCTCCCATAATGAGACATGTATACATCAAATAGTGTTGGTAGCATCACGAATCTCGGATTCATCAAATCTCACCGCAAATATAACTGGTTGACTTTCATAAAGTGCCTGGTGTGACATTGCACTCTGTGCAGAAACCTTTGTAAACTTTGATCAATTCGAGCTAGACATAATATTTTTTTTATTAAAATATACAAGTTATGCAGCAAATGATGGAATATGTGAAGAGGGCATCAAATGCACGTTAATGAGAAAATGCCTCGGTTCAACAATCTCGTTTTTCCTAAGTTAGCATTCCCATTGGTGGGTGTTTCTAAGGGCCAACAGTCATTGGGCAGAGGAAATCTGTAGACATGTGAGTGGCTCTGCTGTAATGCTCTTTATCAAATGTATACATGGCCACTGGAATTATGTGATTCTGCGGTCGTGGTGTTTTCTACATGATTATGGATTTGCCCCATTTACCACTTAATTCATCATCTGCTGCAAAATCTGCTGATTTTAACAACAACAAAAAAAACTTTGTTTCTGGCTAAAATGGATCAAAAGTTACTAAAATTACAGCAACTTGTGTTGCCGCACAGTCAAAGGCCCTATGCAAAGCTTGGCCGGTCATCTTTCAGTTGCTTATTACTGTATTTGGTTGTTAAACTGGTACTAATGAGGTGAAACCTCTGCTGCATAATTTGGTCCTTTCTTGCCCCATAATTCCAGTGGCCCTGTGTGTATGTTATGTAGTTTCAAAGTTAGCATGAAAGGATGTATTCTAATCTAATACTCAATACACCTTAGATGACAACACAACAACACGACGACGGCCAGCGATTGCCTCTAGCTTTCCACAGTGAGCCTGATCACATGACATGGGCAAAGTGGGCAGTTCCCCAGGGCTCCCTTCTTCCAGGGGGCCCCCTGGTAAAGGGATCAAGACTGACACAACCAACTGTGTGCAAAAGAAACAGATTCTTTTTTAATTTGGCAACAGGGCACACACCTTCATGGAAGCTTCCCGTACATGCCTGACCATCCATAATGCTCGTGCTCTTAGGAAGTTGATAGAAATTAAATACAAAGATCTTTTTTCTGATTCTTCTCTCCTTACATGACCTCACCTCTTCTATCTCACCCCTCACTTTACCAGAAGTGGACTGGCATATAGGGAAGTCCGGCACACCGTAAGGGCTTGTCTACCTCATTGCTTGCTCTCTCTACCTAACCTCTCAATTGACTCAACCATGTATTCATTACAGCCCCTCTCCCCATGCCTTCTTTCTCTACCTGTGTTCCCTCTACCTCACCTCTCACTACCTTACTCTTTTCTTGTTACCCCAAGGATCCTCGTTCAGCCCCACCCTCTTCAACACTTATCTGACACCTCTGGCCAGCATTTCCAAAACCCATGGACTCATCATATCCTATGCCGACGACACACACCTCATCCTCTCCCTCTCCGAGGACATCAGCAACAGCAAAATCAACTTCCACAACTGCATGTCAGACGTCGCCAACTGGATGAAGGGCAACTGCCAGAAGCTCAGCACGGACAAGACAGAGGTACTGATTTTCAGAAACAAAAGCTCCACTGGGACTCCTCCTCGTGGCCCTCAGAAATCGGATCTACTCCTACCCCCACTGACCACGCTCGGAGCCTAGGCATTATTCTGGACAATAAGCTAACCATGACCACTCAGGTGAACTCCGTCTCCTATTCCTGAATCTTCATCCTCTGCATGCTTCGTAAGATATTCAAATGGCTACCCCAAAGCTCAAGCCGCACCATCACTCAGGCCTTAATCTCCAGCTGACTACGGAAATACTCTCTACACAGGCATTGCAGCTCACCTCCTCTGACGACTACAGACCATACAGAACGCCACAGCCAGGCTCGTCCTGGATCTCCCTTGATGACCCTACATCACCCCCTACTTTAGGGAACTCCACTGGCTCCCTGTACAGAAAAGATGCCAGTTCAAGCTCCTGACCCGTGCATGCAAGGTCCTACACAACTACGGACCCGCCTACTTGAATCACCCCCTGAACTTTCATCTGCCCACCAGACACCTCCACTCTGTTTCCCTTTCTCTAACCCTCTCCTCCTGTATCCGACGTAGCAGATACAGAGGTTTCTCCTTGTACTACCTAGCAGCGAAGACATGGAACGAGCTACCCTTTCATCTACGGACATCCCAATCTCTTCCAGAGTTCCGAAAGTCCATGAAGACCTGGCTATCTGGCTAACCAACTGGAGCCTGCCAGCGCCAGGATACCCTCATGGGTAACATGAAGCGCTCTACAAATTTACTGATTGGTAACTTTCTATTTCCTCTGTTACCTCTTTTTCTCTCTCATTACACCCTCTTTCTCTCTCTGCTCTACCTTTGATAATTTAACTCGACCTCTTTACCTCACCTCTTTCTTAATCTCTATTTATACACCCCCCTACATCACTTTTGTGCTCTGTCACCCCTCTTTCTCTTCACCTCTGCTATCTACCACACTACTCTTCTCTCTATGCCACTTCCCTTTCTACTCTTCATCCTCTCTCTCTACATTTCTTTCTCTCTCACTATTCTCCTTCCATGCCATGTCTTTCTACCTCCCTTTATTTTGTCCCGTCTACCTCACCACTCTCTCTACCTTGCTTTACCTTCTATGTTTCGCCCCTCAGTGTACTCCATCCTTTTCACTCTCTGTCTACTTTCCTTCCTCTCTCCTTCATGTCCCCAGCTCTCTCTACCTCATATGAAGAGGAAAGGAGGGACAGGGCAGTGGAGGAGAATTGCAGCAAGAAAGCCAACGGAGAAGAGGGCCTTATTTGTGCTGATGAATAACTGGCAATTATACATACAATTTTAGGCACTAGGCGCATGTATTTGATTTTGATATGATGCTCTTGTCCACTAAAAATCAAGAAATACACCCACCATTTCTTTCCTACTGAGGGAGCAAAATGTTGATTAGCCACAGAATTCTATATAAAATATTGTTTTCACAGGGACAAAAATGTAGATTCAAGCACAAACAGGGTGGTTTTATCAATGCTGTTCAAGCTTCCCTTTGGTACTTTTGGCTAACAGATAAGGGGAAGCTTGATCTTTTCATGCCTTCTGTCAGGATAGAAGGTTTGATTTATAATTCAGAATTATTATGCATCACAAGGACTTTAATTAGGTGATCAAGTTCAAGTGGTCCAAACAGGAGTCCCCAAAATAAGTCATGCCAAGGGCCCCAAAAATCGGTGAGATGGCACTGCTAGCAGTCGTTTCCTAATGCACTGGGAAGGCTGCCTACAGTGATATCAGGTCAGAGGTCAAGCTGTGTTGTGCAGTTTCCTCTATTACAGATCTGATGATGAGAGTGAATACAAAAGCAACTCTTCTGGTTTCATACATGCAATGTTTAGGATTGACATGCCTTACCACTTACTCTCATCTCAGCTCCACACATGATAGAGAGTCAAGAGAAGCTTTGGGTAACTAGGGTTCCGACTGTCTGATGAACTATCACTTGCACTCATCTTAACACCTCACATTGCTATGTGCCCGGGTTAGGCTCAAGTAACGAAGCTGCTTATTTCCTTACATTGTCCTAATTTTGCACAATAATATTTCTGCTGTGACCTTTTGCACATATTCGCATGTGTGACAATGTTGGATTCGTTTCTCTGAAACTACTTCTGTTTACGCATCTAGCTCCGCATAACTTTATCACGATGTCTTGAACACCATGTACAAGGCCTTTTTAGACACAATGTACAAATGTCGTTCTATCTTCATCCACGGGGTGACACGGCTATCTACATATCCATAACATTGTTAATCTATACGGACATCACAAGGAAGCTTTCTATTATAAATGATGAGCATCGCAAAAGATTAGCAGAGGAGGCACTTCAGCTGACACCGAGGATCCCTGCATGCCAAGACTTCACCTCGCAAGGGGGCCTGGCTAAGCGCCTATGAAGATGGACACCAGCTAGAGGGCTCCGTGACTCTCTAGCCTTCACCACCACTTAATCCGACTTGTAATCCGGAATACGAGCCAGCACAGGACTGTATGGTATCGGAGACTTCAGCAGCGAGCTTTATGGAGAGACACGCTCTTCCGCTGTGTGCACAGCAGCAAGGGGGCAAACTGCGGCCTGCGGTTGATCCGGAGCCACGGGCTTGATAGATGGGCCGGGACGAGATTCGGTGGAGAAGGGAGTTGGCCTGCATGTGCTGCGGCTGGGTGCTGGAGCTGCTGACCGTATCGCTTGCGGCACGTGCACTGGATCCCTGAGGTAAGGGAGCCATGACGAACGGGATACGCCCCAGGAGGGGTTGTGTGCAGGCGCCGTGCGATGGGGAGGAGGTGGAAAACAGCCATCTCGTCCCCGGCCGCGGGCCAGCGGGGCTGGGCGCTGGACTTGGGAAAACGAGCAAGGATCGGCACCCACTGTGAAAACATCTTTAAGTGAGGGGCCTTGAAGCAATAGGCCCCACAACCAACATTTACGGGTGCCTCCAGAACCGGAGAGTTACCGGAACACATTCTCGGCTGGAGACCAGTAGCAAGGGGGGGGGGGGGGCTTAGAACCGGCCGGGGGTGGAAGTCGTTCCCTCACCTCTGGGGGCCCCCCCTGTCCCCCAGACATACCAAGCTGGTCACAAAGTGAGGCCTTGCCTTCAAAAGAGACACAATAAGAGAAGGAATCAGCCGGACGCTCCGTGGACTCTGGATATGATGGCAGCTCTGGGGATGACGCTCTAAGACCTGATTGCCTGCAAAACAGCAGACAACGCCTTGGGTCAGACACCAGACACCGGGAGAACGCCAGGAATCCATGGTGGGAGAGCGGGGGACCCGCAGAACATCGTTGAAGGCTGACACCTGCCCCCCAGGAGAACCCCGACAGGCCGAGTGGGGAGAGTGGCCCTCATGCCCTGCGGGCAGGCGGCGGGCAGTATCGAGGGGGTCCGGGTGCTGGCTGTGGGGCGAATTCTCCCACTTTCCCCTCCCATTGCTCCTAAAACAGTATGGATGTATGGGGTCAGGGGTAATAAAGGTACCCACCAAATTAAACTAGACAGGTACACAATGAACAAAACTACTGATACAGAGGCGGCAGCCAAGGCGGACGTGGCGGCGGGAACGAGCTCAGTAGGGGGGATCCCACCCTGAAAGATATCATGGAGGCGATCAATGGGGTGCGAACGTCACTCGAACACAGAATGGACTCGATCACGACAGAAGTAACGCTCATCAGAGGCGACCTACAAAAGAAGGGTGACAAAGTCAAAGCTATGGAAGCGGTCACTTCAGACCTTCACCAAGATACAAAAATAATACAACAGCAAATCAAGGACTTGCAGGCCGCCAGCAGAATCATGGAGAGTAAACTAGACAACTAAGAGGGCAGGTCACGTCGCAATAATGTTCGAATCCTTGGGGTCCCCGAACGAGCGGTGGGGCCTTCGGCCGACCTCTTCGTCAAAGGCCTAATCACTAATTATCTACAACCGATGCGACACTCCAATTTCTTTTCAGTTGAAAGAGCCCACAGGATACCTGGTGGCAGGCTGAAACCAGGGGCTCCCCCAAGACCATTGCTGGCTAGACTCTTTAACTTTAGAGACCGAGACATTGTATTGCAAACGGCCCGCGGTGCCCCACCGGTCAAATATAAAAATAGTGTGATAACCTTCTTTCCCGACTTCACAGTGAATGTCCAGAAGCAGACACGCTCCTTCCTGGGCATTAAAAAAGTGCTTAGAGACAAGGGACTGAAATACTCAATGTTATTCCCAGCAAAATTGCGAATCGAGGCAGAGGGAATGACATGGTTCTTTGATACCCCAGAGACGGCGCAAGAATGGCTGGAAGGATGGAGCCTGTTTGTCTTTTGGGGGTTTTCTCCCTCCACTGCTTGGGAGGGAAAGGGAAACAATCCCAAGAAGTGGAGGGAGAAAACCCCCAAAAGACAAACAGGCTCGGAGGAACGTGATGTATCGTCAATTTGTCTTGAGAACACTGAGGGATATGGCAGCTGAGGCAGCCTCAGACTCAACAGATGAGCGGAATCCGCAACAAGGACTTTTGACGGTAAACCAACTCCATCTGAACTCCAATTGAAGAGACCAGAGACTGGCTAAGTGACACTATCCTTTAATGTTTAAAGTAATTGTGCTGAAATGTATGTAGTAAAATATACAGGTGGTGGCAGGCAAAGGAACAGACAGTCCACATCCCTCACATATCGTAGATTAATTTGGGGACAGGGCGACAGGCACTCTGCATGGTTGGGGAGATGGGTAGTTTAAAGCCCAGATTGCAGGGATGCAGGGAGGGGGGGAAGTTGGGTGTTTTCAGGTTTAGATTAAGGTTTAGATGACAGAAAAGTGAAAGTTAGGTTAGAAAGAGTAGTCCCACAGTGATTATCGCAGAAAAATCCTCATGCTTTTCCGTTCCCTCGTAACACCAGTGCACAGGCTGGGACACCCGGGAATAGAAGGGAGATGTAAAACACTGGGGGGAGCCAGTTTTAGCCAAGATGGGTACACTAGCAGAAAAAGGACTTAGATTACTGTCTTGGAACGTCAATGGCCTGGGAGACAAGCTCAATAGAGGGATCGTACTTCAATTTATAAAACAACACTCCCCCGATGTGGTTCTCTTACAAGAGACTCATTTAATTGGCAATACATGCAAGGCACTGAACCGCTGGGTATACAAACTAGTCGTACACTCCGGATTCTCCACCGGATCTAGAGGTGTAGGGATCCTGATGAGAAAGGCCTTCCCCATATCGATCGTCCACACTTGGGTAGAAACGCAGGGGAAATACGCTGCAGCATCGGCGAGCTGGGAGGGCCGGGCACTTACCATAGTGACAATGTATGTCCCACCAGGCCACTACACTCTAGCTTTTAAGGATCTAAAAAGCCTACTACTAACTCTCCCCGAGGGACGACTCCTGATAGGAGGAGATTTCAAAGCTGTTGTGTCGGGGTGGCTTCACCGCCATCCCCCCCCCCCGGACATATAATCCACCCGGTCGCATTTCCATGAATTCCAGGGTGCAATGGGACTAGTGGACGCGTGGTGCACCCACCATCCCAACGAGACACAATTCACATTCCACTCAGGTGCCCACAACAGCCTTTCTAGGATAGAACATGTACTGACCCCAGCCAACCAGTTGGTACAAATTAGGGAGGTGCACCATCTGGCAAGGGGCATATCGGACCACTCCCCGGTATGGTCCAGCGTTGTAGTGGGAGAATGACGAATGGGAAGAGTAGCACCAATAAATCCATGGAGTCTAAGAATCCCCTTAGTAAAGAAAAGAGTCATAAACGAAATAGAGCATTACTTACAGAAAAACGAAGACTCAGTGGGGTCTGCCCTGACGCTCTGGGAATCATTTAAGACAGTGGTGAGGGGTCATGCCATTTCCTCGATAGTGGGGGCCCGAAAAGAGAAAAATGCAGAAGTCGTCAGGCTGGAGGAAAACATCTTGCAGCTGGAGGGGGGGATGAAGGGAGACAATAAGGGAGTGATCAAACACCAGTTAGATATGAAAAAGAAAGCATATAAAGACCTGGTCACAGATGCAGCCAAAGCACTAACCAGAGCCACACTAAACAGAATATACGAAGTAGGAGATAAGGCAGGGAAATTACTGGCATGGCTCGACAAGCGCGACCAAGCGAATCGGTTAGTAACAGACCTTCCCGCAGAGAGAGGAGAAACGCTGAGTGATCCACAATCGAAAGCGGATGAGTTTGCAACACACTATACGCAAATTTACGCATCTACTAACACCGTGCCAGAATGGGAATTGGAAGCCTTATTGGCGGATATGCCTCTTCCGGCTCTTACAGCTGACGACCTAATGCTACTAGAAAGCGACCTAACGAATGAAGAAGTAGCACAGGCCATTAGTGGCCTGCAGTCTGGAAAGGCAATGGGACCCAATGGCCTCCCAATAGAGCTTTACAAATTGCGCTCAACAAAATTGCCCTTTACCTCAGAGATATGTATGTAGAGAGTCGTGAAGTGGGCAAGCTCCCAGCAGACCAGAGACTAGCCACCATAGTGGTCATTCATAAAGACGGTAAACCCAGAAACGAATGCTCCTCGTAGTGCCCCATCTCATTGTTCAATGCAGAAGTCAAGATCTTAGCAAAACTGCTGGCCACACGCCTGATACAGGTTATCTCGAAACTGGTACACCCTGACCAATCAGGCTTCATGCCGGAAAGAAACACATCACTCAACCTTCGACGACTGCATGGGGTGTTGGGCAGAGTAGACACGCTAAGGAAAGATGATGTGGTGATGTCCCTTGATGCCACAATGGCCTTCGACACAATCGAATGGCCCTACTTATTTGCAGTTTTGAGTAAAATGGGATTTGGACCCAACTTCGTGGGCTGGATAAGACTCCTATACAACGACCCATTAGCGCAGGTGGTAGTCAATAATAGAAATTCCCCAGTTTTTGCTCTCAGAAGAGGGACGGGACAGGGTTGTCCCCTGTCACCGTTGCTTTTTGCATTTCTACTGGAGCCGTTAGCGTCATGGATACGCAAAGATCCATTGATAAGGGGCCTGAGATGGACAGAGGGCTGGGAGGATCATATCTCCTTATATGCGGATGACATCTTGCTGTATTTAGCGTCGCACAAATCATCAATAAACAGAGTCCTTTACATATTCTCGAATTTCGGCAAATATTCGGGCTATACAATTAACTGGACAAAATCAACAATCTTCGTATTGAGGGGGGAGTTCCCCCCACTACCCAGGGGATATGAGGTAGCGAGAGCAGTGGAGGGGTTTAAATACCTCAGTATGTATGTAACTAACGATTCAGTGCGATTTTACAACCAAAACCTCTTACCCTCGTTGCAACACTTAAAGTGTGACGTAGAACTCTGGAAAACACTTCCGCTGTCACTATTGGGTCGCGCTGCGTTATTCAAAATGATCTCTCCCCCTCGCTTTTTAAATGCATTGCATAATGCACCATATCCAGTCCCCTCCTCCTACGTTAAAGCTATTGAAAGTGAGCAGAGAGAACTCCTTTGGGTGGAGAAGGTGCCCCGTATAGCCACCCAAAAGCTAGTGAGGGGGTGGTATGACGGAGGCATAGGGCTCCCTGATATTAGGAAATACTATTGGGCGACGCAACTAACAGCTATCAACCATTGCATATATAGGCCACAGGACGACCCTGGATATAGCATGGCAGGGAACTCTATACCACACCAGCACGATTGCAGCTCACAGGCCCAACCAGACATGCAGTCCAAGTATGGCACGCAGTTAATAGGAGCCTGGAATGGGCGGGCAAAGTCACACAAGCCACCCCATTATGGGATACGGTACAACTGGGAATCTTGAGGAATACCAAGGAATTCGACTGTTGGGACATGATCGGAATCTCTCGGTGGGAGGCTTGTGGATACAGGGGGAATACTTTCCTTTGCACAACTACAACAAGACTATGAACTAGCAGACACAGAGATGTTCAGATATATACAGATTAGGCACGCCCTTCAGGCGATTATTACTAGCGGAGAGGTGCCCCCTGAATTCTCACCGCTGGAGGATAGAATTCTTGCTGATTATATGCACAAAAAAGCAATCTCCCTGACCTACCAGAAACTAGTCAATAATGCGCCTGATCCCCTCTTACAACTCTGCAGGAATTGGGAAAACGACATTGCGGACCTGGAGGAGAACGACTGACAAGAGGCGCTGGCCTCCCCGAAAGAGGTGGCGATTTCTTCAAGGTTCAAGCTAATGCAACTTAAGATTCTACACCGAATATACCTCTCAGGCCCAGCACTGGTTAAGATGGGGTGTAGGGAGGATCCCAAGTGCAGGAGGCAGTGTAACCAGGAGGGTACATTTTTCCACATAATTTGGGAATGTGTACACATACAAAGATATTGGGCAGAAGTGCTCCACTGCAGGGAAGAGCTGCTGGGGACAAATATGATACTAGAGACTCCTCACCCACGCACACAAGGCCCTCCACGACCTGGGCCCCAAGTACCTCAACGACCGCATGACCTTCTACACGCCCACCCGCCAGCTACGATCAACCAGCCACGCCCTCGCCACCGTACCACGCATCCGCAGAGCCACCGCCGGAGGAAGATCCTTCTCCTACCTGGCAGCCAAGACCTGGAACTCCCTCCCCACTCACCTTCGGCGAACCCAGGACCATCTCTCCTTCAGGAAGCAGCTCAAGACCTGGCTGTTCGAGCAGTAACTTACCCCCTCCCCCAGCGCCTTGAGACCCTCCCGGGTGAGTAGCGCGCTCTATAAATGCCGTGATTGATTGATAGAGGCCAGAAGGTGCCTGGTAACCCACAGATTTGAATAACAAAGAAAAAACATGGGCAACATTGGGAATGGTAGTAGCCAAGCGCAACATAGCAAAAGCATGGGGGGCCCCAGATGTACCAACGGTGGGTTCCTGGAAGAAAGACATGGACTAGTGCATGTTAACGGAAAAGACAGTATATGAATCTGTCCTAGGAAATGGAAACAAATATGGGACAAGTGAAACGTATATATAGGGAATATTTGCACGACCTGTTGTCTCAGCTCCTCCCCCACTTTAGGCAGTGAGCAATAGTAGAAGATAGGTGGGGGAGGTAGACGAAGCAGGGAAAGATGTGCAACGGAGGAGACAATGTCAATTGACTATGTGTAAATTACTGTGCTTAACAAATCCTATAACATCTGCAAAATGTCTTATTTTGTCATCAATAAAAAGAATTATAAAAAAAAAGACTTCACCACACAGTGGTCTGACATCTCCGTGAGGGGTGTCCAGTTCGTGACCAAGACGGGATCCTACATTCTCTCCCACCAGGTAATGGGGTTGGATCATCCCTTGGGGGCATTCTTGGCTTCACACCTACACACACTCTAGGTACATGCAGAGTAGGGTTTGCATAATAGGAGTATGCCTGATTACTTCCTTGTTTATATGCCTGCATGTATATACTGTTTTAGCACCATTCTAGAAGTGTACCTACTATTTATTCTTTTGGTGCTTGTAATCACTTTCATCTGCTTCTGTCTACTGATTATCGCAGCACATGTATTTTATACAAGAATAACGTTGGTTCACTAAATATATTGAAAACGCCCATTGAGTATTCTCTGCATATTTCTCTGAGCATAAGTAGGCACGAGTGATTCAGCGAAAGGTTCTGATCTGTTTCCACGATCCCTTAGGGGTCAGGGTTGTCATGTTCAGTGGTTGCCAGAAACCATTCGCTCCCTGTTATGGTTAGGGGGGGCTTACGGTGGCACTGTTAGCTAGCTGGTCTCTAGGCCAACATATCCTGCGGGGGTGCCCGAAATCAGTCTAGGCACCTCACCCAAAGTTTACGTTGTCCAACAAACGTGCAGGTCCTACGGATTAGTGGGAACTACTGAGTAGTTCAATTGTGCTTTTCTCAGAGACCCCACTCACCTCTAAACGGGAGACGTCCGTGGTGGGAAGGGAAATCCGCCCCAGCTGAGTAGGTATACCCTATGTATTGGCTGTAGGTTATTCAAGCTTGTAGGATAAAAAAAATATCCACATTGTGTTAATCCTATCTCCATAGATCCATATACAAAACTTTTCTCTCTCTTCACACAATGTCCGTAAACGGAGAAGCAGGTGAAGAAAAAATTGTCACTCTAAATATTACAGAAAATTGCAGACATGCAGTTGCTATGAAATTACTACAGTATAGTCTCCCGGCAACGGGTGGAGACGTTACCTTCATGGTCAAGGCACACGAAGCATTCAGAGCAGAGATTTTCTACTCCTGGGTTACATTCCCAGCTGCGAATGCTCGCACAAAATTGTTTCACACTTACATTGAAGATAAATCACCAGACGAATACTTTCCATATGTGGACATAGAAATTCCATTAACTTGCCAAGATCACATAAATTGGTTAAAAGGCGCCCTCCCACACACCATAGAAAACATGAGTCTTGGTCTGCTCAGTAAAGAAAGAGCAACTTGGCTAATCTTAGCTGCTTACATACCGAATATTGCTAATTTAGATGCAGCAGAATTAACAACACTATACGAAGATATAGTATATATTTTCAGAAACCTTACACAGTTAATAATGCAAACACTCGCAATTAACCCTGCGCAGACTGCTCTGGCTGCACAACCACAATTGGCTACTATGGGTATCAGCCCGCAAACACTGAATGCCATAATGGGAAAGATTCCCACCAGTCGGGAGAAAAATTCGGTTCTGAATGGCACAAAAAACAAGCCAGCTTGAAGTGTTTTTTCCCCCATACGGGCCCGCAGGAAAAACACAGAATATTAACAATTTGCTTGCCAATGAAGATGGCTTCCCAGTGGAAGATTGTGCCACTTGGGATACAGTCTTTACTGCCATTTACACGAGAACTCATGGTACCCCTTCAATGGCTGTCTTGCCTGAATACTGAAACGGGGCAGCACCTGCCCTGGAGTTGGGGATGAAACTGATGGACAATTTTGCCGCAATATCAGCCATTATGCTAAGTAACATAAAAAGCTATACACCAACACCTGAGGGAGTTCACTCCTGCACAGCAGAGCGGAATTTTGCTAGAATTATCGAAGAAACCTAAGCTACGCTAGGTAGAGATAATTTGGGAGCCAGACCTGGGAAACCACAGGTTAGGAGTAATTCTGAAAAGAATAGCTCTAAGCAAGCACCCAATTCTTCTAAGAAGAAATGGGACAATAAACAAAAAAATAAACAAAACAAGACACAATCAAGGGGTGGGTTTCTTCAACAGGAAACCACTGACAAGAAATATAATCAACGAAACCTTGATAACATTAGAAAGCCTGACAGGTATCATGATACTGATACATGTTCCCTCATTCCTTTCAGGATTTATCCGATACACATTCGGAGAGAGGTGGACAGTCAGAGTTCAGATCAGAAGAGCGTGTGAAGCCAAAAAGGGAAACATATCAGACTTCAGACTACATCCATAAAAAGAAGAGAAACAAAAGACTCCTAAACCTTAATTCAAAAAGAAGAAGGTAGCTGGGATTAAAATAAGACATGCCCTGGCTACTCAAGACTCAGCTTCTGAATGGGGAATGGGCAGTGACGGTGCTGGACAGCGCGGCAGAAGTCACAATAGCTCACCGGAGCCTGATGGGTTATCTGGTGGTAGTAGTGCTGAATGAGCATATCATGGTGGAAACACCTGATACAAGGGTCAGTGTCCCACATCGTTTATACAAAATAACGCTCCAATTGGAAGGGGACATACCCAGAAACATATGGTTACGATATTCTTTTGGCTGAAAAAGATTGGCGACCTGAGTTCGTACGAGAATGCCCAAGCGGAGAAATGGTAATTTTACCAGCCATTTCCGACCTCGTTCCAGAATCAATTAAACATTCATGCGTCAAGGAGTGGGCGTTAGTGCTAGCTCCTGTGCTATACTGCAATCATGTTAAGTGTGATGACGAGTCTCCTCATCACGAAATCCCATTAAAATCAGTTCCTCAACCCCCGAGACAGTAGCCAATAAAGCACGAAGCTAAAAAACAAGTTAGGGAAATCCTAGAACAGCTTGAATACCAGGGTGTAATTGAAAATTGCAACTCATCCATGAATAATCCCTTGTTTCCTGTATGAAACCAGACAATTCATACCGTCTAGTATTAG
Organism: Calotriton arnoldi; assembly: GCA_963921515.1. Taxonomy (NCBI): domain Eukaryota; kingdom Metazoa; phylum Chordata; class Amphibia; order Caudata; family Salamandridae; genus Calotriton; species Calotriton arnoldi. The sequence continues at coordinate 2,819,862 of CAWUFW010001353.1, read as the reverse complement.
AATACAGACATTTAAACACATCCACATGCACATTTGCAGTAGAAAATGCACACAGTGCCACACTAATGAACAACATTGTGTGGAAGAAATACAAAACAACATTAGATATCTCAAATGGATTTTTCTGCCAGAATATAGCGCCTGAAAGCAGATATTTGACAGCATTTTCAGCGCTAGGTTCAAAACGGCAATTTTGCCATTTATATCAGGGGTATAAGAATAGCCCTGGGCTGTTTTCAGCCAGAGTGACAGAATTACTTCAAAAGTTTGATGAGGAGGTGTTGGCATATGTAGATGATATTTATCTGACAGACAATGAATTAATGGAACACTTGACAAGAGTAGACCACATAATTCTGGGGTTTGCTCACTTGGGATGCAAATTTAATTTTAAAAATCAAAAATTGCCCATCTCAATGTCCTGTTTTGGGGATACAAATTGTCAAGTGAAGGCAAAAGCCTGGCAGCACATTTTTATGAAAAATGTGCACTGCTCCAACCTCTAACCACTCTGAAAAGACTACGATCCATTTTAGGATTTTTTAATTTTGGCAGAATATACATTTTGGATTATGCGTAACGAGTAAAACCGTTCTACGATTTAATCAGACCTGATTTTTCAATCAACCATTAGACATGGGAACTTACAGACATTTTACGTTTCCTACAAGCTGATACGATAGCTTACAAACATTTACACACACGTGTAAACACAATGAACCTTGTGATCTCTGTAGTCACTGGACCAACAGGGTAAACCTATACCACTTGCAGTGAAAGTGATACAGTAGCCATTGCATACTGTTAGAAATGGAGGTCTCTAGTTGGCAATGGTTTGCACCTTTCTCCAAGTAGAGACCCATCTTCCTAGTCAGGGTAAGGGGGATACACTTCTATGATAACCCCTGCTCACCCCCTTGGCAGCTTAACACGAGAAGACAGGCTTATCTCAGAGGCAGTGTGTAAAGCATTTGTGCATGCATACAGTTACACAGTGAAAACACTACAAATGGACACCAACACCAGTTTAGAAAAATAAGTAAAACTTTATCTAAACCAAACAAGACCAAAAACAACAACAAGAATCCAACACACAATATTGTAAAAATAGTTTCTTTGCAAGATAACCTTTAAATTGCCGAACTAGCTGAAGAACACAGTTCCTCCGAGTCACTTGCTCTATCCGGGGCTATTGCGATGCTGAAAACGACAGAGTGTAACAATTCACTCTGACCGTGTCGGTGTGGGGTCAGCTAAAGCGAAGACAGACTCGAAAACAGTACCTTTCTTGTTGCGGCCGACACAATGGTACGAGCCGGTCGGGGCAAGGGTCGCGGTTGCGTTGCAAAAATGGAAGTGGTGTAGGGTGCGGTGCCCTCACGATGCGGTGTAGGCAGCGGCTCGGTGACGATCATGTAAACGGCGTCGGTGAGGACAAGGCTTACGGTGCAGGGTGAGGCGGTGCTCGATGCAGTGCTGACAGGTTGCGGTGCAGGCGACGTAGCCGGTCGATGGTCCGGTCGAGCAGCAACGGTGTCGGTGACATCCAGACAGGGTGAAACAAGGCAGTGCAGAATGCGGTGCCCACAGGACGCAGTGCAAGCAACGGCTCGGTGACGATCATCAAGACGGCATCTGTGAGACCAAGGACGCGGTGTGAAGTGCGGCGGTGCCTTCTGCGGGGCCTTCAGGACATGGAAACCTGCGGAGGACTCAGTGACAGAGTCGGTTGCCCTTTTCTTCTGTGGCGACTGCAACCAGCGGTTCCAGAAACGGTGCCCAGAAGGATGGTGAGGTCTTTGCTGTTCCTGAGACCTCTTGAACAGGGGGCAAGCTCCACTTCCAAGCCCTTGGAGATACTTTCTCAAACAGGATACACACACAGTTCCTCTCCTTGGCAGAAACTGCTACTGCAGGCCAACCCCAGACAGCACACAGCAAACGGCAGTACTCCTCCTCCAGGTTCTTCCAGCTCTTCTCCTTGGCAGAGGTTCCTCTTGAAATCCAAAAGTGATCTAAAAGTGTAGGGTCTAGGCCCCAACTTTTATAGTACAAAATCCTTTGTTTGCTGGTGGCAGAGAAGCCCTTTGCCCAGCCAAAACCAGTTCTGTCCTCTCCAATGTAGGTTCCTGGCAGGAGGTGGAGACAGCATTATCCAAAGCAGACCAGGCCCATTCAGGTGTGAAAGGAATCTCCTCCCCCTACTCTAAATGCAGCCCAGGTCTATTCAACCCAGCCCTGACTCACCCTGGAAAGGCAGGACACACCTTAACCCCCCAAGTGGCTGTCTGAACAGAATGCACATCCCCAGCCCCTGTCCCTCCAAAGCCAGACAGTTAATACACAAACCTAGCAGAGGCACCCAGGATGGCGAAGCAAGAAAATACCTACTTTCTAAAAGTGGTATTTTCAAGCACAGAATGTAAAAATCATCCTTACTAAAAGATGCAGCTTTACATTCTGAGTTCAGGCACACCAAACTTTATCTTCCTATCTTGTCCTAATGGGAAGTTATATTTATTATAAGATGTTATAAATGAACTCCCATTCTATCCTATGGGACAGATAGCCTTTCCATAGTGAAAAACGAAATTGGCAGTATTTCACTATCAGGACATGCCACACACATCAGGGCATATCCTACCTTTCACATACACTGCACCCTGCCAACAGGGGTACCTTGGGCCTACCTTATGGGTGACTCACATGTAAGAAAAGGGAAGGTTAGGGCCTGGCAAGTGGGTGCACTTGCCAGGTCAACATGGCAGTACAAAACTGCGCACAGACACTGCAGTGGCAAGTCTGAGTTACCTTTACAGGCTGCTTATGTAGTTGGCACAATCAGTGGAGCTGGCCCACTAGCAGCATTTGATTCACAGGCCTGGGCACATACTTTACTAGGGACTGACTAGTAAATCAAATATGCCAATCATGGAATTACCAAACCATAACAACAATTTACAGAGGGAGCACTTGCACTTTGGCACTTAATAGCAGTGGCAAAGTGCCCAAAGCGTCTAGTCCAGAAAAACGAAGTCCAACACACAGCAAAAATACAGAAGGCAAAGGCAAAAATACAGAGGAAACCCACACCAAGGATGCCAGGTCTAACACATACAAATCACATTTGTACACAAACGCTTAAATGCATTTTGCACCCACGGAGAAGATTCTCACAGTGGTACAGACTGCTGTAGTGAGAGAGAGAGAGAGAGCGCACTAGTGCAGGAGAAACACATAATTGTCATGACCCCGGTACCAACCTTAGAGGCCGTCACCAAAGCAAGTGTTCCAAATGCTAAAGCTTTACATCCACGATGGAATCAATGGGCTAACTACCTCAATGCAACAGATGTAGATTACATATTTGATTCTACATTACAAACACAAGCATTCCTGCAGTACGAACATGAATTTCCTCTGCCGAATGAAATAATGCCTCTAGATCGATATGACTACATCATCTATACTGACGGATCTGCTCAACCTGCTGTAGTGACATGACACCAATATTCCGCGGCATGCGCAATAGTAAATCATGGATTCCCCAAACCTATAGTGTGTGATTCATATTACTGTGTCCAGTCCTATAATGAATATCTTCACTATTGGGGCCAAAATTTATTTCGAGATTCTAAGGTTTGCACAAGAAAGCACAAGCTGCTTTGGCAACAAGTGGCGAAGCTGAAAGAATGCTTGCCACGGGCTCATGCCACGGGCTCACGTTCAAGGGAATTCCATAGCTGATGAAGCCGCTAAGGCAACAGTCTGCACTGCTGCCATTGCTGCAATCGCTCGTTCAAATATGAGATTAGACAGAGACATCATGGTGGCTGTCAATGCTGTTCGCAAAGACACCTACCTGCCGAAAAGCTTTCCAATCAAGTTCTCCTACAAGTTAGATGCACAAAATATTCTGTATGTTCACATTTTAGTAATGGGGGATAGAGTAATACCAAACACTGATCGCAGATTGGGATTAATGCTAGCTGCACACGAGGGTCTGGGTTCCGCACACGCAGGGTTTACTGCTACAATTTCGCTACTGGAGCAGTGCTATTGGTGGCCAGGTATAAGTAAACAGACCAAGGGCTTTGTCCTCAAATGTGACATCTGCCAGTAGATGAAAGGCTCAACCATAGCACGTCCACCTTAGACACATCTATTGATCTCATAATAGGCTCTGGCTTGTGTTTATTTGGATCACTGCAGCCCCTTACATTCAGACGGGCCTACAAGTGCATCTTGGTGGAAGTGGATTCATGCTCCAGATTCCTGTGGGTCTGGCCACAGCACTCGGCTGATGCTCAAACTGATATAAAGCATTTGAGAGTCTTCACAGGGACATACGCAATTGGCACACTACATTTCGACCAAGAACCGCATTTAGCTCTCAGGCTTACAAAGAAACCATGGGAAGTTTGGGTGTGGCCTTGCGGTACTCCTCCTCCTATCATCCAGAGGGAAATTTGATAGTTGAGAGGAAAAACCGTGACTTAAAGCAGTCCTTAACAGCTAGGGTATTAGGCTCGTTTCGCAGTTGGGTCAATCACCTATATGGGGCGCAGAGGGCACTTAATAACATGCCAAAAAAATCCCGGGGATCATAATCCATACGAAATCCTGTTTGGTGTGAGAATGTGGGTACCAGGCCTTGATAATGACAGCACAGAGGCGTCAGACACACAATTTGACATCAATGAACGTTTGGTTGTTTTACAGGAACTCAATGAATTCCGGGAGGCACAAAGCAACATCCAAGTAAAATGCACCGCCACTGGAGAAGTAAAGGTTGTACCGACAAGAACCGGCTGGGTCCTGACAATTGGGTACTTGGTCAGGGAAAAAAATTTGGACAAGAAAGAATTTGGGCATGTACCTGTCCTGGCTGTCGAAGATACCAGAACTATACTTCTTCCGCCTCTTGCCGGCTGCCGATACAAAAGGTTTGTCTCAATTGATCTGATCAAACCACTCTATGTGGCCGATTCTCAACAGTAGGCCGCGTAGGCTTCTGGGTAGCTACCGCACTCTCGCTACCATTCAGGAAGTTCAGATGGAAGCTTTAATAACTACTGAAGATTCCCCTTTCCAAAGAAAAAATGCACACAACAATGAAGTATTACTTCTTCCTGTTGAAACAACTACAACTGTACAGTCAATGAGTATAGAAACCTAAATTTCAATAAGGAAAATTGACGATGTCTACGTGAATAGGCCACAGATTGAGTCATCTCCCACTTCTACAAAACCTGCTTAGCTGCCCATAATAGACCGGACGGCGTCTGGCTACTTCGTGCATTACGACGATTTCTCATCGTATTCAAGTGAACCTGAGATACCACCGCCTCTCCCTTTCAAGCTACAAGTGCATGCTCTCTATCTTTGGCTGGAAAAGGCATACTTTGTTATTCCTTGGTTATATCTCTGGATTACAATTGGATTACTTTTCCTGGTCCTTTGGATTGGTTTAATAACTGTCTTTTTTCCCTACTTTTGAATGGACACGATCTCCCAGAACGCTCTGCAGTACAACTTGTGAACTTGGGGGGTCATTACGATGGCGGGCGGAAGCACAACCGCCGTGCTGGCGGATGCAAAAACCACCAGTTACCGCCGGCACGCAGCAGTCCACACGCCCGCCCAATTACGATGCGAAAAGTAGGCCAAACACCGCCGGCAAGCCAGCAACACCGTCCGCCATCAAAGTGCGCCCGTACACGTAGCGGCGCAGCCTAACTGACACACACCGTCCGACGAAAACACGTCCCGCCCGGCGCATAAATTACGATGCCGCAAACAAACGGCTCCCACGGCCAAGAGATACCGTACGACAAACCGAAGCGGTAACACGGACGCCGAGCACGGACAACGAAGAAGCGGCTCCCCGAGCATGAATCCAGCACTGCAGGCCCTCCCCATGCTCTTGCTGATGCACCACCAAGGACGCAACGTACCGCGGAGACGCAGGTAGGCACACACACAACAAGTGCACGCAAACAGCGCACATAGTGCAAGGGCGGAAAAAGCGGACAACCCCCCCCCAGCGCGTGTACACTACACATCCACCATTGCATCCACATATGACACACAGGCCAAATCGTAACATCGCGTAACACATGTGTACACACCACCTGGGACTAGGAACCAACGACCCCGTCACGGCCCCAAAGCGGCGATGACACCGCCACACATGCGCACAACGCAGAGGCCAACCGCAGCGCCATGCATGCGTCGCACACAGACACAGGGACACAACCAAGCAGCACACACATCAGCCCCACCCCGAACGCACATGACACGTGACAGGCCTGCCACAGACATGTCCCCAACGCCCAATTCACGGACAACACCCAACGCCACACAACCGACGCACACATGTCAGTGAAGTCACGCAACAGCAGGACACACCCCAGTGTAACAAACATGGCGAAGCACACAGCGGCGGCAACACCAACTAGGAGAAGCAGGGCCCCTTCGGGAAGAGGAACGCCAGTACCACACTGAAACACCCATACCACCCTGCACATATGAACAAGACATATAAAACGGAACACCAAAGAGCCCGGGGACCGACAACAGGTGGCCCAAGAATAACATTCACACACAAGGCCCAACGCAGAGCGGAAAGGCAGCCTGCCGCCCACACAAGGGAGAGCAGACAGCACTGAATGACCTTCCATTCCAACTCCGAAACCACAGCCCTACGAAAGAAGCCGGTGAATACAGCCATTGTCCAAGAAAAGACCAACACAGGCATGCCGAGGAGACCGACCACAGGGCAGATAGCGCATATCACAGAAGCACACAACGGACGGGGAAGAAAGAAGAAAACACTCCCCCATGTCGGCCACATGCAAGTTAATTGGAAGGAGTCACACATCACTGACCTTGAACTGTCTGAGAAGCATGTGGGATGAGGGCCCGTGTCCTCCAAACAAGCCAACAGAACACAAGTCCTGTCTCCCTACGACTACACAGAGCTCACAGCAACCTCGGAGCGTGCACATTGCAGACTGCACACACAGCCGGAGCACGCCACCACAACGCACCGCTGCGAAATGGCAACCGCAACACACCTACCCAACTACGCCGGACAGCTCAAGCTGTACAAAACCAACCTGATACATATATTGGGATGCGATCTCCTGTCCCTGCTGAACGTAAGTTACCGACTGACTTACCGCATCACATTGTTCAGCTGCGTCATGCCCGTCTTCTACTGTCGGAGGTGTCCCTACCAGCATCCCGTGGAGATATGCCTCTCCAACCCGGCATGTCTAAAGGCGGACCTGCTACCACTACTCCTCCCTCTGGACGCACACGACAGGGCCTGCTCTGCCTATGGGGGCATGGCGTATGTGGCCAACATCGCACCCGCACTGAAATGGGACCACTGTGCCTCCACACGACGGATCATCGAGAACAGCTACATCGAATGTCACCCAGCATGCCCCATCATGGTCCTCCAAGGGACAACTTACGAACAACACCTTGACAGCCACCATCCGCTACATTGGCTGGCAAACATGTACACCACCAATGACATGGAAGCCCTGCTGGACGGCATCGCATACCTGACAACCTGTAAATTCGTCGGACCACAACGCAGGTTCCCCGATTGACCTATGATGTCCAACCCCGCACCCATGCTTAGCTTCCGCACGGACTGGCCAGTCACCACCACAACAGCCATACCAAACGACCGGCAACTGTTACCACACCATCAACGACATCGCCATGACATCGGATATGACCGGGACATGCACACTGTTCCCCATCACATCCAGGAACACCGCATGCATCGTGGGAGGCAGTGGCATGGGGTCTGTGTATCGCACCCACATGGACGGAACTGCACGAACAACCAGGACACGACATGGATCCAGCGCCCATGGACACACACACCGCTCAGTGGACATGAATAGGTCGCCTGGAGTCTGTGGGTGCTGCACCCCTCCCACCCCCGCCCCGGGAATCCCATACCAGGACCTCTGCATGGACGACAAGTGCATACAACAACAACACGACCCCAGTGACTGTGACATGTCCAGTAACCACCACATTGCAACAACAAGTGGCACGCCGCTGCATGCACGCAAGCACATGCCCTGATGTCATCTCACATGCACGCGTGCATGAGGAACAACCGCAGCAAACTTGTCACATGGAACTGAGATGGACTGTGCCCATGATGCCAAGCGGTCTGGTAGGCTACATGTATACCGTCTGTGTCAAAGTCCGCAGCTCCGCAGCTATACGTAAATGTACATTAGCACAGCCTTGGCCAAGCAGATGTAACTCTGAAGCCCACATCCCACATGCAACAGCCAATCACATGTAACCCCACACCCTATCCCATTTGCAATCATGCTCAGTATATCCTCAACATGTATTCCGCTGCCAGTAGTGTCCACCATACTGCATCACAGAGGACAGAAGACTCAATATAATGTTTGAAACCAAAACTGTCTCCGCTGACTCATTTCACAAGTACGAATGAGAGAGGATGAGAGTATGTGAAGTACACGGCAGTCGTGACATGACCATGTAGTCCACTGGTATTGGATGTCAACGCAAATGAGTAGCACAACTGTGGAAGACACACATGTGTCGTGTGAAGTCGTATGGACGCAGTGCTCAGGTGGGTGGGTGTGACGGGTAGATGCGCACATGCCAAGTTGGAGCACGCCGTGTCGGGAGGGGTCATGAACAGTACACCACCGCTTCCCTGGGCATTGTGAGAGGACACCTGTCGGGGGAGTGAACACGTGTGTGCACAGCAGCCGGGCACACGTACAAAGCGGTACCAGGCGCACCTCAGCCCACCCTCTGTGGACAAGCTGGATCCTGTTGTGCGCCCGCCATGCCCCTTGACAAGGCACACACAGCCCCAGTCGACCAGGTGTAACCCCAACATAGTCAATCCGCACAGGCGATACAGGGCACGGGATGGCAGTGGAGCATGGTGTGTGAGAGGTCTCCTCGCGCTCCTCCTGGTCATATCACGCAGGCAATAGAACCTCAACGTCTAGCATGGCACAAGTCAAATGGAAGTGTAGGGGACGCACCACAGCACGAGCAGCTCTGACGTCACGGGAGGTGGCTCGCACCATCCCATCCATTGCCCATTATACCAACCACGCCACATGCCATTGCGACTAAGTGCAAGCGCGTGCGCCACCACCCCGAGCCCTCCCCAGAGAGGCCAAAGAGTGAATGTGTGGGCCATCAGTCACAGACGGACGCGGCATGGCCGCAAGGGCAGCCACAGCCACTGGGTGTCGCAGGTGGCGGATCCGGAAGGCGAAGACTGTGATGCATAGTCCATGCAGGCCGGGTCTCCATTTGGGGCACCACGCAGGTGGACGGCGTCCCGCAACACATCATACCCTGAGACAGCCCACTCGTGCAACTGGACCCACACATACACTCCTTGCCCTCTCTGGTGCGAGCTTGGGGCTGCCTGTGCAAGCGCTAGCCTCGCAGGTGCACATGCATATTGGGGGAGCGAGGGGAGGACATGAGGGCTGGGGCGAAGATGACTGTATCACTGTCAGTGAGTACAAGGGATGACCCAGATGTGGAAAGGAAGAGACGTGTCCCGTGTGTACTGCAACTAGTCGCCAATCCAACTACCCCCATGTCCGGAATGTAAGCCCGCACCTAGGCCCGCCCATCCGCCACATCGAATATACCACCAGCACGACAACCTTCCCATTCGAAACACTGACTGGGGGTGGCGACCAGTGAACAATCATGTGTAGCCTACCCACGCGTACATGTGGGCCCTCCATGATCCATGTCACCTGCGGCAAAGTCATGACATGCGCAATGAGGGAAGTGAGGAGAGCTGTCCGCCCCACGCACAGAAGGTGCATCAGCTCCACAGACCCAGCAGCGAGTCCAGCAGGGGTCACATGTGCAGGGGCAGCTGTGCCTGGTGTGAAGGCACATGCATATAGACAGCACATCGACCAATGTGTAGTCTGCCCACATCTACAGTCCATCATCATGCGGACATAGGAATTGAACACAGGGCAACACATCTGAGTGGGTGCACCCACCGTGACCAACAATGCGCAATCATCGACGTACCCGCCCTGTGCATGGCCCCCCACCCAACGGAGGCACATCCAGTGCCACCATCCCACACACACAAGCCTTCCACGGAACATGCTGTGTCCAATGCTCAGTACAGAGTCAGCGCCCATCTGGTGGATCCTGAACAGGAGACACATGCACACACATGCCAGCTCCCACTATGTACGTCTGCCACCTGGCACGTGCAATGTAACCTCTCACCTGTGACGTGTGACTGCAAGCACACAGCCGTCTTGGCATGGGGCTGTCAATGTGGACACCTGTCAATGTTTCGGGAGGTGTGATCCGTACAGTGCTGTACATAGGGTGCAGTGCTGACACCTACTACTGTCTCATATCCCCTCGTGCCACAGGTCCCACTTGTTTTGGCCGCTCAGCCTGTGCCCACATCGTCGTCGTCGTGTGCCATACTCATCCAGCCTCGGAAGCAGTTCCATGCTCAGCAGACATTCATGTTGCCGTGGCGTTGCCGCTTGACGAATATGCAGTCAGTCCCCATCAGCACGCCCCGCAAGTCATTGGGGCCTAGATCCCCATGTGCATGCACATGGCAGTGGTTTGTATCACTAGCCATTGCCATTGTTGGGAGACCTGTGTAAGTGTATTGTGGCCGTGCCGTCCCAGCTTGACAGCTGGGCTGTGGCTCATGTGCTTGCTCAGTCATGTCAGTGATGTGTATGCGAAATTGCTATGTGTTGTGTTGCTTTGACATGTGTCCACTGCCATTTTCCCTAGGCGGAGACCGAACATTGACCGCCCATACCAATTGCTGGCGGACATGGACGATACAGAGGTCATTAGGAAGTTTCGGCTGGACAGGCCAACCCTGCATCGACTGTGTGCCATGTTGGAACCCCATCTCCGTCCCCGCAGGGTGTATCCGACAGCTGTCACCCCCACGGCTAAGGTGATGGCCGCCATGCATTTCTTCGCCACTGGGTCATTCCAGCACACAGTGGGCAGTGGAGGAGGGATGTCCCAGCCCATGTTCAGCAAGGTGCTGAGGGATGTACTGGCAGCCATGATGCTGTACCGAAACAGGTACATCCGCTTCCCCAGGGCTCGTGAATTGGCGGCAGTGAAGGGTGCATTCTATGCCCTTGGCAGAATCCCACACGTCGTTGGAGCCATTGACTGCACACATGTTGGCCTTGTTCCACCACAGGCCACTGAGCACCTGTACCGCAACAGGAAGCACACGCACTCCCTGAATGTGCAAGTGGTGTGCCTTGCGGACATGGTGATCACCCACGTGTGTGCAAAGTTCCCAGGCTCGGCCCATGACGCACACATAATGCGCAACAGCATCTTGCCACGACTGATGTCCAATCTGCAACAGGATCGTGGCTGTATTGTCGGTGAGTATGTGGAGTGGTGTAGCGTGCTGGTTGTGCGATGCTGTCCCCTGTCCAGTTGGAATAGCAACGGTTCTCTGTGTCCCTCACACCCAGGTGACTCTGCGTACCCGAATGGGGCATGGCTGCTCAGTCCATTGAGGAATCCTCGCACCCCAGCAGACGATCGCTACAATGAGGCACATGGGAGGACCAGACGTGTGGTCGAGCGTACCTTTGGCCTCCTCAAGTCCAGGTTCAGGTGCCTGGACCGCACCGGGGGTGCGCTGGCGTACTCCCCACAGAAGGTGTGCCAGATAGTGGTGGCGTGCTGCATGCTGCACAATCTGGCCATTCGGAAGCAGATCCCCCTCATCGTGGATGACGGAGATCAACCAGGGCCCCAGCCCGCAGACCAGGACAGCTCGAGTGAGGAGGACAGCGGAGAGGAGGAAGCTGGTAATGTGCGGCAGCAGCTCATCGCCCACTACTTCACTTGACGGTGAGTGTCCATGTACGACGGCTGATGTGGCTGTGTCTGTGCAGGTGTGTGTGTGCTGTGTCAGGGTGGCCGTTTGTTCACTGCGTGCTGTGTGTCAACGCTCCATGGCCAGGGTAGTATGCCACTGTTGGTGGCTGTGGCATTGTGCCCTATTGCTCTGTGCGATGTGTGTACATTGCTTGTAGTTGTTGACATGTACTGTGTAATGGGTGTGTGACACACTCATTGAATGTGCTCCTGTTCTGTCTCCCACCCCTAGGTCCCTACAGGCCCTCCGGTTCCATTGCCATGCCACGCATCAGGTGCCTTTCCGCCCAAGGTGGCCGTTGTATTCCGTACAAATAAAACACAGGGCACAAACAGCAGTTTGTGTAAGAGGTGCATTTATTTCAAACTGTGACATGTGATTGTGTGTAAGGTGATGACATAAGTGGTGCGTGCAGTGACAATGAGCTGTCGGTCATGGCTGCGTGATGCTCAGGGTGTACCCACTGGTTCTATGTCCATAGTCCAACACACACATGCCATCCAGATGGCTGTGTGGAGTGGGATCGTAGTCCAAGTCAATGCAGTGGGTGGTCAAGGAAGGCTGGCTGGCTGCCTCACTTGCGTCTGGAGCGTGCGAAGTCCTCCCGGGAGATCTGTTTCCACTTCGGACGGCCCCTTCCACGTTTGCGAGGGGGGTGCCTGCTTGCGACATGCTGGTGGTTGAGGTGTGCTCACTGGCTGTGGACGCAGGGGAACTGGACACTGCTGCTCGACCCTGCGCCCCGGCAGGTGGTGGCGGAGGGGAGCTGCTGTCCCTGGCTGTGACCTCACCGCCACCACCAGCTGGCCCATGAGGTCCACGAGTTGGCCCATACGGGCGTCCATGGACCTCAGCACCCCCAGCACCTCCCGCGTGTCTGAAGCAGACCTGACCCATTGTTCTTGGGCCTCTTCATAGGCCCCAAGGACTCTGGCCATTTGAGGCAGGGCATGGCTCCCAGGGGAGACTTGCGTTTCCCTGACCCTGCTCCTCCTACCAGTACTGCTGCCACCGGCCTGCCCACTAGCCACATTGCTCACCACGGTCCTCGCTGTGGCTCCCAGGGTGGATCCAGTCGGCCGGGCCACCACCTGCGCTGGGGCTGGTGCCAGCGAAGACGTGGTGGTGGTGGCGGCGGTGGTGGTCGGTGCGGCGATGGTGGCGGTTGCGGCAATGGTAGTGGCCGCAATGACCGTGGGTGTGGCCGCAATGACCGTGGGTGTGGCCGCAATGACCTTGGGTGTGGCCGCAACGACCGTGGCAGCAGGGGGCTGGGAATGTTCAGCAGCCCTGGATGATGGGTTGGTGGGTAGGAGGGGTCCTGGGGAGCGGCTGGGCCCTGCCACACCAGATGGGCCTGCTTGGTGGTCCGTGTCCGAAGAGGAGGACAGATCCTCCACATCCGTGTGTCCTCGTTGGGGGCTTGTAGGCTGGCTGTGCTGGCTGCTGTCTCCATCCCCAGCATCCAGCAGTTCGTCACCTGTGGAGAGAATGAGATTTGTTATTGTGTTGCACCTGGCGAAGTATGTATTTGTCGTCTGACATTAACAGTTCGTGCAATCTCGTACATGGGTTTCCCGGAGGCGTGTGTGTGGCTGTAGCATTTGTAGTTGTGTGTGCTTGACAATGGGACTGTGTGCTGTGCACATGTGGCATGGGACGGATTGGCCATGCCGATGGGTGTGTTGCTGTGCCCCTACTTATTGTGACTCTGGTGTATGCGGGCTCCTGGCCCATCCTGGGTCTGGTTTGTACTTTGCTTTTGGTGTTCAGATGGGACGCTTAGGAACGCATATGGCAACATGGGGGCCATGCCCCAGATTCGCATTTGGGATGGAATATGCTTTTGGGGTACATGCTGTGAGCCATGGGTGCCGAACGTGACATGTGTTGTGGCAGCATGACAGTGCATGGTTTGAGGTGTGTGCATGCTTGACATGGCCTGCATATTTGCTGTCTGTTGTGATTACTGGACATGGCATTGGACGCATCGTTATGAGTGAGTGATGGTTGTGTGCCAGCCAACGTATTGCAGTTGTCCCATCTCCTTGGTGTGCGTGCTGCCCTGTGCCATGTGCATCACTGCAGTGCTCGGGGGGTGTGGCCCATGTTGTGTGTTGTTGCTCACAGTGTGTCGTGCGCTTCATTGACTTCTGGCACATGGTTGGTCATGGGCATGTATCTTAGCGTGACTGCTGTATGTGTGGCAGCTGTGCGGATGACATGCCTTTCATGAGACTGGGGCTGACGGATGGGATGGATGGTATGTTGTATGTGCATGGTGTGTCTGTGTGTTTGATGGGTTCAGTGGTGTTCGTGTGCATTTATGTTGTTCCGCTCTGTTGCGTCTAGTGTTGTTTGTCTTACATAGGCGTAGTTGTGGGGTGTGTGGTTGACAGGCAGTAGGGGCTACATGGACAGGACTTCAATGGTGTTTCGGTTGTGTGTGATGGGTTGTACAGTGGCTGCCGTGTGGTACTATATTCAGTGTGGCTTGTGCATGCAGACGTGGCTCCTTGGGTGTTGCTGTGTTTGTGATGGGTCATGTGGGGTGTGAGTCTGTGGTTCATGTCCGTGTGCACATTGTTCACTTGTTCGTGACGGTGGGCGGTGCTGCGTGTTCGTCTGCTACGTGACATGTCCCATGTGTTGGTCGTGTTACGGTCCTCATGCCTCCAGTAATCCAGCCCTGTCCAGTTTCCCACCTGCAGGTTGTTCGTGCGTGCACTGTACTGGATGCCACATGGTTCTAAGCGGGGGTGCTCCATGTTGCAGGTCTGTGGGGGTGGGGGGTGTTGTGGGTCGTGGTGGTGGCTGGACACCCACTGACACCGATTGCTGTGGACCGTGATGTCTACCTTTCGGCTATCGTTGTGCACTGCGGTGGCTGACACGTGGCTGTGGGGTGTGGGGGATGCTCCTCCTTGCTGTGCTGTGGGACTAGGGGCCTGGTGTGTTTTGTACTTGGGCTGTCCACCCTCCCACCCACTGCACTTTGTGTTCCTGCCACTTACCTGTTACTTGTCGGTTAGTGCAGCTATGGCGGACACATGGGTGTGGTGGGTGCTCGTTGTGGCGCTTCTGGCATATTTGGGGACCTGTTGGTGGTTACGTGGCTGGCTGAGTGTACACATGTCCCCACGCATCTTACAGTTGTTCGGTTTGGGCTGTGTGTGGTGGTGTCTGTTGCATGTGTGTGTGATGTGTTGTGTATTGTGTGCTGGATATGGGGGTGTTTGTCCCTGGGAGCTGTGGCATGGTGGTAGTGCATGTGAGTACATAGCGGTGTGCTGGTATACATTAGTTTGTACTTACCAGCCTCCACTCCCCCTGCTAATCCGGCGAGGATCTCGGGATGTATGATGACTCGCACCTTCTCCTCCCACGCTTTGAAGGTCTTGAAGAGCGCGGGATTCCCTCCGCCAGTGACGGCAGCCAGCTCTCTGTTCTTGCTCTCCTTCTTCTTGACCAGGCTCTTGACGTCATTCCACCGTTTGTTTATTTCGACTCTGTTCCTGGGCAAGGTCCCGACTGCATTGACCTGGTCTACGATCCGGTTCCACATTCTCTTTCTGGTGGCTAGTGGTGTGTGCTGGACCAGGTTCCCATAGATTTGTGGGTGCACCTTGATGATCTCGTCGACCATGACCGTCAGCTCCATGGGCGTGAACTTGGGCATTCTTTGTGGTGCCATGGTGTTTGTGGTGCTGGTGCGGTGTGTGTTGTGTAATGTGCAGGGGGTTTGTGGTGCCGGTGTTTGGTGGTGGTGGTGGTGGTGGTGGTGGTTGTGATGTGTGCGTTTCTGTGGTGTGCTGCTGTCCTTGCTGTGTCACTGTGTCCTCTCCTCTCCTCTCTAGTTTGCAATGTTGCAAGGGGTTGTGGTCTGTGGGAGTGCTGCTTTTGTACTTACCTATGTGGGTGTGTCCTCATGGTCTGTTGTTTTCAGGTGTGTTGTGTCTGGGGTTCTGGCCTTTGTAGTTTTTGTTTGTCCAGGGGGTGTTTTCGGGATGTGTACTGTGCTTGTGTATTTTTGCGTGCCTTGCTGTGTGGACTTGTTGGCCATGTTGTGTGCGATTGTTTTTGTCAGCGGATGGTTTCTGTGCAGGGACGTGGGCGCCATGGCTTCTGCCGTGTCGATTCTCATCGGCGTTGTTTGCGCTGGCGGGCGGTATATTTGTAGTTTTCCCGCGCTCATGGCGGTGCGATCGTAATCTCACGTGCGGTGTGTCGGGCGTGAGGGCGGGCGGTTTTGTGTTGTCGTGCGTGTTTCCGTCCGTGGCGGGCGGTTTGACTCCGACTCGGACGATGGCGGGCGGTATCTTGTGTGATTTTTCCGCCGATGGCGGTTTTCGGTTTGTGTAATCGTAATGGCGTGGTCGGTGTTCAGACGGTGTGTGCGGGCGGATTTTTGCCGCTTCCATGCCTGGCGGATTTTTTTACGCCGGGTATCGTAATGGGCCCCTTGGTTCTGAAACCACTCGCATCATCACAGTGTGAACTAAGGGACCTGTTCCTGGTGAACATTACAGCAGTTCCGGAAGGAATAGTTTGGAACAGGGTATCGAATGATGTGTATGGTCCTACTGAACTTTTACAAATACCACATTTGTTTAAGATTACCTTAAATGATGTTATCACCTCTAGTACTTTCTCTGATGATTGGGACAATGAAACTGTGAACAATTTGCTTGCAGATCTCAGCTGCATTTTCTTGTGATGAATTGCATGATGGTACAAGTAATTTTGGTGATATGTTTTGCTATCAACATTATGGTTGCTGCCTAAAAATCTCTGATATCAACCCCTCTTTCTCAGGTGAAGCAACACGTGTCCCTTCTTTCTGATGACATGAATCTCATGGATTTCTTGTTAGGTTCCTGGAACACAAGTCAAAAGTGCTTCTTGTATGCCATGTACAATGAGCTGTGGCAAGTTTCTCAACAGGAAGCTGCTGAGAGACTGCGCAAGATTGATAGGGTTAATTCAGAAAAGGCTTTGGCTGTGGTTGACAACGTTATGACCACACTAGCAACCAGAATGTATTCACTGGGCAACATTGTGTCTTCTGCAATTTATATAATACAACAAGATATGTCTATTTTACAGCATGGACAGTCACAACTACGGTCCATTGTATTATTAAGCTAAACGCTGCAAACATTACGTTCTGGCCACTTGCCGTGGCGTCATATCAATGGCACAAGTCTGTTTTCTGCATATGATCTAACGGAAAGACAGATAGTAATGGCACAAAGAGATGCAAAATATACCATACTGCACATTGAAAAGTTAGACTAATTACCTTTCACCATGACTAAGACACCATCCACAGACTGGATTATCCATGGTTACATCACCCTACCAATCACAACTTTCCAATTCCAATATTGTCTATAATACCCCCAAGTAGGCAGATATGAAGCGCTAGGGGAAGGTTATGTGCATTTTGGGGAGCAGGTCCACCGTATCTTTAATATGCCTGATATGAAGTAATAGTACACTTTTTTAAATGTATTGGCTCTGGACTGGTTAGTACCTATTTTGGAGTTATACCATCTTTCATACACTCCGTGTTGGGAAGCATTTTTTGAGGTCTCCCACTTGTCTTGCTACTTGTGGCGGGAATCCTGATTTTAATTGTTCTGCTCCGCAATGGACGTCCCAGAGCATCCCAGAATGGAGATAGCACTGCCTGTGCTATGATGCCTTGAGCGCATGATACACTGCTTCAGCACACCTTGACTTCAAGAACTAAACAAGCACTGATTCTTGTCCTTCGGGCCTATTTGGCTTCACTGCATACAACCTGTATTCCACTGCCTGCTTTGCAGCCATGAATGAGTATTGGATTTGTGCTTCGGATCATAATTGGTTGTGCCATTGGACATTGAATCACTGACTAAATATCGAAGGTCACAATATCGACCTACAAAAATATCGCAGCAAAAATATCGAAGACAAGAATATCGACATCCTATCTACATTAAGGTAAGTACAAAAATATCGAGAGAAAAAATATCGATGTCAAAAATATCGTTGTTAAAAATATCGTTTTTAATTTAAGTTAAAAAAATATTGTAAAATAAAGTAAATACATATAATTAAAAGAAACATAGTTAAAAATATTTGAAAATGCTTAAAAATTATAAGTAATATATATAATTTGAAAATACAGTAAACATATACATATAATATATAATATATATATACTTATTAATATGTTTTAATATTTATTTTAATAACTTATAAATTGTTTAATTTATTTTTTATAAATTATAAATACATCTATACACATAAAACAATATAAATAAAAATTAAATAAATATATGTAACAAATTAAAAAAATTAAAATTATTTTAAATCTTTTAAAAATAATTATACAGTACATTAGCTAAAAAAATACAAAATATTAGATAGCGGAGGAAATCAAATTACTATTCCCACTCCAGTGAGTGCAACAGTAGGGAAAGTGTTGGATAGCATAGGGGTAAAAATAACTATTCCCACTCCAGTGAGTGCAACAGTAGGGAAAGTGTGGGATAGCGTAGGGGTAAAAATTACTATTCCCACTCCAGTGAGTGCAACAGTAGGGAAAGTGTGGGATAGCATAGGGGTAAAAATAACTATTCCCACTCCAGTGAGTGCAACAGTAGGGAAAGTGTTGGATAGCGTAGGGGTAAAAATTACTATTCCCACTCCAGTGAGTGCAACAGTAGGGAAAGTGTTGGATAGCGTAGGGGTTAAAATTACTATTCCCACTCCAGTGAGTGCAACAGTAGTGAAAGTGTTGGATGGCGTAGGGGTAAAAATTACGATTCCCACTCCAGTGAGTGCAACAGTAGGGAAAGTGTGGGATAGCGTAGGGGTAAAAATTACTATTCCCACTCCAGTGAGTGCAACAGTAGGGAAAGTGTGGGATAGCATAGGGGTAAAAATAACTATTCCCACTCCAGTGAGTGCAACAGTAGGGAAAGTGTTGGATAGCGTAGGGGTAAAAATTACTATTCCCACTCCAGTGAGTGCAACAGTAGGGAAAGTGTTGGATAGCGTAGGGGTAAAAATTACTATTCCCTCTCCAGTGAGTGCAACAGTAGTGAAAGTGTTGGATGGCGTAGGGGTAAAAATTACGATTCCCACTCCAGTGAGTGCAACAGTAGGGAAAATGTAGGATCGGGTAGGGGTTAAATTAACATACTTATAGTTTTTTTTTTTTTAAATAAATAACATTTTAATAATTATTTAGCAAAATAATTAATAAATACATATTAAATTAAATTAATATTTACTTAAATAACATTAAATTACTTCCCACCCTATTCCCCTATAAACACACAACGCGCTATAATTAATCAATTAATAAAAATTAATTACCATTAATTAATTAACAATAAATTAATTAACAATAAATAAAAAATAATAATAAATTAATTATCATTAATAGAATTTTTTATTAGCCAATCAATAAAAATTAATTTCCAATTAATAATTAATTAACAAGAAATTATTAATTAATAACAATCAATATACACATATTAACTAATTAATTATATTTAAATTACTTCCCACCCTATTCCCCTATAAACCCACAACCCGCTACACATTAAAAATAACATAATTGATTTAATTACCAATTAATCAATGAATTAAAATTAATTACCAATTAATAATTAATTTACAATAAATAAATTAACAATAACAATAAAAATCAATAATAAATTAATTATCATTGATATAATTATACATTAACCAATTAATATAAATTAATTACCAATTAATAATTAATAATACATTAACAATGAATAACAATAAATAAAAACATATTAATTAATTATAATTAAATTACTTCCCACCCTATTCCCCTATAAACCCACAGCCCGCTACACATTAAAAATAACATAATTAATTTAATTACCAATTAATCAATGAATTAAAATTAATTACCAATTAATTAACAATAAATTAATTAACAATAACAATAAATAAAAATTAATAATAAATTAATTATAATTAATATAATTATAAATTAACCAATTAATATAAATTAATTACCAATTAATAATTAATTAACAATAAATTAACAATGAATAACAATTTAATTATAATTATTTAATTAATATGTTTTTATTTATTACTTCCCACCCTATTCCCCTATATACCCACAACCCGCTCTGATACTAAAACGCAAAATTTCCTTTAAAAAAAATTTCTAGTTTCTAAACATTTAATACATATATTTAAAAATAATGAAAAAACTTTTAAAAAAATGTTAAACATACATATAAAATACATAACACTAAAATAAAAAAATCGATATTATTTACAACTATATTTTTGCTAGCGATATTAATGACTTCGATATTACTTACTTCGATATTAAAAAAAATCGATATTACTTACCTTAAAGTCGATATTCTGGTCAACGATATTCTTGACTTCGATATTCTGTCCCTACGATATTATAAACTCGATATTAGTGTAGGTCGATATTTAAAATTCGATATTTTGACTGCCCACCTGGACATTGAAGAACTGATGGACCCCTTAAAGGTCCATAGGTATTGTTGTCCCCAGCATTTTCCAATCCTGATGAATGCATTCTTCAAGTCGCCCGGGGATGCTTTGGCTCCTAGTGAACTGGATATTGGCTCTACGACACGCTTACAGGATGCATGCAGTCCCTCACTCAGCGGCTGCTGTGGGAATTGATTGGAATCACCTTTGCGCCATAAACCTGCTACGAGGTGCGCCCCTGGGAATGTCGTCTGCGGTTGCCTGCAACAGGAATGTTGCGACTATTACTCGGAGCACATAAACAATTGGCTTTTCCGTGCAGTGGGAACAATTGGCCTTCTTAAACAAAAATGAATCAAAACAGCTTTTACTTTATTTTTCTAGGCACCATGGCTTTCTGAGTGCTTGGGATTTCAAATAGTATAATGACTTTTTAAAGGCTTTTTATGAATATTTTAAAGGGATGCTTTTAGATTATTTTAAAAGTGGTTTAAGACTTTTTAGTTTGAATTTTCATTATGGCCTGTAGACTTTTAGATAGCTTTTTTATATCGACCCTTAGCATGAGGAGTGGGTGTTATGTGTCCGGGTTAGGCCCAAGTAACGAAGCTGCACATTTTCTTACATTGTCATAATTTTGCACAATAACATTTCTGCTGTGACCTTTTGCACATATTCACGTGTGTGACAATGTTGGATTAGTTTCTCTGAAACTACTTCTGTTTACACATCTAGCTTTGCATAACATTATCACGATGCCTTGAACACCATGTACAAGGCCATTTTACGCACAATATACAAATGTCGTTCTATCTTCATCCACAGGGCGACAGGGTTATCTACATATCCATAACATTGCTAATCTATACGTACATCACAAGGATGCTTTCTATTATAAATAATGAGCATCCCAAAAGATTAGCAGAGGAGGCACTTCAGCTGTCCCAGAGGGTCCCTGCATGCTGAGACTTCACCACGCAGAGGTCTGACATCTCCGTCAGTGGCGTCCAGTGCCTGACCAAGAGAGGCTCCTACCTTCTCTCCCGTCTGGTAATGGGATTGGATTGGCCCTTGGGGGATTCTTGGCTTCACACCTACACACACTCTAGGTACACGCAGAGTAGGGTTTGCATAGCAGGAGTACGCCTGATTCCTACATTGTTTATATGCCTGCATATATACACTGTTTTAGCACCATGGTAGAACTGTATCAACTATTTACTCTTTTGGTGCTTGTAATCACTTCCATCTGCTTCTGTCTACTGGTTGTCGCAGCACAAGTATTTTATACAAATATAACGTTGGTTCATTAAATATATTGAAAACGTCTCACTGTGAATTCTCTGTATATTTCTCTGAGCACAAGTAAGCATGAGTGACTGAGCAAAAGGTTCTGATGTGTTTCCACGATCTTTGAGGGGTCAGGGTTGTCATGTTCAGTGGTTGCCAGAAACCATTTGCACCGTGGTAAGGTTAGAGGGGCTTACGGTGGCACTGTGAGCTAGCTGGTCTCTAGGCCAACATATCCTGTGGGGGTGCCCGGAATCAGTCTTGGCACCTCACCCAAAGTTTATGTTGTCCACGAAACGGGCAGGTCCAACGGATTAGTAGGAACTGCATGACAACATTATAGGGAGTGAAGAGTAGCTTTGGATAACTAGGGTTCTGGCTGTCAGATGAACTATCATTTAAACTCATCTCAGCACCTCATATTATAGGGAGTCGAGTAGCTGTGGGTAACTAGTTTTCTGACTATCCGATGAACTATCACTTACACTCATCTCAGCACCTCACATTATAGGGAGTCAAGAGTAGCTGTGGGTAACTAGGGTTCGGACTATCCAATGAACTATCACTTACACTCATCTCAGCACCTCACATTATAGGGAGTCAAGAGTAGCTGTGGATAACTAGGGTTCTGGCTGTCAGATAAACTATCACTTACACTCATCTCAGCCCCTCACATTAAAGGGAGTCAAGAGTAGCTGTGGGTAACTAGGGTTCCTACTGTCTTATGAACTACTACGGACTTGCTAAGGGCCATTAGAGACGTGAAACATGAAAGCCCATAGCTCGCATCCTTGTTTTCAAGGTTGTAATAAGGAGGCATTAAAATAAAAGACTGTTGGTCTCCTGAGGCATTTTTTAATTGTGTAGGTCCCACAATCGTTCAATCTTAGAGATGATCAGATAGTGTACCAAAACATAATCACAAGTCACAAAAGTATTGGATGACTTAAGGGGACAAGCTTGAGTCCCATCACTTAAGAGCTCTTGTAACCTCAGTGAAGCCCGTATACGGAAAGTGTGATACCTAGGGGCAAGGAGCGGTGCCATGATGAAGACACCGAAGGCAGTGAGGGCTCAGGGTCATTTTTTGTTGCTTTTTTTGCAGTTATTTATAGCGCAAACTCGATCCGAAGGTATTGGAGCGCGTTACATGAGCACCAGTTACGTTACACATGGATACATTCATTTTTTTGGGGGTAGGCACAGTAAGATAAAGTGATTTGCCCAGAATAACAGGAAGATGAGCCGACGCCGAGACTCAAACCTGGTTCCCCAGGTCTAATGTCAGTGGCTCTGACCATTACGCCACATCTTCTCATTTTCACTCAAGCATTTTCTGAATAAATGAGGCGCTTCCTCTAGTAACAGAGACTGGGTATGTATCTGTAAACCTCCCCCAGTATAAGACTCATCATCTGGTTTGGCATTCTTTCTGCAGTTTATTCTGTGATATATAAGAGGTGGATGGCACACCTCTGTACATTCATCCTTCTGCTCTTCAGAAAGCCAGTGTGCTGAATGCAGAATAAACAAGCATTTGCAATGCAATCGGTCTCGCAATTGTGAAAGTTAGATCTCTTGGCATTGAAAATGACAATGTTTTTTACTTTTATTTTTTTGTATGCAGTGGAGTGATGATATTTGTATATCACAGATACTAAAAGTGAGCGTAAGTCATGGAACATTTTTTGAGGTGGTCTGTAATGGAGAACGGCGAAAAAATACAGGAGCCTAGGAAGAAGGAGCATCTTGAATATGGCTATCCGACCCATAGGGGACAACGGGAGAGCAATCCAAAACGGGAGACTCGCTCTGGCCCTGGCAATCGCTCTCCCCAGATTGCCGTCCATCAGATCAGACGTAGAATGGTAGACCTGTACACCCAAGTATTTAAATGAGTCGTACACTCTAGTAAGTAAAGCATGAGGCTGTCTCTGCCTGTGCTCGATTGGGATAGGCGACATTGGGAACAAAACAGATTTATCCCAATTAACTTTCAGGCCCGACAAGTGTGTATGGGTGTCTAAGAGTTCCACTAGTCCTCGGAGTGCCCCGTCCTGGTTACAGAGATAGATCAGTGCATCGTCCGCGTAAAGGGACACTATATGCCATTGCGTGTGTACTTGGATGCCCCAGTCTATAACATGGCTGCGTAGCATACAGGACAGGGGCTCCATGGCCATGGCAAACAGCAGAGGCGAGAGTGGACACCCCTGCCTGGTTCCGCGTTCAATATTAAAGGGGGGCGAAATAACTCGACCTGTTTTCACCCGAGCCCGTGGGTTGGTATACAGTATTTGCACCCAACGTAGAAATTTAGGGCCTATCCCATACCGGGCCAGCACCGCCTGCAGGTATTCCCACCCCAGGGTGTCAAAGGCCTTTTCTATGTCTAAGGCTGCTATCCAGTGTTTCTCTGGGACCGATTGGGCCCATTCTAGTATCTTAAACAGGCGGTGAAGGTTCAGCCCAGTGTTCCTGCCTGGGACAAAGCCATTCTGGTCCGCATGGACCACCAGGGGGACAACCTCCAGTAATCTATTGGCAAGTAGCTTACCCAGAATTTTATAGTCCGTTGTTAGTAAGGACAAAGGGCGGTACGAGCTCATCAGAAGAGGGTCGCGCCCAGGTTTAGGAAGGACTACAAGCACGGCCTCGCGGAGGGAAGGGGGCAATATGCCTCTATCAAAGGATTCTTGGTATACGGTAAGTAACCGGGGTGCCAGCTGGGTAGAGTAAGTGGCATAAAATTCTGCAGTGTGTAACCACAGTACCCAGAATATACCTGGGATAAGGGAACAAGAGGCACGGGGTACTGGGAGTCAGCAGCCTCCAGCAACAATGTATAACCACAAAAGAGCTACTCCCAGTGTACTAGTCTATGTGCAATGTATCTAAATAGGTGAGTGAAGGTGTCTCACAAAAAGTGAAGGACTGGTCTCACACACCACCTGGTGTCATGCTTCATCATAGACCAGTCCTCGCCCTCTAAAAACTTGGTTTGATAGAGGGCGGGCATACACCTGATGACAGGGATGCACTTCTAAACTAAGTGGGGGCCCTTATAAAGAAAAGTGAATTTAAAACCCATTCCAGATGTCAAATTAATTTATTATCTACCGGCATCTGCATGGTATTAAAAATGTAAAGTGATCG
Organism: Calotriton arnoldi; assembly: GCA_963921515.1. Lineage (NCBI taxonomy): Eukaryota > Metazoa > Chordata > Amphibia > Caudata > Salamandridae > Calotriton > Calotriton arnoldi. Next base: position 2,794,937 of record CAWUFW010001353.1, on the reverse strand, counting down.
GTAAACTGGGGATTTTAATATCCCTTTACCGACATCAATATGGTCAACATGTTTCTGCCAAGAGGCCCAGGAGGGTCCGCGGCATTCATCAGGACCTAAATAGTAATCTGGAGGGCTCCGCTCTTACCACAATTATGGTGAGAGGACAACCACTGTGTGGGGGGTGACGTGATCACAACCCACTGAGAAATGGCCTTTATATTTAGCACCCTAAACTTGGGAATCAGTGCCCCATAGGAGGGTGAGGGCGGAAGACCGCAATTGGTCCAGCGCCTAAACTTGGGAATCAGTGCCCCATAGGAGGGTGAGGGCGGAAGACCGCAATTGGTCCAGCGTGATGCACGATGCAGTTTCGATGACATCGAGGAGAGGAGGAGCACAGACTTAGGTGTAACAGCGGAGACTGCATCGTGGACCAATTGCGGTCTTCCGCCCTCACCCTCCTATGGGGCACTGATTCCCAAGTTTAGGCGCTGGACCAATTGCGGTCTTCCGCCCTCACCCTCCTATGGGGCACTTATTCCCAAGTTTAGGGTGCTAAATATAAAGGCCATTTCTCAGTGGGTTGTGATCACGTCACCCCCACACAGTGGATGTCCTCTCACCATAATTGTGGTAAGAGCGGAGCCCTCCAGATTACTATTTAGGTCCTGATGAATGCCGCGGACCCTCCTGGGCCTCTTGGCAGAAACATGTTGACCATATTGATGTCGGTAAAGGGATATTAAAATCCCCAGTTTACCGATCACTTTACATTTTTAATACCATGCAGATGCCGGTAGATAATAAATTAATTTGACATCTGGAATGGGTTTTAAATTCACTTTTCTTTATAAGGGCCCCCACTTAGTTTAGAAGTGCATCCCTGTCGTCAGGTATGCCCGCCCTCTATCAAACCAAGTTTTTAGAGGGCGAGGACTGGTCTATGATGAAGCATGACACCAGGTGGTGTGTGAGACCAGTCCTTCACTTTTTGTGAGACACCTTCACTCACCTATTTAGATACATTGCACATAGACTAGTACACTGGGAGTAGCTCTTTTGTGGTTATATAAAATTCTGCAGGCCAACCATCCATACCGGGAGTTTTGTCCCTCGCTAGCTGCTTGATCGTATCTGAGATTTCTGTTATTGAGAGCGGTTCCTCTAATTCTAAGTATTGGTCCTTCGTTATTTTCGGGAGGGCCGCCTTTTCTAGAAACTGGTGTATTGCCAATGGGTCGCTTACGTCCGGGGCCTTATATAAGGATACATAATAGTTGTAAAAGGAGTCATTGATTTGCTCCCGAGTATTGACCAGGGTGCCATCTGGAGCGTATATCGCAGTGAGAGGTGGTTGCGTTAAGTCACTCTTTAACAGCCATGCAAGCTTCCTGCCTGCCTTGTCACCCTCCGCGTGCTGTCTGGCCAGATATTGCTTATAATCAAGAGCACACAATTTATCCGATACTTCCTTATATTCTAAACGGGCTTTGGAAAGTTTTTGTAGTATGTGTGGATCCGTGGGGGCTACGCATTCCTGGCTTAATATGTCGGTTTCTAGCCCCTGCATCTCCTTGGTTAATGTCATGCAGGTGCCGTACACTGCCTGTATAACCAGTCCGCATAGGACGACCTTCAGGACATCCCATTCAATACCAGCATGCGTGGCCGTCCTTTCGTTGGTCTGGAAGTATGTGGTTATAGACTGTGAGATGGTAACCTTCTTCCATTGTTGTCGCGAATCCTCCGTGGATTTCGGGGCCGTCGCCACTCCATTCTGTAACGCCCATGTCCATGCATCCTCCAGAGATCGAGAGAAAACCGTGTTACCTTTGTGTTGTATACGCAGCTGGGCCGGATATTGTAGAGCATATTTTATCTCATGCTCGCGGAGGTAGCGTTTAACTTCCATAAAGGATGCCCTGCGTTGCTGTACTGCTACCGTGTAATCCGGGTAAATGTGCACTTCAGCGTTCTCAACCACCCAGGGACCTCGGGCCCTTGTAACCTGTAGGATGTGGTCTCTGTCGCGGTAATTGAAGAGACGTGCGACTACCGGTCTTGGAGGAGCTCCTGGTCGATGCGGGCCCCCCGGAACTCTATGCGCTCGCTCCACGGAGAAGAACTTGGAATGCTTGCCTTGCAGTATGCTGTCCGAGAACCAGGATTCCAGGAATAGCTCCATGCTCTGCCCAGCTCCAGTGGCCCATGCGATGGCTCGCAAATCAGAACCTAGCTGAACTAGACACCTGGGCAATATCATTAGGGCGGCCTGATCTAATTGAGTGGTTATCAGGCACTAGAACTCTGCTTCAAAGGACGGAGGGTTGCGCTTTACTACGGGCAGCCCGTAGCGCCTGGTCACATTATGTAATGCCTAAGCGCCGCCCCATCCCATATGCCCCAGACCTCCCCATCGAAACACTCCCAGGTTCGTAAACCCGCCTCAAGCGTCCGGAACTGGCCGACTGGCAGGCAGCGGGATTGTCAACGTGAGGAGATTTATTCGTAGACTCTGCTTTATCTGGCTTTGACACCTTGAGGGACGACTACGGGGTGGCTCCCGGAACATTTCTTCTATATGCGGCACTGACGCAACAGGCAACACATACTTGGGGGGACATAAGCTCGGCACCACCGACTTCCGAGGCTTTACAGACACTGCTGACCCACGGGTCAGGTAGGAAGGCCATTATAGCTATCTATACCTCACTCAGACTCGACATGACCCCCTCTTTATCCCCACTGCGCGAATACTGGTCAGCAGCGCTCTCCACTGACATCACAGACAAGCAGTGGCAACAATGCATCGGAAGCCCCAAGACAATATCAAAGAATGCCCGTTTGAAGTTCATGCAATTCAATTATTTGCACCACACATATCTGTCCCCGCACAGACTGGCGCGAATGTACCCGACAGCGTTTGTGTCGTGGCACCTGGGGCAAATATCAATAGATGATTTTTTGCATATGGTCTGGACATGCTCCCATATTGCAACATACTGGGGGAGTATCTCCGACATACTAGCGGCGGCAACGAGAACCATATCTCCAATCCTGGGGGCGCACTACCTGCTAGGCATCACCAAGAGGAATGCGCGACGGAAGAACCTCAATAAATTTATCGATTTGGCATTGGTACTGGCCAAACGCTCTATAGCTATGGCCAGGAAGTCCCCGACTGGCCCTTCCATTAGACACTGGCTGATGGCCCTTCAGCACGCACTAGTGGCTGAACATGACATCGTCAAAGCAACTCACTCGCCCATCGGCCAGGACCCAACCCATGGACTGGCAACATTATGCGACTGTTATAGAAACAAGACTTAGGGACACGAACGATCATGGGGGATAAGCCAAGCACACGGCTGTGCCCCCGTCTAAAGTAACTACAACACCTCAAGCACCCACATCCGGGAATGCTCGTAACAGGGAAACTGAGACATACGCACATATACGCGGACATGACACCTCGGGACAATTGCCTCACGTCTCCGACATGACTGGATCGCACCCACATACAATGCAGCACTTGGGCAACGGCCTCTCCTCATCACTTTGCTCCCATAACCATACCCAATACAACAGGGCCCCGCCAGTCAGCACTCTGCACGAGCAGCATATTATGCAGATATATACATACGACATATATACAATAGGCACACTAGCACGGTGGTATCAAGTTTGAAAGTTTTCCATGTTTCTTCTCTTTTCTTTTTCTTTTTGACATTGAGTTCCAATATAGCTAAGTACAGTACTATTTGTTGCTAATCTTTGAAGTGACTTATGCTTCCAATGTTTGGGAGACAAACTGAATGCAGCACTTCCCCCCCCACCTAGAGGGCACAACCATGCAAATGACGATGTATTATGTTTTGTACTTCGTTATGACGTATATAAAGCTGTATGATGTGCTGAATAGAAAACGAATAAAGATTATTAAAAAATATATATATATTTGTATATCACTATTGCCATTCGTATGACCTCACGGCTCTGGAGAACCAGAAAATGGGAAATAGGTTATGAGTGAGAGGAGACACGGGTGATGTGCTGGCTGAAAACAAAATACGCATTAAACCATTCTAATTTCCTGTAGGAAGCAGTGACTTGACTTACGCCTTGCATTTCTTGAATACTCTATAGAAAGTTTTCAAAAATAACTCTGCTTTATTTCTGTTTTAATCACGGTACAACAAAGGTGAAAAGCAATACAGAAATTGCTATGAAAAATATGTCTTCAATTATACAGTTGGAATTTTAAACAACACACCCCATTATGTTTAGCAATATGTGCGATATCACGGTGCACATATCAGAAGTTAAATAAATACATAACGGCTCTTCCGGCTAAAAGCAGTGGGTATCGTTTTATGAGTTTCATGTATAGACTATGAATATTTTCTGGTGTAAAATCACTTTTGCCATAAATACACATGACGTCCGATAGCCAAATTTAAGCTTAAATATGGTCCGTGACATACATCTATGGGATGCAAAATTTCGATTCGTTTCTAAAGGAAAATAAGTGCTGCATCAACAATGTTCTTCTCAGGAACACATATTAACCCTAAAAGAAATTATCCTCCCAGCCGTAGAGCAAAAACTCCAGCCATAAAAGAATTCAAATACCTTTTTAAAAAAAAGCTGGTGAGGTGATGATTTTGGCCCTCCCACCCCCAACCTAGGGTGAGAACCCAGAAGATGATCTGAAAACCGAGAGCATGTCGTGCTGAACAGTTTGGCGGCGGTCCCATTATCCTAGGACCACCACAGGCGAAGATATGGGCAACATGACTTTTTAAATAAAAGGCCCTGCAAAGCATTATAGGGCGATTTTCCATGGTGTAGTAAATTTTACAGCAGTGGCTCTCCCACTGTGCCTGGGAGAGCCTGTGAAGAGGTTTTTCTTTCCCTATTTTGCTATGGTTTCACGCCTCAGTTTCATTTTTCTTCGGGGTGTTTCCACAATATTAAAGCAAAAAAGGATTGCAGATTAAGTGATTTGCCCTGAATCACAGAGTTTTGAACCAATGCCGCAAATCAAACCTGGTTCCCGTGCTCCAAAGTCAGCAACGCTGGCCGCTACTCCACATCCTTTCCCCTATAAAATACAAACCCTGGGAAATGTAATGAAAAGAGCACAAAGAAAGAGCCCACCAAGATGTATATGTTGCTGCGGTGTTTCCTTGTGTTTGTTCATCGATGCGTGCTGCTGCGATGAAACATGTTATGTTGCATTAGTCAAGCCGTAGGGAAGAGTGTAACAGTTCATGATTGATGCCACCCAGGACAGATTGTTCGTGGAGCTTTGTTTGCTTGAGTTTCTGCGTAGAATGGGAGCCAACATTTGTAGCAGCCACACTCAGTTGTAAGGGCCACGCAGAGCACAAAAAACACCACCACACCAGTATTGAATATTGGAGTTTCGAAGCACACATGTCCTATCATACCATATACAACATGCTGTACAATGTCAGCGTTAGAATTGGATTGTTTTGTGCAAATTTCCATAATAAACAGTTTCAATATGTATTCATGGCGTCCCAGAAAATGTTTTAAATGAGTCCACTCTTGACAATATGAGCAGCCCCCACACACTGAAAGTGAAAGGGAGAGTGCGAAAGCAATCCAGGGTGGCGCGTGAGTGAAGCACCGCTGCATATGGAGTGGTGCTCATGAATGTAAACAAATAGGCTTAACAAAGCAGATGGAGTGAAGCGCTCCATGAAGAATTAACAACAGATGCTTCAGATGTTTAACAAGAGATGCCACGATGCAACAATTACAAGTAAAGATAAAGCATGGCATGCTGCACTGCAGCAATTACAACAAGACCACACACAACCTAGCCTCTGGTGTACAATATCATCATGCATGTTAAAAAAGTTCCCCCAACCAGCAAAAAAATCAAAAAAAGTGTAAGGCACCTGTACTTAGTCTGTGCTTCTGAACAAAAAAAATGAAGTGACGTATCAGCTGCAGAACCAATTAGGAAGCAGCAAAGAAGACCGACACTGTACTCAGCCTATTGTAAGCAGCAGGCGGGAATAAACTCGTATAATCAATACATGCCTTGTAGACAGTGCATGTGCGCTGCCAGGCTCGACCAAAAAAAACAAGTAGTGTTGTAAGGGTGTAGTACCATAGGCTGTCACTGGGTGTCCCTTGGGGCCTCTTCTGGCCAAATATGGTACTGCACCCTGCAACATGGCTAGGGAAAGGATATGGCTCAGAGGTGAGAGCTGCCGACTGGGGGGCTGGGGATCCGTGTTCGAGTCTGGTGTCAGCTCAACCTTGAGATCATGGATAGGTGTGCTATATAAATAAAAGTGACTAATTTAAAATAACATCAGAATTCAAACCAGCGATCTTGTGGGCAGGCAAGCAGTGTCATGAAAGGGGGTGGGGGTAGATTTCCTAAATTAAACGAACGATAAAAACAGCAGTGGGCTCAGAGGGGTGGTGAGGGCCTGCAGCAGTGTTGTGGGAGGGGTGCAGGGGAGGCAAACAGCAAGCAAATGAAATGACCTAAGTTTCATTTCACAAGTAAACAGAAAAGTTAGTGAGCAAAGAGGCGGGCCAACTAAACAAATTGTTATCTCTAAGTATAAATAACCTGAACAGTAAGTACACATGTAAGAGGGCCAGTCCTCATTGAAGGATAGAAAATTCCGAAAGGAGGGACAACTAAGTGTATTCACCAATGAAAAGCCAGCATTTCTAAAGCACAGCAAGAGGAACCAATGAAAAAGATGGGCATTTTTTCAAGCCCATATCCTAGATCCAGCATGTCCTGAAGATACAGCATGTCTCGAAGAGACAGCGCTTGCGCTGCCCAGGCGAGACCTAAAAATTTTTAAAATGCCTGGCTGCCACATGCCACTGGTCTTTCAGGGGCACAAGTGCAGTAGCAAGTGTGCCAATGCCCATGTTGGGCAGTCCACATCTGGGCAACAACAGGTGAGGGGCACTGCACCTTTAAAACATCCCAGCAAATGCCTCCAGTGATGCACGTGAGGAATGTGTGGCGCGTAAATCAAGAGCATCATGAGCTGCGACCATTTTTCACATCTCCACTAAGGCAATGGTTAGAATGAAAACCTGAACATAACCCATTTTCATTTCGGCAAACAAAATGTAAACCAGCAGCGGAGAAGGATAAAAGGAAGCAACAATGGCACCTCATATGGAACCGTGGGACATCGTGTTAACTCTCTCAACTCACCCTCCTTCCAGTCTCTCAACTCATTCTCACTTTAGTCTCTCAACTCACTCTTCCTTCATTCTTTCATCTAACTCTCCTTTCAGTCCCTCAACTCACTCTCACTTCAGTCTTTCAACTCACTCTCCCTTCAATCTCTCAACTCACTCTCCCTTCAGTCTCATACCTTACTCTCTTTCATTCTCTCAACTCACTCTCCTTTCAGTCTCTCAACTCACTCTCCCTTCAGTCACTCAACTCACTCTCCTTTCAGTTTTTCAACTCACCCTCCTCCCAGTCTCTCAATTCACCCTCCTTCCAGTCTCTCAACTCACCCTCCTTCAGTCTCTCAACTCATTCTCACTTAAGTCTCTCGACTCACTCTCCTTCAGTCTCTCAGCTCACTCTCCTTTCAGTCTCTCAACTCACTCTCCCTTCAGTCTTTCAACTCACTCTCACTTCAATCTCTCAACTCACTCTCCCTTCAGTCTCATACCTTACTCTCCTTCAGTCACTCAACTCACTCTCCTTTCAGTCTTTCAAATCACCCTACTTCCAGTCTGTCAACTCCTTCTCACTTTAGTCTCAACTCCTTCTCACGTTAGCCTCAACTCACTCTCCTTCAGTCTCTCAACTCACTCTCCATTCAGTCTCTCAACTCACTCTCCCTTCAGTCTCATACATTAATCTCCTTCAGTCTCTCAACTCACTCTCCTTTCAGTTTCTCAGCTCAGTCTTCCTTCAGTCACTCAACTCACTCTCCTTTCAGTCTTTCAACTCACCCTCCTTCCAGTCTCTCAACTCACCCTCCTTCAGTCACTCAACTCACTCTCCTTTCAGTCTTTCAACTCATTCTCACCTTAGTCTCTCAACTCACTCTCCTTCAGTCTCTCAACTCACTCTCCTTTCAATCTCTCAACTCACCCTCCTTCCAGTCGCTCAACTCATTCTCAGAATAGTCTCTCAACTCACTCTCCTTCATCTCTCAACTCACTCTTACTTCAGTCTCTCAACTCACGCTCCTTTCAGTCTTTCAACTCACCCTCCTTTCAGTCTCGCAACTCACCCTCCTTCAGTCTCTCAACTCACTCTCCCTTTAGTCTCTCAACTCACTCTCCCTTCAGTCACTCAACTCACTCTCCTTTCAGCCCTTCAACTCATCCTCACTTTAGTCTCTCAACTCACTCTCCTTCAGTCTCTCAACTCACTCTCCTTCAGTCACTCAACTCACTCTCCTTCAGTCACTCAACTCACTCTCCTTCAGTCACTCAACTCACTCTCCTTCAGTCACTCAACTCACTCTCCTTCAGTCACTCAACTCACTCTCCTTCAGTCTCTCAGCTCACTCTCCTTCAGTCTCTCAGCTCACTCTCCTTCAGTCTCTCAACTCACTCTCCTTTCAATCTCTCAACTCACCCTCCTTCCAGTCTCAACTCATTCTCCTTCAGTCTCTCAACTCACTCTTCCTTCAGTCACTCAACTCACTCTCCTTTCAGTCTCTCAACTCACTCTCCTTCAGTCTCTCAATTCACTCTCCCTTCAGTAACTCAACTCACCCTCCTTCCAGTCTCTCAACTCATTCTCACTTTAATCTCTCAACTCACTCTCCTTCATCTCTCAACTCACTCTCCTTTCAGTCTCTCAGCTCACTCTTCCTTCAGACTCTCAACTCACTCTCCTTTCAGTCTTCCAACTCACCCTCCTTCCAGTCTCTCAACACACCCTCCTTCAGTCTCTCAACTCACTCTCCCTTCTGTCACTCAACTCACTCTCGTTTCAGTCTTTCAACTCTCCCTCCTTCCAGTCTCAACTCACTCTCCTTCAGTCACTCAACTCACTCTCCTTTCAGTCTCTCAACTCACCCTCCTTCCAGTCTCTCAACTCACCCTCCTTCCAGTCTCTCAACTCACCCTCCTTCCAGTCTCTCAACTCACCCTCCTTCCAGTCTCTCAACTCACCCTCCTTCCAGTCTCTCAACTCATTCTCACTTTAGTCTCTCAACTCACTCTCCTTCAGTCTCTCAACTCACTCTCCTTCAGTCTCTCAACTCACTCTCCTTTCAGTCTCTCAACTCACCCTCCTTTCAAATCTCTCAACTCACCCTCCTTCCAGTCTCAACTCACTCTCCTTCAGTCTCTCAATTCACTCTCCCTTCAGTCTCATACCTTACTCTCTTTCATTCTCTCAACTCACTCTCCTTTCAGTCTCTCAACTCACTCTCCCTTCAATATCTCAGCTCACTCTCCCTTCAGTCTCATACCTTACTCTCCTTCAGCCACTCAACTCCCTCTTCTTCAGTCGCTCAACTCACTCTTCTTCAGTCGCTCAACTCACTCTTCCTTCAGTCACTCAACTCACTCTTCCTTCAGTCACTCAACTCACTCTCCCTTCAGTTACTCAACTCACTCTCCTTCCAGTCTCTCAACTCTCCCTCCTGTCTCTCAACTCATTCTCACTTGAGACTCTCAACTCACTCTCGCTTCAGTCTCTCAACTCACTCTCCTTCAGTCTCTCAGCTCACTCTCCTTTCAGTCTCTCAACTTAATCTCCCTACAGTCTTTCAACTCACTCTCCCTTCAATCTCTCAACTCACTCTCCCTTCAGTCTCATACCTTACTCTCCTTCAGTCTCTCAACTCACTCTCCTTTCAGTCTCTCAACTCACTCTTCCTTCAGTCACTCAACTCACTCTACTTTCAGTCTCTCAACTTGCCCTCCTTCCAGTCTCTCAAATCATTCTCACTTTAGTCTCTCAACTCACTATCCTTCAGTCTCTCAACTCACTCTCCTTTCAGTCTCTCAGCTCACTCTTCCTTCATTATCTCAACTCACTCTCCTTTCAGTCTCTCAACTCACTCTCCCTTCAGTCATTCAACTCACTCTCCCTTCAATCTCTCAACTCACTCTCCCTTCAGTCTCATACCTTACTCTCCTTCATTCTCTCAACTCACTCTCCTTTCAGTCTCTCAACTCACTCTCCCTTCAGTCTTTTAACTCACTCTCCCTTCAATCTCTCAACTCACTCTCCCTTCAGTCTCATACCTTACTCTCCTTCAGTCACTCAACTCACTCTCCTTTCAGTCTCTCAATTCACCCTCCTTCCAGTCTCTCAACTCACCCTCCTTCAGTCTCTCAACTCTCTCCCTTCAGTCACTCAAATCACTCTCCTTTCAGTCTTTCAACTCACCCTCCTTTCAGTCTCTCAGCTCACTCTTCCTTCATTCTCTCATCTCTCTCTCCTTTCAGTCCCTCAGTCTTTCATCTCACTCTCCCTTCAATCTCTCAATTCACTCTCCCTTCAGTCTTTCATCTCACTCTCCCTTCAATCTCTCAATTCACTCTCCCTTCAGTCTCATACCTTACTCTCTTTCATTCTCTCAACTCACTCTCCTTTCAGTCTCTCAACTCACTCTCCCTTCAATCTCTCAGCTCACTCTCCCTTCAGTCACATACTTTACTCTCCTTCAGCCACTCAACTCACTCTCCTTTCAGTCTCTCAATTCACCCTCCTTCCAGTCTCTCAATTCACCTTCCTCCCAGTCTCTCAATTCACCCTCCTTCCAGTCTCTCAACTCACCCTCCTTCAGTCTCTCAACTCACTCTCCCTTCAGTCACTCAACTCACTCTCCTTTCAGTCCCTCAGCTCACTCTTCGTTCAGTCTCTCAACTCACTCTCCTTTCAATCTCTCAACTCACCCTCCTTCCTTTTTTTTTTTTTTTTTAACTCTTTTTCTTTATTTGACGATTAGCACATGTCATGACAAGCACCTTATACAGAAATACAGCAAGAAAAGAAGAAAAAAAAAAAAAAAAATGCAATAACCAAAAAAAAAGCCATAATACAAAAATCTAAGCAGAATAAGCAAAATATACACTTATAAATCAATTGTATAACCTTATAGACAAGGCGAGGACATCGGTAACAGACAATGTATAGCACGCATCTATAAAACTATGCAGGCTACAATTAATCCAGCTGAGCTATATCCGTCAGACCTTAGACCACTCCTTAATAGGAGCCCATATTCTAGTGCACAAATCCCGCCTCTTCTCCCCCCTTAAAGAATAAACAGAGGACTCCAAATTATACAGTGCGAGTATCCTAGCTCTCCAATTAAAAAATGTAGGAGCTTCTGGACTAATCCATTGAGACGTGATGCACAACCGAATCATTGCCATCGCTACGAACAGGAAGGCTACAGTATATCTAGATCGACCAGCCGTCCCGATAGACTCACATCCCATTAGCACCAACTCTGGGGAAATTGTAACCGGAATTTTTAACACTATGTTAATAAAATACTCAACTTCATGAAGAAATTCCCCCAGGCTGGGGCACAAATAGAACATGTGTGCTGCATCAGCAGCTTGCAGCCCGCACCTACCACACCTATCACCCTTCCGCCCTCCCCACTTTGCGATCTTTGCAGGTGTGTAATATAAATCAAACATTGCCATATAACATTGCGTCTGTAGACTACCGGAGACTAAAATCTGACTTGCCAATTCTAAAGCAGACCTAATATCTAACCCCGTCTTGCCAAGTTTTCCTTCCCACTTAATATTCTGCACCTCAACATCATCCGGAAAGCAGGATAGCAGATACTGATATACTATTCCTATCCTTGCTTTCCTCTGGGCTAACTCAATTATAGTAACCTTTTCAAACACCAAGGCCGCCTCATTTTGATATTTATCAAGAGAGCTTCTAATCTGAAGATATTTGAAAAAATCATGAGAATATAAGTTAAACTTCTCCCTAAGAGAGGAAAAAGAGACCATTTGCCCCTCCGAACACAAGTCACCAATAACCTTCAAACCCCGCAGCTGCCATCTAAAGATAACCTGGTCCTGAAAAATCAATGGCAAAATTCCAGCAGCCGTAAAAGGCGTATAAATGTTAATATTTGAGATTTGACACTTATGGCGAATCTTCCGCCAAATCGAAAACACAGCCCCGATTACTTTGAACCTTATTTTTTTTTAAATAGCTCGGTTCGAGTATCCTCACTAAGATGCCCTTAGCCGAGTCTCCCAAGCCTATTTCATAGATAGTCGGTCTATTGGCTAGCGGGACCTCAGCCCTGTCTCCTACTAAAAGTATTCCAAAGTTTTGCAGCATAGCTGACCAATAACACAATAAAATATTAGGAACCGCCCAACCCCCACGATCTCTAGGGAGACACATCCATTTAGCCGCCCTACGTGACCGACGATACCCCCAGAGAAATCTAGAACAGATCCTCTCAGCCCTACTCAAAGATACCTGAGAAAATTCTAACGGTATAGTTCTAAACAAATACAATAATCTAGGAAGGATCAGCATTTTAAGTATGTTACAGCGGCCATACAGCGACAAATGCAGGTGATCCAATCTTTCAAGTTTGGTATTAATGGAATCGATAACTGGCAGAATGTTCCGATCAGGAATGCTAGCCACTGAGGCAGTGATTTTAACCCCCAGATATGTTGCTTCAGTGACAAGAGGCACATCGGAGGGACATGAAAAAGCTGAGTGTAAAATCTGTGTCTTATCGACATTCAATTTGTAGCCTGACGGTACACCAAATTGCTCTGCAAGCATCTTTAAAGTCGCAAAAGCCGGAACAACATCCCTGGTTAAGACCACAATGTCGTCCGCATAGGCCAGCGTCTTATAATCTGTACCATTGACCCTGACCGGCAGAATATTTTGATCTCCTTCAATTTTACTAAGGAAAGGGTCAATGTACAGAGCAAAGAGCAAAGGTGAGCACGGACAGCCTTGCCTAGTGCCCCTACCAATGTTAATCAGCCCGGTTTCCTGTCCTGAGATACGAATTGTAGCTACTGGAGAGATGTACAATGCTTGCAAAGCCCGTATAAACTCCATACTAAATCCCTTCCAAAGAAGCACCACCCACAAAAAGCCCCAGGAGACCCTGTCGAACGCCTTCTCGGCGTCCAACAGGATCACCCCAAGGGAAGACTCTGTGATCTGCGCCCAATCCAGCAAGGCAATGACCCGCCTGACATGATCGGCCGTATCTCGTCCGGGTATAAACCCATGTTGCCGAATAGACACTAATGGGGTAATAACTTCGGCCAGTCTAGAAGCTAAAATTTTTGAATATATTTTACTATCCGTATTAATTAATGAAATGGGCCGATAGGATGAGGGGTTTAAATCAGGCTTATCTTTCTTCTTAAAAAGAACAATAGTTGTTTGCCTCCAGGATTCCGGTATAACACCCCTCTGTGCATCCCTAAGAACAGATAAGACATCCTGTCGAATTTCTTGCGCAAAAGCCCTATAAAATTCCAAAGGGATGGCATCCGGGCCAGCGGCTTTTCCATTGGCCAAAGATTTTATGGCCAATTCGACCTCTTCCCATACAATTGGGGCTGAGAGGACCTCATTCTGATCTATTGTAACTTTAGAGGTATCTATATCCTGCAGAACCCCCTCTGCCGCAGACTCAAATGACATGGACCTCTCTTCCTTGTACAGCAGAGTATAATACTTACCAAAGACATCCATAACCCCCTCCTGCGTGTCCTGAATCTGGCCAAACTGATCTTGAACTCTAGAAATTCGATTGGCCATACTTCTTTGCTGTAGTCGTTTGGCAAGAACTCTACCCGAGTTTTCCCCAAATTCGTACATTGTCGTACGATATTGAATATATTTTGTAGCCAGATCCGCCCCAAAAAATTCTAATAATTTAGATTTAACAATAGCCACCCTCTGTTGGCTATGCTCAGTATTAAGGCCATCCCTGATATTCTGCGTCAGCTCCATCTCTGCAACCCGCAGCTGCTCAACACGCCCCTTGATCTGCTCCTGAACAGCCTTCCATCGATAAGCTGCAAAGCTCTTAGTCTCCCCCCGCACTGCAGCTTTAAAAGTATCCCATACTATACAATCAGACGCAGTTTTTCTATTTATACTTAAAAATTCCGATATCCATTTAGTCATGTGGTCCCTATACGCTTGATCCAATAATAGTTTTCTTTCAAATGTCCATGATCTAGGAGCTCTATCCATGTTCCCCCAAGGACACTCCACGATCAATGCATTATGATCAGATATAATTCTCGGGGGAACTTCGACCGAGGCCTCCCCCACCAACTGATCAGACATAAAAAGATAATCCAAAAGCACCATTTTATTATGGGGGGCGGAGTGATATGTAAAGCCATTGTTACCCTTTTTATGCCTATACCAGACATCAACCAATCTGTGCTCAGAGACTAGAGTCTGAAGAGCCTTAAAAACCCTTGGCTTCCTCCCCAAATACTTTTGATCACTAAAAAGATTAAAGTTGCCTGCCAGATGGATATTGAAGTCCCCACAGACAATCATTGGATGCGGCCACATTGCTAATTCAACATTTAAGCATTTAAAAATTTCTGGATCATCTAAGTTTGAGCCATAAATTGTGCAGATAGACATAGATCTATTATTAATGGTAATTTCAGCTACTGCCCATCTTCCTGCTCTGTCCTCTTTCACTCTATTACAGCTCCCTACTCCGCGCCTTAACAATATGGCCACGCCTCTGATCATTGATGACTGTCTTGTACAGGCTACTAGATCAAAGCCTAAAACTTTCAGACATTCCCGCTTCCCCCATGGTATATGCGTTTCTTGTAGACACAAGATATCCACTTGCATGGTTTGTAAAACTTTGGATAGAAGCGCCCGCTTTTTACCATAATTTAGGCCACAGATATTCCATGAACTTATACGAAGCCTACCCCGCCTCATTTGAGCAAAACATAGATCCCAATCTCAGCTCAACAAAAAATACTGCTATGAAAACACTACCATTTTTATTCATAAAATCTGTCAAACCACCACCACTGTTATTATGGTTGCCATGACTACATTTGAAAACCAAAACCCCACGTACCCCCCACACCCCTCCCAACTTGAACCCCAACCCTCCTTCCAGTCTCAACTCACTCTCCTTCAGTCTCTCAACTCACTCTTCCTTCAGTCTCTCAACTCACTCTCCTTTCAGTCTCTCAATTTACCCTCCTTCAGTCACTCAACTCACTCTCCTTTCAGTCTTTTAAATCTCCCTCCTTCCAGTCTCTCAACTCACTCTCCTTTCAGTCTCTCAATTCACCCTCCTTCCAGTCTCTCAACTCACTCTCCTTCAGTCTCTCAACTCACTCTCGCTTCAGTCTCTCAACTCACTCTCCTTCAGTCTCTCAGCTCACTCTCCTTTCAGTCTCTCAACTTAATCTCCCTACAGTCTTTCAACTCACTCTCCCTTCAATCTCTCAACTCACTCTCCCTTCAGTCTCATACCTTACTCTCCTTCAGTCTCTTAACTCACTCTTCCTTCAGTCTCTCAACTCACCTTCTTTCCAGGCTCTCAACTCATTCTCCTTTCAGTCTCTCAACTCTCTCTCCTTCAGTCTCTCAACTCTCTCTCCTTCAGTCTCTCAACTCACTCTCCTTTCAGTCTCTCAGCTCACTCTCCTTTCAGTCTCTCAGCTCACTCTCCTTTCAGTCTCTCAGCTCACTCTCCTTTCAGTCTCTCAGCTCACTCATCCTTTCAGTCTCTCAACTCACTCTCCCTCAGTCTCTCAACTCACTCTCCTTCAGTCTCTCAGCTCACTCTCCCTTTCAGTCTCTCAACTTACTCTCCTTTCAGTCTCTCAACTCACTCTCCCTTTTGTCTTTCAACTCACTCTCCCTTCAATCTCTCAACTCACTCTCCCTTCAGTCTCTCAGCTCACTCTCCTTCCAGTCTCTCAACTCACCCTCTTTCCAGGCTCTCAACTCATTCTCCTTTCAGTCTCTCAACTCTCTCTCCTTCAGTCTCTCAACTCACTCTCCTTTCAGTCTCTCAGCTCACTCTCTGTGAGAAGTTGGCCTGGCATATGCTGTCCACTAATTATAGTGGGCACCTTGCACCAGTCCAAATCGACTCTTATGGTAGGTAGGTTAAAGACAACCTTATTGAAAGCTATCCTAGTGGTAGCTGTGGAGAGCAGCCTTCAGGCTAAGTCTTGAAGGAATGTAAAGCAGCTTGTTTTACCAGTCTATAATCTCTTGAGTGACCAAATGAAAGAGCACCACACCAGGTATATATTCAAAATATATGTATTTATTACTAAACACACCCCTCTAGTCTCTTTATGAGGCTAGAGTTCGAAGTACATAGGTTATAAGATCTTAAATCACAGTAATAGCACAAATACACGTTTGGGCCCTAGGGGCGTACCAAACCATATACCAATAAAGTGGTATGCGAACCACGACTGAACTAGACACTAGGCCTAGAGCCTCTAGAAGTGCTTGGACCACAAGGAACCACCCAAGGTAGTGACACAGGGGACCCACGGGAGACGCGTGCAGTGTAAATACACAACCGCGATACGCCGTTAACTTCTATGGAGAAAGTCGGGATCGGGAAAATAGAGGAAAGGGACACTTTAAAGAGGACTAGGACAAAACCCTTTGAGATCTAGGACTTTGAAGAGTCTCTACCCACGGGAGCACCGGAGTACTCGTGTTACCTCACCCAGGGAAGCCGGGTGCATAGGTGCCTTTCGGGGTCGGGTTTCGTCATCGGTTCTTATGGCGATCTGCTGCAAAGTGCTGCTGGCGACCAGGAGAAAAGTGTCCGGGTGGATCCAAGAGTGGATCGGAGTTCTGGTGAACCTGAAAGCAGAGGGGACAGAGTCTGGGTCACTAGCCAGTGACCAGGAAGGCGATGGACAGATGCCCACCGATGTCGAGTGCTTCAGGTGCGTTGACGGTCATCTTGACTCTTCAGCCACGAGGTCCGGGAGGCGTTGTCGGCAACCAGGAGCAGGATTCGGGCTGTTGCTCGATGTCTGTCGAGTGCAGAGGTGTCGGCGACCAGATTGGACCCAACAAGCCTTGGCAACGGCAAGTCTCGAGTAAGATGTTGATCGTCGATGATGCAGACCAGCAAGGTCTGGGGAACTCACCCAGCAAGGGTAAGTGAGGGCAGGCCTGGAGCAACCAGACTGCCAAGTAAAGAAAAGATTGGCATTCGTTAAGGGCTACTAGCCAACGGGCTAGCGACCGCGAAGGAGCCTCGTGACGCCGCACGTGGAGCTGGCTTACAGGACACTCGTGGAGTGGGGGCCAGTGATCTTCGGTGCAGGTGGTGCTGGAGGCTAGGGCTACTTGGAGCCCAAAGCACGACTTCTTGGGAGACCCAGAAGATGGTGCACTTGCAAGTGTGCTCGGTGTCCAGGGGTCACGGTCTCAAGTCACCCACGATAGCCACGGGCCTCAACTTTGCTGGGGACTCAGGGTAGCCTCGGGGAAGTCTGAGAATCCACCTCTGGTGATGCGATGACTTCGGCGTCCGACGGGAGCTTCAGTAATGCGAACCGGACAGATGCTTCTTTGGTGCCTGCCAAGCAGGGGAGTCACTCCTTGACCCCAAGGGAGATTCTTCAGTCCTCTAATCTTGTCGTAGAGCGTCGAAGGTCCAGGATTCCGTGTCAGAGTTTCGTCCAGGTATAATCTAAAGTCCTAAGGACTGGGTTCCTACCTTTATTCTAAAAATAGGGGATGGACTACTCTGTGGCCCCACCTATGGGTGGGTCAGGGCAGAGGGGTGGCTACACCCCTTTCCCTTTGTCCAGTTCGCGCCAAAGCAGGGGCTGCAAGCCCCTGATCCGGTTTGAACTGGGGTATGCACAGGGACACCAAATGTGCCCCCAGTGCAGGACTTCAAAGCACCCGAAAGTGCTCCCGCCCAGCCCCAATACACATTGTCCTGTCTGGGGAGGTGGTCACACCTCCCTGGGACAGGAAACCTATTGTCCAGGCCTCCCCTGCCGGAGTTTCGTCCAGCAGCAGGAGGCCAGACTCGTGTCTGTGGCAGCAGCATCCATTTTGTGATGCCAGGGCTCTGGAAAGAAGTTACCGGACTCGTCAGAGTTAACATGCCTTTCCCTCTAGAAGGGTGGAATGCTACCCCCGCCGCCAGAATTGGCGGGGGGTAGTATTCCAAGATGTTTGACACCAAACACGACATGTTTCGGTGCAGCCATTCCATAGTTAGCATTTTACCGCGAGGATATAATGCGTTTAAGAGTATATGGTCAGGCTGCACTACAAACAGCATCAGAGATGGTCTCCGAACGCTGCAGAAGGGCCCTGCTCATGCAGGGGCACCCTCTCACATAGGAACCATGCACTCTGCCTTTAGGATTGATAAGGCCTGCCTTAGGAGTGACTTATAGGTTTATATGTGTGTATGCATTTAGTGATATAGGTAACCTATACCACAGCAAGGGGTGCATGCACCACCTTACCCAGGCTGCAGTAGCAGACCTGTGGTGTCAGTTTGGATGGCCTACCAGGGGTGGCATAATATATGCTGCAGCCCCTGGCAGGCCTCTGAGGTACCTATGCCCTTGGTACATAGTATACCATATACTAGGGACTTACAAGGGCACTCCAGATCCCAATCAGAGATGTGCCTAAGGCACATGGAGACCCTTTTAAAGAGGAAACAGCTAGGCTGGGGTTCTGAATAGCAGGGCCCCAGCCAGACTAATGTCGAAAACCAGTGAAGTATCAGCAAAAAGTGGGGGTACCCCTGTGAAGCAGATCCTACTCTCCTACACTCTCCTTTCAGTCTCTCAGCTCACTCTCCTTTCAGTCTCTCAGCTCACTCTCCTTTCAGTCTCTCAGCTCACTCTCCTTTCAGTCTCTCAGCTCACTCTCCTTTCAGTCTCTCAGCTCACTCTCCTTTCAGTCTCTCAGCTCACTCTCCTTTCAGTCTCTCAGCTCACTCTTCCTTCAGTCTTACTACTCACTCTCCTTCCAGATTCTCAGCTCACTCTTTTCAGTCTCTCAACTCACTCTCCCTTCAGTCACTCAACTCACTCTCCTTTCAGTCTCTCAAGTCACCCTCCTTCCAGTCTCTCAACTCACCCTCCTTCCAGTCTCTCAACTTACTCCCCTTTCACTCACTCAACTCACTCTCCTTTCAGTCTCTCAGCTCACTCTTCCTTCAGTCTCTCAACTCACTCTCCTTCCAGACTCTCAGATCACTCTCTTCAGTCTCTCAACTCACTCTCCCTTCAGTCACTCAACTCACCCTCCTTTCAGTCTCTCAACTCACCCTCCTTCCAGTCTCTCAACTCACTCCCCCTTCACTCACTCAACTCACTCTCCGTCCAGTCTCTCAGCTCACTCTTCCTTCAGTCTCTCAAATCACCCTTCTACCAGTCTCTCAACTCACTCTCCCTTCAGTCTCTCACCTCACTCTCCTTAAGTTTTTCAACTCACTCACTCAACTCACTCTCCCTTCAGTCTCTCAACTCACTCTCCTTCAGTCTCTCAACTCACTCTCCTTCAGTCTCTCAACTCACTCTCCTTCAGTCTCTCAACTCACTCTCCTTCAGTCTCTCAACTCACTCTCCTTCAGTCTCTCAACTCACTCTCCTTTCAGTCTCTCAGCTCACTCTTCCTTTTGTCTTACAACTCACTCTCCTTCCAGTCTCTCAGCTCACTTGCTCTTCAGTCTCTCAACTCACTCTCCCTTCAGTCTCTCAACTCACTCTCCCTTCAGTCACTCAACTCACTCGCCTTTCAGTCTCTCAGCTCACTCTCCTTTCAGTCTATCAAGTCACCCTTCTTCCAGTTTCTCAACTCACTCTCCCTTCAGTCTCTCAACTCACTTTCCCTTCAGTCACGCTACTCACTCTCCTTTCAGTCACGCTACTCACCCTCTTTCCAGCCTCTCAACTCACTCTCCTTTCAGTCTCTCAACTCACTCTCCCTTCAGTCTCTCAACTCACACTCCCTTCAGTCACTCAACTCACTCTCCTTTCAGTCTCTCATCTCACCCTTCGTCCAGTTTCTCAACTCACTCTCACTTCAGTCTCTCAACTCACTCTCCTTCAGTCTCTCAACTCACTGTGCCTTCAGTCTCTCAACTCACTCTCCTTCAGTCTCAACTCACTCTCCTTTAAGTCTCTCAGCTCACTCTTCCTTCAGTCTTACAACTCACTCTCCTTCCAGATTCTGAGCTCACTCTCTCTTCAGTCTCTCAACTCACTCTCCCTTCAGTCACTCAACTCACTCTCCTTTCAGTCTCTCAACTAACTCTCCTTTCAGTCTCTCAACTCACACTCCATCCAGTCTCTCAAATCACTCCCCCTTCACTCACTCAACTCACTCTCCTTTCACTCTCTCAGCAGACTCTTCCTTCAGTCTCTCAACTCACTCTCTTTCCAGTATCTCAGCTCACTCTCTCTTCATTCTTTCAACTCACTCTCCCTTCAGTCTCAACTCACTCTCCTTCAGTCTCTCAACTCACTCTCTTTCAGTCTCTCAACTCACTCTCCTTCAGTCTCTCAACTCACTCTCCTTCAGTCTCTCAACTCACTCTCCTTCCAGTCTCTCAACTCACTCTCCTTTCAGTCTCTCAGCTCACTCTTCCTTCAGTCTTACAACTCACTCTCCTTCCAGTCTCTCAGCTCACTCTCTCTTCAGTCACTCAACTCACTCTCCCTTCAGTCACTCAACTCACTCTCCCTTCAGTCACTCAACTCACTCTCCCTTCAGTCACTCAACTCACTCTCCCTTCAGTCACTCAACTCACTCTCCTTTCAGTCTCTCAACTCACCCTTCTTCCAGTTTCACAACTCACTCTCCCTTCAGTCTCTCCCTTCAGTCTCTCACCTCACTCTCCCTTCAGTCTCTCACCTCACTCTCCCTTCAGTCTCTCACCTCACTCTCCCTTCAGTCTCTCACCTCACTCTCTCAGCTCACTCTCCCTTTAGCCTCTCACCGACTCTCCTTAAGTTTCTCAACTCACTCACTCAACTCACTCTCCTTCAGTCTCTCAACTCACTCTCCTTTCAGTCTCTCAGTTCACTCTTCCTTCAGTTTTACAACTCACTCTCCTTCCAGTCTCTCAGCTCACTCTCTCTTCAGTCTCTCAACTCACTCTCCCTTCAGTCAATCAACTCACTCTCCTTTCAGTCTCTCAACTCACCCTTCTTCCAGTTTCTCAACTCACTCTCCCTTCAGTCATTCAACTCACTCTCCTTTCAGTCTCTCAACTCAACCTTCGTCCAGTTTCTCAACTCACTCTTCCTTCAGTCAATCAACTCACTCTCCTTTCAGTCTCTCAACTCACTCTCCTTCAGTCTCTCAACTCACTCTCCTTTCAGTCTCTCAACTCACTCTCCTTTCAGTCTCTCAGCTCACTCTTCCTTCAGTCTCTCAACTCACTCTCTCAGCTCACTCTC
Source organism: Calotriton arnoldi (assembly GCA_963921515.1). Classification (NCBI taxonomy): domain Eukaryota; kingdom Metazoa; phylum Chordata; class Amphibia; order Caudata; family Salamandridae; genus Calotriton; species Calotriton arnoldi. The sequence continues at coordinate 2,773,502 of CAWUFW010001353.1, read as the reverse complement.
CCTTTAGTCTCTCACCCACTCTCCTTAAGTTTCTCAACTCACTCTCCTTCAGTCTCTCAACTCACTCTCCTTTCAGTCTCTCAGTTCACTCTTCCTTCAGTTTTACAACTCACTCTCCTTCCAGTCTCTCAGCTCACTCTCTCTTCAGTCTCTCAGCTCACTCTCTCTTCAGTCTCTCAACTCACTCTCCCTTCAGTCTCTCAACTCACTCTCCTTCAGTCTCTCAACTCACTCTCCTTTCAGTCTCTCAGCTCACTCTTCCTTCAGTCTTACAACTCACTCTCCTTCCAGACTCTCAGCTCACTCTCTCTTCAGTCACTCAACTCACTCTCCCTTCAGTCACTCAACTCACTCTCCTTTCAGTCTCTCTACTCACCCTCCTTCCAGTCTCTCAACTCACTCCCCCTTCAGTCTCTCACCTCACTCTCCTTAAGTCTCTCAACTCACTCACTCAACTCACTCTCCCTTCAGTCACTCAACTCACTCGCCTTTCAGTCTCTCAGCTCACTCTCCTTTCAGTCTATCAAGTCACCCTTCTTCCAGTTTCTCAACTCACTCTCCCTTCAGTCTCTCAACTCACTTTCCCTTCAGTCACTCAACTCACTCTCCTTTCAGTCTCTCAACTCACCCTTCGTCCATTTTCTCAACTCACTCTCACTTCAGTCTCTCAACTCACTTTTCCTTCAGTCTCTCAACTCACTCTCCCTTCAGTCTCTTAACTCACCCTTCGTCCATTTTCTCAACTCACTCTCACTTCAGTCTCTCAATTCACTTTCCTTCAGTTTCTCAACTCACTCTCCTTTCAGTCTTTCAGCTCATTCTTCCTTCAGTCTTACAACTCAATCTCCTTCCAGATTCTCAGCTCACTCTCCCTTTAGTCTCTCACCCACTCTCCTTAAGTTTCTCAACTCACTCACTCAACTCACTCTCCTTCAGTCTCTCAACTCACTCTCCTTTCAGTCTCTCAACTCACTCTCCTTTCAGTCTCTCAGCTCACTCTTCCTTCAGTTTTACAACTCACTCTCCCTTCAGTCAATCAACTCACTCTCCTTTCAGTCTCTCAACTCACCCTTCTTCCAGTTTCTCAACTCACTCTCCCTTCAGTCATTCAACTCACTCTCCTTTCAGTCTCTCAACTCACCCTTCGTCCAGTTTCTCAACTCACTCTCCTTCAGTCTCTCAACTCACTCTCCCTTCAGTCTCTCAACTCACTCTCCCTTCAGTCTCTCAACTCACTCTCCTTCAGTCTCTCAACTCACTCTCCTTTCAGTCTCTCAGCTCACTCTTCCTTCAGTCTTACAACTCACTCTCCTTCCAGACTCTCAGCTCACTCTCTCTTCAGTCACTCAACTCACTCTCCCTTCAGTCACTCAACTCACTCTCCTTTCAGTCTCTCAACTCACCCTCCTTCCAGTCTCTCAACTTACTCCCCCTTCACTCACTCAACTCACTCTCCTTTCAGTCTCTCAGCTCACTCTTCCTTCAGTCTCTCAACTCACTCTCCTTCCAGTCTCTCAGCTCACTCTCTCTTCAGTCTCTCAACTCACTCTCCCTTCAGTCACTATACTCAGTCTCCTTTCAGTCTCTCAAATCGAGAAACAACCTTTAGAACGCATGCATTACATTGCATGCCATTAGATCGCGGTTTTTACAACGCAAGTCGTTACAACGACTTGCACTGAGGGCGCTATGGGACAAGGAGTAGTTTAATTTACTATCCAACACCTTCCCTGCTGTACGTAGGCTGGAGTTGGAATAGTAAATTAAACTACTCCTAAGTCCAGCGCCCTCCAACGCAAGTCGTTGTAACGACTTGCGTTGTTAAAACCGCGATCTAATGGCATGCGATGTAATGCATGCGTGATATCATCATACATCCCTCAAATCACCCTTCTACCAGTCTCTCAACTCACTCTCCCTTCAGTCTCTCAACTCACTCTCTCGGCTCACTCTCCCTTTAGTCTCTCACCCACTCTCCTTAAGTTTTTCAACTCACTCAACTCACTCTCCCTTCAGTCTCTCAACTCACTCTCCTTCAGTCTCTCAACTCACTCTCCTTCAGTCTCTCAACTCACTCTCCTTCAGTCTCTCAACTCACTCTCCTTCAGTCTCTCAACTCACTCTCCTTCAGTCTCTCAACTCACTCTCCTTCAGTCTCTCAACTCACTCTCCTTTCAGTCTCTCAGCTCACTCTCCTTTCAGTCTCTCAGCTCACTCTTCCTTTTGTCTTACAACTCACTCTCCTTCCAGTCTCTCAGCTCACTTGGTCTTCAGTCTCTCAACTCACTCTCCCTTCAGTCTCTCAACTCACTCTCCTTCAGTCTCTCAACTCACTCTCCTTCAGTCTCTCAACTCACTCTCCTTCAGTCTCTCAACTCACTCTCCTTCAGTCTCTCAACTCACTCTCCTTTCAGTCTATCAAGTCACCCTTCTTCCAGTTTCTCAACTCACTCTCCCTTCAGTCTCTCAACTCACTTTCCCTTCAGTCACTCAACTCACTCTCCCTTCAGTCACTCAACTCACTCTCCTTTCAGTCTCTCAACTCACCCTTCGTCCATTTTCTCAACTCACTCTCACTTCAGTCTCTCACCTCACTCTCCTTAAGTCTCTCAACTCACTCTCTCGGCTCACTCTCCCTTTAGTCTCTCACCCACTCTCCTTAAGTTTCTAAACTCACTCACTCAACTCACTCTCCCTTCAGTCTCTCAACTCACTCTCCTTCAGTCTCTCAACTCACTCTCCTTCAGTCTCTCAACTCACTCTCCTTCAGTCTCTCAACTCACTCTCCTTCAGTCTCTCAACTCACTCTCCTTTCAGTCTCTCAGCTCACTCTTCCTTTTGTCTTACAACTCACTCTCCTTCCAGTCTCTCAGCTCACTTGCTCTTCAGTCTCTCAACTCACTCTCCCTTCAGTCACTCAACTCACTCGCCTTTCAGTCACTCAGCTCACACTTCTTCCAGTCTCTCTACTCACTCTCCTTTCAGTCTATCAACTCACCCTTCTTCCAGTTTCTCAACTCACTCTCCCTTCAGTCAATCAACTCACTCTCCTTTCAGTCTCTCAGCTCACCCTTCTTCCAGTTTCTCAACTCACTCTCCCTTCAGTCATTCAACTCACTCTCCCTTCAGTCATTCAACTCACTCTCCTTTCAGTCTCTCAACTCACCCTTCGTCCAGTTTCTCAACTCACTCTCCTTCAGTCTCTCAACTCACTCTCCCTTCAGTCTCTCAACTCACTCTCCCTTCAGTCTCTCAACTCACTCTCCCTTCAGTCTCTCAACTCACTCTCCTTTCAGTCTCTCAGCTCACTCTTCCTTCAGTCTTACAACTCACTCTCCTTCCAGACTCTCAGCTCACTCTCTCTTCAGTCACTCAACTCACTCTCCCTTCAGTCACTCAACTCACTCTCCTTTCAGTCTCTCAACTCACCCTCCTTCCAGTCTCTCAACTTACTCCCCCTTCACTCACTCAACTCACTCTCCTTTCAGACTCTCAGCTCACTCTTCCTTCAGTCTCTCAACTCACTCTCCTTCCAGTCTCTCAGCTCTCTCTCTCTTCAGTCTCTCAACTCACTCTCCCTTCAGTCACTATACTCAGTCTCCTTTCAGTCTCTCAAATCGAGAAACAACCTTTAGAACGCATGCATTACATCGCATGCCATTAGATCGCGGTTTTTACAACGCAAGTCGTTACAACGACTTGCACTGGAGGGCGCTATAGGACAAGGAGTAGTTTAATTTACTTTCCAACACCTTCCCTACTGTACGTAGCCTGGAGTTGGAATAGTAAATTAAACTACTCCTAAGTCCAGCGCCCTCCAACGCAAGTCGTTGTAACGACTTCCGTTGTTAAAACCGCGATCTAATGGCATGCGATGTAATGCATGCGTGATATCGTCATACATCCCTCAAATCATCCTTCTACCAGTCTCTCAACTCACTCTCCCTTCAGTCTATCACCTCACTCTCCTTAAGTCTCTCAACTCACTCTCTCGGCTCACTCTCCCTTTAGTCTCTCACCCACTCTCCTTAAGTTTCTAAACTCACTCACTCAACTCACTCTCCCTTCAGTCTCTCAACTCACTCTCCTTCAGTCTCTCAACTCACTCTCCTTCAGTCTCTCAACTCACTCTCCTTTCAGTCTCTCAGCTCACTCTTCCTTTTGTCTTACAACTCACTCTCCTTCCAGTCTCTCAGCTCACTTGCTCTTCAGTCTCTCAACTCACTCTCCATTCAGTCACTCAACTCACTCGCCTTTCAGTCACTCAGCTCACACTTCTTCCAGTCTCTCTACTCACTCTCCTTTCAGTCTATCAACTCACCCTTCTTCCAGTTTCTCAACTCACTTTCCCTTCAGTCACGCTACTCACTCTCCTTTCAGTCTCTTAACTCACCCTCTTTCCAGCCTCTCAACTCACTCTCCTTTCAGTCTCTCAACTCACTCTCCCTTCAGTCTCTCAACTCACACTCCCTTCAGTCACTCAACTCACACTCCCTTCAGTCACTCAACTCACTCTCCTTTCAGTCTCTCAACTCACTGTGCCTTCAGTCTCAACTCACTCTCCTTCAGTCTCTCAACTCACTCTCCTTTCACTCTCTCAGCTGACTCTTCCTTCAGACTCTCAACTCACTCTCTTTCCAGTCTCTCAGCTCACTCTCTCTTCAGTCTCTCAGCTCACTCTCCCTTCAGTCTCTCAGCTCACTCTCCCTTCAGTCTCTCAACTCACTCTCCCTTCAGTCTCTCAACTCACTCTCCTTCAGTCTCTCAGCTCACTCTCCTTCAGTCTCTCAGCTCACTCTTCCTTCAGTCTTACAACTCACTCTCCTTCCAGACTCTCAGCTCACTCTCTCTTCAGTCTCTCAGCTCACTCTCTCTTCAGTCACTCAACTCACTCTCCCTTCAGTCACTCAACTCACTCTCCCTTCAGTCACTCAACTCACTCTCCTTTCAGTCTCTCTACTCACCCTCCTTCCAGTCTCTCAACTCACTCCCCCTTCACTCACTCAACTCACTCTCCTTTCAGTCTCTCAGCTCACTCTTCCTTCAGTCTGTCAACTCACTCTCCTTCCAGTCTCTCAGCTCACTCTCTTCAGTCTCTCAACTCACTCTCCCTTCAGTCACTCTACTCACTCCTTTCAGTCTCTCAAATCACCCTTTTTCCAGTCTCTCAACTCACTCTCCCTTCAGTCTCTCACCTCACTCTCCTTAAGTCTCTCAACTCACTCACTCAACTCACTCTCCTTTCAGTCTCTCAACTCACCCTCCCTTCAGTCTCTCAACTCACCCTCCCTTCAGTCTCTCAACTCACCCTCCTTCAGTCTCTCAACTCACTCTCCTTCAGTCTCTCAACTCACTCTCCTTCAGTCTCTCAACTCACTCTCCTTTCAGTCTCTCAACTCACTCTCCTTTCAGTCTCTCAGCTCACTCTCCTTTCAGTCTCTCAGCTCACTCTCCTTTCAGTCTCTCAGCTCACTCTCCTTTCAGTCTCTCAGCTCACTCTTCCTTCAGTCTTACAACTCACTCTCCTTCCAGTCTCTCAGCTCACTTCCTCTTCAGTCTCTCAACTCACTCTCCCTTCAGTCACTCAACTCACTCTCCTTTCAGTCTATCAACTCACCCTTCTTCCAGTTTCTCAACTCACTCTCCCTTGAGTCTCTCAACTCACTCTCCCTTCAGTCACTCAACTCACTCGCCTTTCAGTCTCTCAGCTCACTCTCCTTTCAGTCTATCAAGTCACCCTTCTTCCAGTTTCTCAACTCACTCTCACTTCAGTCTCTCAACTCACTTTTCCTTCAGTCTCTCAACTCACTCTCCCTTTAGTCTCTCACCCACTCTCCTTAAGTTTTTCAACTCACTCAACTCACTCTCCCTTCAGTCTCTCAACTCACTCTCCTTCAGTCTCTCAACTCACTCTCCTTCAGTCTCTCAACTCACTCTCCTTCAGTCTCTCAACTCACTCTCCTTCAGTCTCTCAACTCACTCTCCTTCAGTCTCTCAACTCACTCTCCTTCAGTCTCTCAACTCACTCTCCTTTCAGTCTCTCAGCTCACTCTCCTTTCAGTCTCTCAGCTCACTCTCCTTTCAGTCTCTCAGCTCACTCTCCTTTCAGTCTCTCAGCTCACTCTTCCTTTTGTCTTACAACTCACTCTCCTTCCAGTCTCTCAACTCACTCCCCTTCAGTCTCTCAACTCACTCTCCTTCAGTCTCTCAACTCACTCTCCTTCAGTCTCTCAACTCACTCTCCTTCAGTCTCTCAACTCACTCTCCTTCAGTCTCTCAACTCACTCTCCTTTCAGTCTATCAAGTCACCCTTCGTCCATTTTCTCAACTCACTCTCACTTCAGTCTCTCACCTCACTCTCCTTAAGTCTCTCAACTCACTCTCTCGGCTCACTCTCCCTTTAGTCTCTCACCCACTCTCCTTAAGTTTCTAAACTCACTCACTCAACTCACTCTCCCTTCAGTCTCTCAACTCACTCTCCTTCAGTCTCTCAACTCACTCTCCTTTCAGTCTCTCAGCTCACTCTTCCTTTTGTCTTACAACTCACTCTCCTTCCAGTCTCTCAGCTCACTTGCTCTTCAGTCTCTCAACTCACTCTCCCTTCAGTCACTCAACTCACTCGCCTTTCAGTCACTCAGCTCACACTTCTTCCAGTCTCTCTACTCACTCTCCTTTCAGTCTATCAACTCACCCTTCTTCCAGTTTCTCAACTCACTCTCCCTTCAGTCAATCAACTCACTCTCCTTTCAGTCTCTCAGCTCACCCTTCTTCCAGTTTCTCAACTCACTCTCCCTTCAGTCATTCAACTCACTCTCCTTTCAGTCTCTCAACTCACCCTTTGTCCAGTTTCTCAACTCACTCTCCTTCAGTCTCTCAACTCACTCTCCCTTCAGTCTCTCAACTCACTCTCCCTTCAGTCTCTCAACTCACTCTCCCTTCAGTCTCTCAACTCACTCTCCCTTCAGTCTCTCAACTCACTCTCCCTTCAGTCTCTCAACTCACTCTCCTTTCAGTCTCTCAGCTCACTCTACCTTCAGTCTTACAACTCACTCTCCTTCCAGACTCTCAGCTCACTCTCTCTTCAGTCACTCAACTCACTCTCCCTTCAGTCACTCAACTCACTCTCCTTTCAGTCTCTCAACTCACCCTCCTTCCAGTCTCTCAACTTACTCCCCCTTCACTCACTCAACTCACTCTCCTTTCAGTCTCTCAGCTCACTCTTCCTTCAGTCTCTCAACTCACTCTCCTTCCAGTCTCTCAGCTCTCTCTCTCTTCAGTCTCTCAACTCACTCTCCCTTCAGTCACTCTACTCACTCCTTTCAGTCTCTCAAATCACCCTTTTTCCAGTCTCTCAACTCACTCTCCCTTCAGTCTCTCACCTCACTCTCCTTAAGTCTCTCAACTCACTCACTCAACTCACTCTCCTTTCAGTCTCTCAACTCACCCTCCCTTCAGTCTCTCAACTCACCCTCCCTTCAGTCTCTCAACTCACCCTCCTTCAGTCTCTCAACTCACTCTCCTTCAGTCTCTCAACTCACTCTCCTTCAGTCTCTCAACTCACTCTCCTTCAGTCTCTCAACTCACTCTCCTTTCAGTCTCTCAACTCACTCTCCTTTCAGTCTCTCAGCTCACTCTCCTTTCAGTCTCTCAGCTCACTCTCCTTTCAGTCTCTCAGCTCACTCTCCTTTCAGTCTCTCAGCTCACTCTTCCTTCAGTCTTACAACTCACTCTCCTTCCAGTCTCTCAGCTCACTTCCTCTTCAGTCTCTCAACTCACTCTCCCTTCAGTCACTCAACTCACTCTCCTTTCAGTCTATCAACTCAACCTTCTTCCAGTTTCTCAACTCACTCTCCCTTGAGTCTCTCAACTCACTCTCCCTTCAGTCACTCAACTCACTCGCCTTTCAGTCTCTCAGCTCACTCTCCTTTCAGTCTATCAAGTCACCCTTCTTCCAGTTTCTCAACTCACTCTCCCTTCAGTCTCTCAACTCACTTTCCCTTCAGTCTATCAACTCAACCTTCTTCCAGTTTCTCAACTCACTCTCCCTTGAGTCTCTCAACTCACTCTCCCTTCAGTCACTCAACTCACTCGCCTTTCAGTCTCTCAGCTCACTCTCCTTTCAGTCTATCAAGTCACCCTTCTTCCAGTTTCTCAACTCACTCTCCCTTCAGTTTCTCAACTCACTCTCCTTTCAGTCTCTCAACTCACCCTTCGTCCATTTTCTCAACTCACTCTCACTTCAGTCTCTCAACTCACTTTTCCTTCAGTCTCTCAACTCACTCTCCCTTCAGTCTCTTAACTCACCCTTCGTCCATTTTCTCAACTCACTCTCACTTCAGTCTCTCAACTCACTTTCCTTCAGTTTCTCAACTCACTCTCCTTTCAGTCTTTCAGCTCATTCTTCCTTCAGTCTTACAACTCAATCTCCTTCCAGATTCTCAGCTCACTCTCCCTTTAGTCTCTCACCCACTCTCCTTAAGTTTCTCAACTCACTCACTCAACTCACTCTCCTTCAGTCTCTCAACTCACTCTCCTTTCAGTCTCTCAACTCACTCTCCTTTCAGTCTCTCAGCTCACTCTCCTTTCAGTCTCTCAGCTCACTCTTCCTTCAGTTTTACAACTCACTCTCCCTTCAGTCAATCAACTCACTCTCCTTTCAGTCTCTCAACTCACCCTTCTTCCAGTTTCTCAACTCACTCTCCCTTCAGTCATTCAACTCACTCTCCTTTCAGTCTCTCAACTCACCCTTCGTCCAGTTTCTCAACTCACTCTCCTTCAGTCTCTCAACTCACTCTCCCTTCAGTCTCTCAACTCACTCTCCCTTCAGTCTCTCAACTCACTCTCCTTCAGTCTCTCAACTCACTCTCCTTTCAGTCTCTCAGCTCACTCTTCCTTCAGTCTTACAACTCACTCTCCTTCCAGACTCTCAGCTCACTCTCTCTTCAGTCACTCAACTCACTCTCCCTTCAGTCACTCAACTCACTCTCCTTTCAGTCTCTCAACTCACCCTCCTTCCAGTCTCTCAACTTACTCCCCCTTCACTCACTCAACTCACTCTCCTTTCAGTCTCTCAGCTCACTCTTCCTTCAGTCTCTCAACTCACTCTCCTTCCAGTCTCTCAGCTCACTCTCTCTTCAGTCTCTCAACTCACTCTCCCTTCAGTCACTATACTCAGTCTCCTTTCAGTCTCTCAAATCGAGAAACAACCTTTAGAACGCATGCATTACATCGCATGCCATTAGATCGCGGTTTTTACAACGCAAGTCGTTACAACGACTTGCACTGGAGGGCGCTATGGGACAAGGAGTAGTTTAATTTACTATCCAACACCTTCCCTGCTGTACGTAGGCTGGAGTTGGAATAGTAAATTAAACTACTCCTAAGTCCAGCGCCCTCCAACGCAAGTCGTTGTAACGACTTGCGTTGTTAAAACCGCGATCTAATGGCATGCGATGTAATGCATGCGTGATATCGTCATACATCCCTCAAATCACCCTTCTACCAGTCTCTCAACTCACTCTCCCTTCAGTCTCTCACCTCACTCTCCTTAAGTCTCTCAACTCACTCTCTCGGCTCACTCTCCCTTTAGTCTCTCACCCACTCTCCTTAAGTTTCTAAACTCACTCACTAAACTCACTCTCCCTTCAGTCTCTCAACTCACTCTCCTTCAGTCTCTCAACTCACTCTCCTTCAGTCTCTCAACTCACTCTCCTTCAGTCTCTCAACTCACTCTCCTTTCAGTCTCTCAGCTCACTCTTCCTTTTGTCTTACAACTCACTCTCCTTCCAGTCTCTCAGCTCACTTGCTCTTCAGTCTCTCAACTCACTCTCCCTTCAGTCACTCAACTCACTCGCCTTTCAGTCACTCAGCTCACACTTCTTCCAGTCTCTCTACTCACTCTCCTTTCAGTCTATCAACTCACCCTTCTTCCAGTTTCTCAACTCACTCTCCCTTCAGTCTCTCAACTCACTTTCCCTTCAGTCACGCTACTCACTCTCCTTTCAGTCTCTCAACTCACCCTCTTTCCAGCCTCTCAACTCACTCTCCTTTCAGTCTCTCAACTCACTCTCCCTTCAGTCTCTCAACTCACTCTCCCTTCAGTCTCTCAACTCACACTCCCTTCAGTCACTCAACTCACTCTCCTTTCAGTCTCTCAACTCACTGTGCCTTCAGTCTCAACTCACTCTCCTTCAGTCTCTCAACTCACTCTCCTTTAAGTCTCTCAGCTCACTCTTCCTTCAGTCTCTCAACTCACACTCCACCCAGTCTCTCAAATCACTCCCCCTTCACTCACTCAACTCACTCTCCTTTCACTCTCTCAGCTGACTCTTCCTTCAGACTCTCAACTCACTCTCTTTCCAGTCTCTCAGCTCACTCTCTCTTCAGTCTCTCAACTCACTTGCCTTTCAGTCACTCAGCTCACACTTCTTCCAGTCTCTCTACTCACTCTCCTTTCAGTCTATCAACTCACCCTTCTTCCAGTTTCTCAACTCACTCTCCCTTCAGTCTCTCAACTCACTTTCCCTTCAGTCACGCTACTCACTCTCCTTTCAGTCTCTCAACTCACCCTCTTTCCAGCCTCTCAACTCACTCTCCTTTCAGTCTCTCAACTCACTCTCCCTTCAGTCTCTCAACTCACACTCCCTTCAGTCACTCAACTCACACTCCCTTCAGTCACTCAACTCACTCTCCTTTCAGTCTCTCAACTCACTGTGCCTTCAGTCTCAACTCACTCTCCTTCAGTCTCTCAACTCACTCTCCTTTAAGTCTCTCAGCTCACTCTCCTTTAAGTCTCTCAGCTCACTCTCCTTTAAGTCTCTCAGCTCACTCTCCTTTAAGTCTCTCAGCTCACTCTTCCTTCAGTCTCTCAACTCACACTCCATCCAGTCTCTCAAATCACTCCCCCCTTCACTCACTCAACTCACTCTCCTTTCACTCTCTCAGCTGACTCTTCCTTCAGACTCTCAACTCACTCTCTTTCCAGTCTCTCAGCTCACTCTCTCTTCAGTCTCTCAACTCACTCTCCCTTCAGTCTCAACTCACTCTCCTTCAGTCTCAACTCACTCTCCTTCAGTCTCTCAACTCACTCTCCTTCAGTCTCTCAACTCACTCTCCTTTCAGTCTCTCAGCTCACTCTCCTTTCAGTCTCTCAGCTCACTCTTCCTTCAGTCTTACAACTCACTCTCCTTCCAGTCTCTCAGCTCACTCTCTCTTCAGTCACTCAACTCACTCTCCCTTCAGTCACTCAACTCACTCTCCTTTCAGTCTCTCAACTCACCCTTCTTCCAGTTTCACAACTCACTCTCCCTTCAGTCTCTCACCTCACTCTCCCTTCAGTCTCTCACCTCACTCTCCCTTCAGTCTCTCACCTCACTCTCCTTAAGTCTCTCAACTCACTCTCTCAGCTCACTCTCCCTTTAGTCTCTCACCCACTCTCCTTAAGTTTCGCAACTCACTCTCCTTTCAGTCTCTCAGCTCACTCTTCCTTCAGTTTTACAACTCACTCTCCTTCCAGTCTCTCAGCTCACTCTCTCTTCAGTCTCTCAACTCACTCTCCCTTCAGTCAATCAACTCACTCTCCCTTCAGTCTCTCAACTCACCCTTCTTCCAGTTTCTCAACTCACTCTCCCTTCAGTCATTCAACTCACTCTCCTTTCAGTCTCTCAACTCACCCTTCGTCCAGTTTCTCAACTTACTCTCCTTCAGTCTCTCAACTCACTATCCCTTCAGTCTCTCAACTCACTCTCCTTCAGTCTCTCAACTCACTCTCCTTCAGTCTCTCAACTCACTCTCCTTCAGTCTCTCAACTCACTCTCCTTCAGTCTCTCAGCTCACTCTCCTCTCAGTCTCTCAGCTCACTCTCCTTTCAGTCTCTCAGCTCACTCTCCTTTCAGTCTCTCAGCTCACTCTTCCTTCAGTCTTACAACTCACTCTTCCTTCAGTCTTACAACTCACTCTCCTTCCAGACTCTCAGCTCACTCTCTCTTCAGTCACTCAACTCACTCTCCTTTCAGTCTCTCAACTCACCCTCCTTCCAGTCTCTCAACTCACTCCCCTTCACTCACTCAACTCACTCTCCTTTCAGTCTCTCAGCTCACTCTTCCTTCAGTCTGTCAACTCACTCTCCTTCCAGTCTCTCAGCTCACTCTCTCTTCAGTCTCTCAACTCACTCTCCCTTCAGTCACTCTACTCACTCTCCTTTCAGTCTCTCAAATCACCCTTTTTCCAGTCTCTCAACTCACTCTCCCTTCAGTCTCTCACCTCACTCTCCTTAAGTCTCTCAACTCACTCACTCAACTCACTCTCCTTTCAGTCTCTCAACTCACCCTCCTTCCAGTCTCTCAACTCACTCCCCCTTCACTCACTCAACTCACTCTCCTTTCAGTCTCTCAGCTCACTCTTCCTTCAGTCTGTCAACTCACTCTCCTTCCAGTCTCTCAGCTCACTCTCTCTTCAGTCTCTCAACTCACTCTCCCTTCAGTCACGCTACTCACTCTCCTTTCAGTCTCTCAACTCACCCTCTTTCCAGCCTCTCAACTCACTCTCCTTTCAGTCTCTCAACTCACTCTCCCTTCAGTCTCTCAACTCACACTCCCTTCAGTCACTCAACTCACACTCCCTTCAGTCACTCAACTCACTCTCCTTTCAGTCTCTCAACTCACTGTGCCTTCAGTCTCAACTCACTCTCCTTCAGTCTCTCAACTCACTATCCTTTAAGTCTCTCAGCTCACTCTTCCTTCAGTCTCTCAACTCACACTCCATCCAGTCTCTCAAATCACTCCCCCTTCACTCACTCAACTCACTCTCCTTTCACTCTCTCAGCTGACTCTTCCTTCAGACTCTCAACTCACTCTCTTTCCAGTCTCTCAGCTCACTCTCTCTTCAGTCTCTCAACTCACTCGCCTTTCAGTCACTCAGCTCACACTTCTTCCAGTCTCTCTACTCACTCTCCTTTCAGTCTATCAACTCACCCTTCTTCCAGTTTCTCAACTCACTCTCCCTTCAGTCTCTCAACTCACTTTCCCTTCAGTCACGCTACTCACCCTCTTTCCAGCCTCTCAACTCACCCTCTTTCCAGCCTCTCAACTCACTCTCCTTTCAGTCTCTCAACTCACTCTCCCTTCAGTCTCTCAACTCACACTCCCTTCAGTCACTCAACTCACACTCCCTTCAGTCTCTCAGCTCACTCTCTCTTCAGTCTCTCAACTCACTCTCCTTCAGTCTCAACTCACTCTCCTTCAGTCTCAACTCACTCTCCTTCAGTCTCAACTCACTCTCCTTCAGTCTCTCAGCTCACTCTCCTTCCAGTCTTTCAGCTCACTCTCTCTTCAGTCACTCAACTCACTCTCCCTTCAGTCACTCAACTCACTCTCCCTTCAGTCTCTCACCTCACTCTCCTTAAGTCTCTCAACTCACTCTCTCAGCTCACTCTCCCATTAGTCTCTCACCCACTCTCCTTAAGTTTCGCAACTCACTCTCCTTTCAGTCTCTCAGCTCACTCTTCCTTCAGTTTTACAACTCACTCTCCTTCCAGTCTCTCAGCTCACACTCTCTTCAGTCTCTCAACTCACTCTCCCTTCAGTCAATCAACTCACTCTCCCTTCAGTCTCTCAACTCACCCTTCTTCCAGTTTCTCAACTCACTCTCCCTTCAGTCATTCAACTCACTCTCCTTTCAGTCTCTCAACTCACCCTTCGTCCAGTTTCTCAACTTACTCTCCTTCAGTCTCTCAACTCACTATCCCTTCAGTCTCTCAACTCACTCTCCTTCAGTCTCTCAACTCACCCTTCGTCCAGTTTCTCAACTTACTCTCCTTCAGTCTCTCAACTCACTATCCCTTCAGTCTCTCAACCCACTCTCCTTCAGTCTCTCAACTCACTCTCCTTCAGTCTCTCAACTCACTCTCCTTTCAGTCTCTCAGCTCACTCTTCCTTCAGTCTTACAACTCACTCTCCTTCCAGAGTCTCAGCTCACTCTCTCTTCAGTCACTCGACTCACTCTCCTTTCAGTCTCTCAACTCACCCTCCTTCCAGTCTCTCAACTCACTCCCCCTTCACTCACTCAACTCACTCTCCTTTCAGTCTCTCAGCTCACTCTTCCTTCAGTCTGTCAACTCACTCTCCTTCCAGTCTCTCAGCTCACTCTCTCTTCAGTCTCTCAACTCACTCTCCCTTCAGTCACTCTACTCACTCTCCTTTCAGTCTCTCAAATCACCCTTTTTCCAGTCTCTCAACTCACTCTCCCTTCAGTCTCTCACCTCACTCTCCTTTCAGTCTCTCAGCTCACTCTTCCTTCAGTCTTACAACTCACTCTCCTTCCAGTCTCTCAGCTCACTTCCTCTTCAGTCACTCAACTCACTCTCCTTTCAGTCTATCAACTCACCCTTCTTCCAGTTTCTCAACTCACTCTCCCTTGAGTCTCTCAACTCACTCTCCCTTCAGTCATTCTACTCACTCTCCTTTCTGTCTCTCAACTCACTCTTCCTTCAGTTTTACAACTCACTCTCCTTCCAGTCTCTCAACTCACTCTCACTTCAGTCTCTCAACTCACTCTCCTTCAGTCTCTCAACTCACTCTCCCTTTAGTCTCTTAACTCACTTTCCTTCAGTTTCTCAACTCCCTCTCCTTTCAGTCTCTCAGCTCATTCTTCCTTCAGTCTTACAACTCAATCTCCTTCCAGATTCTCAGCTCACTCTCTCTTCAGTCTCTCAACTCACTCTCCCTTCAGTCTCTCAGCTCACTCTTCCTTCAGTCTTACAACTCACTCTCCTTTCAGTCTCTCAGCTCACTCTCTCTTCAGTCTCTCAACTCACTCTCCTTTCAGTCACTCAACTCACTCTCCTTTCAGTCTCTCAAATCACCCTTCTTCCAGTCTCTCAACTCACTCTCCCTTCAGTCTCTCAACTCACTCCCTGTCAGTCTCTCAACTCACTCTCCCTTCAGTCTCTCAACTGAATCTCCTTCAGTCTCTCAACTCACTCTCCCTTCAGTCTCTCAGCTCACTCTCCTTCAGTCTCTCAACTCACTCTCCTTTCAGTCTCTCAACTCACTCTTCTTTCAGTCTCTCAACTCACTCTCCTTCCAGATTCTCAGCTCACTCTCTTCAGTCTCTCAACTCACTCTCCCTTCTGTCACTCAACTCACTCTCCTTTCAGTCTCTCAACTCACCCTCCTTCCAGTCTCTCAACTCACCCTCCTTCCAGTCTCTCAACTTACTCCCCCTTCACTCACTCAACTCACTCTCTCGGCTCACTCTCCCTTCAGTCTCTCACCTCACTCTCCTTAAGTCTCTCAACTCACTCTCTCGGCTCACTCTCCCTCTACTCTCTCAATTCACTCTCTCTTCAGTCTCTCAACTCACTCTCCCTTCAGTCACTCAACTCACCCTCCTTCCAGTCTCTCAACTCACTCCCCCTTCACTCACTCAACTCACTCTCCTTTCAGTCTCTCAGCTCACTCTTCCTTCAGTCTTACAACTCACTCTCCTTCCAGTCTCTCAGCTCATTCTCTCTTCAGTCTCTCAACTCACTCTCCCTTCAGTCCCTCAACTCACTCTCCTTTCAGTCTCTCAACTCACCCTTCTTCCAGTTTCTCAACTCACCTTCCTTCACTCACTCAACTCACTCTCCCTTCAGTCTTTCAACTCACTCTCCTTCCAGTCTCTCAACTCACTCTCGCTTCAGTCTTTCAACTCACTCTCCTTCCAGTCTCTCAACTCACTCTCCCTTCAGTCTCATACCTTACTCTCCTTCAGTCTCTCAGCTCACGCTCTCTTTCACTCCCCGAACTCACTCTCCCTTCAGTCTCTCAGCTCACTCTTCCTTCAATCTCTCAACTCACTCTCCTTCAGTCTCTCAGCTCACTCTCCTTCCAGTCTCTCAACTCACTCCCCCTTCACTCACTCAACTCACTCTCCTTTCAGTCTCTCAGCTCACTCTCTGTTCAGTCTCTCAACTCACTCTCCCTTCAGTCACTCTACTCACTCTCCTTTCAGTCTCTCAAATCACCCTTTTTCCAGTCTCTCAACTCACTCTCCCTTCAGTCTCTCACCTCACTCTCCTTAAGTCTCTCAACTCACTCACTCAACTCACTCTCCTTTCAGTCTCTCAACTCACCCTCCTTCCAGTCTCTCAACTCACTCCCCCTTCACTCACTCAACTCACTCTCCTTTCAGTCTCTCAGCTCACTCTTCCTTCAGTCTGTCAACTCACTCTCCTTTCAGTCTCTCAACTCACCCTCTTTCCAGCCTCTCAACTCACTCTCCTTTCAGTCTCTCAACTCACTCTCCCTTCAGTCTCTCAACTCACACTCCCTTCAGTCACTCAACTCACACTCCCTTCAGTCACTCAACTCACTCTCCTTTCAGTCTCTCAACTCACTGTGCCTTCAGTCTCAACTCACTCTCCTTCAGTCTCTCAACTCACTATCCTTTAAGTCTCTCAGCTCACTCTTCCTTCAGTCTCTCAACTCACACTCCATCCAGTCTCTCAAATCACTCCCCCTTCACTCACTCAACTCACTCTCCTTTCACTCTCTCAGCTGACTCTTCCTTCAGACTCTCAACTCACTCTCTTTCCAGTCTCTAAGCTCACTCTCTCTTCAGTCTCTCAACTCACTCGCCTTTCAGTCACTCAGCTCACACTTCTTCCAGTCTCTCTACTCACTCTCCTTTCAGTCTATCAACTCACCCTTCTTCCAGTTTCTCAACTCACTCTCCCTTCAGTCTCTCAACTCACTTTCCCTTCAGTCACGCTACTCACCCTCTTTCCAGCCTCTCACCTCACCCTCTTTCCAGCCTCTCAACTCACTCTCCTTTCAGTCTCTCAACTCACTCTCCCTTCAGTCTCTCAACTCACACTCCCTTCAGTCACTCAACTCACACTCCCTTCAGTCTCTCAGCTCACTCTCTCTTCAGTCTCTCAACTCACTCTCCTTCAGTCTCAACTCACTCTCCTTCAGTCTCAACTCACTCTCCTTCAGTCTCAACTCACTCTCCTTCAGTCTCTCAACTCACTCTCCTTCAGTCTCTCAACTCACTCTCCTTTCAGTCTCTCAGCTCACTCTCCTTCCAGTCTTTCAGCTCACTCTCTCTTCAGTCACTCAACTCACTCTCCCTTCAGTCACTCAACTCACTCTCCCTTCAGTCTCTCACCTCACTCTCCCTTCAGTCTCTCACCTCACTCTCCTTAAGTCTCTCAACTCACTCTCTCAGCTCACTCTCCCATTAGTCTCTCACCCACTCTCCTTAAGTTTCGCAACTCACTCTCCTTTCAGTCTCTCAGCTCACTCTTCCTTCAGTTTTACAACTCACTCTCCTTCCAGTCTCTCAGCTCACTCTCTCTTCAGTCTCTCAACTCACTCTCCCTTCAGTCAATCAACTCACTCTCCCTTCAGTCTCTCAACTCACCCTTCTTCCAGTTTCTCAACTCACTCTCCCTTCAGTCATTCAACTCACTCTCCTTTCAGTCTCTCAACTCACCCTTCGTCCAGTTTCTCAACTTACTCTCCTTCAGTCTCTCAACTCACTATCCCTTCAGTCTCTCAACTCACTCTCCTTCAGTCTCTCAACTCAACCTTCGTCCAGTTTCTCAACTTACTCTCCTTCAGTCTCTCAACTCACTATCCCTTCAGTCTCTCAACTCACTCTCCTTCAGTCTCTCAACTCACTCTCCTTCAGTCTCTCAACTCACTCTCCTTTCAGTCTCTCAGCTCACTCTTCCTTCAGTCTTACAACTCACTCTCCTTCCAGACTCTCAGCTCACTCTCTCTTCAGTCACTCGACTCACTCTCCTTTCAGTCTCTCAACTCACCCTCCTTCCAGTCTCTCAACTCACTCCCCCTTCACTCACTCAACTCACTCTCCTTTCAGTCTCTCAGCTCACTCTTCCTTCAGTCTGTCAACTCACTCTCCTTACAGTCTCTCAGCTCACTCTCTCTTCAGTCTCTCAACTCACTCTCCCTTCAGTCACTCTACTCACTCTCCTTTCAGTCTCTCAAATCACCCTTTTTCAAGTCTCTCAACTCACTCTCCCTTCAGTCTCTCACCTCACTCTCCTTTCAGTCTCTCAGCTCACTCTTCCTTCAGTCTTACAACTCACTCTCCTTCCAGTCTCTCAGCTCACTTCCTCTTCAGTCTCTCAACTCACTCTCCCTTCAGTCACTCAACTCACTCTCCTTTCAGTCTATCAACTCACCCTTCTTCCAGTTTCTCAACTCACTCTCCCTTGAGTCTCTCAACTCACTCTCCCTTCAGTCATTCTACTCACTCTCCTTTCTGTCTCTCAACTCACTCTTCCTTCAGTTTTACAACTCACTCTCCTTCCAGTCTCTCAACTCACTCTCACTTCAGTCTCTCAACTCACTCTCCTTCAGTCTCTCAACTCACTCTCCCTTTAGTCTCTTAACTCACTTTCCTTCAGTTTCTCAACTCCCTCTCCTTTCAGTCTCTCAGCTCATTCTTCCTTCAGTCTTACAACTCAATCTCCTTCCAGATTCTCAGCTCACTCTCTCTTCAGTCTCTCAACTCACTCTCCCTTCAGTCTCTCAGCTCACTCTTCCTTCAGTCTTACAACTCACTCTCCTTTCAGTCTCTCAGCTCACTCTCTCTTCAGTCTCTCAACTCACTCTCCTTTCAGTCACTCAACTCACTCTCCTTTCAGTCTCTCAAATCACCCTTCTTCCAGTCTCTCAACTCACTCTCCCTTCAGTCTCTCACCTCACTCTCCTTAAGTCTCTCAACTCACTCTCTCGGCTCACTCTCCCTTTAGTCTCTCACCTCACTCTCCACAAGTCCCTCAACTCACTCTCCTTTCAGTCTCTCAACTCACCCTCCCTTCAGTCTCTCAACTCACTCTCCTTCAGTCTCTCAACTCACTCACCTTTCAGTCTCTCAGCTCACTCTTCCTTCAGTCCTACAACTCACTCTCCTTCCAGTCTCTCAGCTCACTTGCTCTTCAGTCTCTCAACTCACTCTCCCTTCAGTCACTCAACTCACTCTTCTTTCAGTCTCTCAACTCACACTTCTTCCAGTCTCTCAACTCACTCTCCTTTCACTTTATCAACTCACCCTTCTTCCAGTTTCTCAACTCACTCTTCCTTCAGTCTCTCAACTCACTCTCCCTTCAGTCACGCTACTCACTCTCCTTTCAGCCTCTCAACTCACTCTCCTTTCAGTCTCTCAGCTCACTCTCCCTTCAGTCTCTCATCTCACTCTCCGTTCAGTCATTCAAATCACTCTCCTTTCAGTCTCTCAACTCACTCTCCTTTCAGTCTCTCAACTCACTCTCTTCAGTCTCTCAACTCACTCTCTTCAGTCTCTCAACTCACTCTCCCTTCTGTCACTCAACTCACTCTCCTTTCAGTCTCTCAACTCACCCTCCTTCCAGTCTCTCAACTCACCCTCCTTCCAGTCTCTCAACTTACTCCCCCTTCACTCACTCAACTCACTCTCTCGGCTCACTCTCCCTTTAGTCTCTCAACTCACTCTCCCTTCAGTCTCTCACCTCACTCTCCTTAAGTCTCTCAACTCACTCTCTCGGCTCACTCTCCCTCTACTCTCTCAATTCACTCTCTCTTCAGTCTCTCAATTCACTCTCCCTTCAGTCACTCAACTCACTCTCCTTTCAGTCTCTCAACTCACCCTCCTTCCAGTCTCTCAACTCACTCCCCCTTCACTCACTCAACTCACTCTCCTTTCAGTCTCTCAGCTCACTCTTCCTTCAGTCTTACAACTCACTCTCCTTCCAGTCTCTCAGCTCATTCTCTCTTCAGTCTCTCAACTCACTCTCCCTTCAGTCCCTCAACTCACTCTCCTTTCAGTCTCTCAACTCACCCTTCTTCCAGTTTCTCAACTCACTCTCCCTTCAGTCTCTCAACTCACTCCCTGTCAGTCTCTCAACTCACTCTCCCTTCAGTCTCTCAACTGAATCTCCTTCAGTCTCTCAACTCACTCTCCCTTCAGTCTCTCAGCTCACTCTCCTTCAGTCTCTCAACTCACTCTCCTTTCAGTCTCTCAACTCACTCTCCTTTCAGTCTCTCAACTCACTCTCCTTCCAGATTCTCAGCTCACTCTCTTCAGTCTCTCAACTCACTCTCCCTTCTGTCACTCAACTCACTCTCCTTTCAGTCTCTCAACTCACCCTCCTTCCAGTCTCTCAACTCACCCTCCTTCCAGTCTCTCAACTTACTCCCCCTTCACTCACTCAACTCACTCTCTCGGCTCACTCTCCCTTTAGTCTCTCAACTCACTTTCCCTTCAGTCTCTCACCTCACTCTCCTTAAGTCTCTCAACTCACTCTCTCGGCTCACTCTCCCTCTACTCTCTCAATTCACTCTCTCTTCAGTCTCTCAACTCACTCTCCCTTCAGTCACTCAACTCACCCTCCTTCCAGTCTCTCAACTCACTCCCCCTTCACTCACTCAACTCACTCTCCTTTCAGTCTCTCAGCTCACTCTTCCTTCAGTCTTACAACTCACTCTCCTTCCAGTCTCTCAGCTCATTCTCTCTTCAGTCTCTCAACTCACTCTCCCTTCAGTCCCTCAACTCACTCTCCTTTCAGTCTCTCAACTCACCCTTCTTCCAGTTTCTCAACTCACTCTCCCTTCAGTCTCTCAACTCACTCCCTGTCAGTCTCTCAACTCACTCTCCCTTCAGTCTCTCAACTGAATCTCCTTCAGTCTCTCAACGCACTCTCCTTTCAGTCTCTCAGCTCACTCTCCCTTCAGTCTTACAACTCACTCTCCTTCAAGACTCTCAGCTCACTCTCCCTTCAGTCACTCAACTCACTCTCCTTTCAGTCTCTCAACTCACCCTCCTTCCACTCTCTCAACTCACTCACCCTTCACTCACTCAACTAACTCTCCATTCTGTCTCTCAACTCACCCTCTTTCCAGCCTCTAAACTCACTCTCCCTTCAGTCTCTCAACTCACTCTACCTTCAGTCTCTGAAATCACTCTCCCTTCAGTCTCTCAACTCACTCTCCTTCAGTCCCTCAACTCATTCTCCTTCAGTCTCTCAACTCACTGTCCTTTCAGTCTCTCAGCTCACTCTTCCTTCAGTCTCTCAACTCACTCTCTTTCAGTCTCATACCTTACTCTCCTTCAGTCTCTGATCTCACTCCCCCTTCCCTCACTCAACTCACTCTCCTTTCAGTCTCTCAACTCACTCTCCTTTCAGTCTCTCAACTCACTCTCCCTTCAGTCTCTCAACTCACTCTCCTTTCAGTCTCTCAACTCACCCTTCTTCCAGTTTCTCAACTCACTCTCCCTTCAGTCTCTCAACTCACTCCCTGTCAGTCTCTCAACTCACTCTCCCTTCAGTCTCTCAACTCACTCTCTTTCAGTCTCATACCTTACTCTCTTTCAGTCTCTGAACTCACTCCCCCTTCACTCACTCAACTCATTCTCCTTTTAGTCTCTCAACTCACTCTCCCTTCAGTCTCTCAACACAATCTTCCTTCAGTCTCTCAACACAATCTTCCTTCAGTCTCTCAACTCACGCTCCTATCAGTCTCATACCTTACTCTCCTTCAGTCTCTGAACTCACCCCCTCTTCACTCACTCAACTCACTCTCCTTTCAGTCTCTCAACTCACTCTCCCTTCAGTCTCTCAGCTCACTCTCTCTTCAGTCTCTCAACTCACTCTCCCTTCAGTCACTTTACTCACTCTCCTTTCAGTCTCTCAAATCACCCTTCTTCCAGTCTCTCAGCTCACTCTCTCGGCTCATTCTCCCTTTAGTCTCTCAACTCACTCTCCCTTCAGTCTCTCACCTCACTCTCCTTAAGTCTCTCAACTCACTCTCTCGGCTCTCTCTCCCTTTAGTCTCTCAACTCACTCTCCTTTCAGTCTCTCAACTCACTCTCCTTTCACTCACTCAACTCACTCTCCTTTCAGTCTCTCAACTCACCTTCCTTCACTCACTCAACTCACTCTCCTTTCAGTCTCTCAACTCACCCTCTTTCCAGCCTCTCAACTCACTCTCCCTTCAGCCTCTCAACTCACTCTCCTTCAGTCTCTCAACTCACTCTGCTCAGTCTCTCAACTCACTCTCCTTTCAGTCTCTCAGCTCACCCTTCCTTCAGTCTTACAACTCACTCTCCTTCCAGACTCTCATCTCACTCTCTTAAGTCTCTCAACTCACTCTCCCTTCAGTCACTGAACTCACTCTCCTTTCAGTCTCTCAACTCACCCTCCTTCCAGTCTCTCAACTTACTCCCCCTTCACTCACTCAACTCACTCTCCTTTCAGTCTCTCAGCTCACTCTTCCTTCAGTCTCTCAACTCACTCTCCTTCCAGAATCTCAGCTCACTCTCTCTTCAGTCTTACAACTCACTCTCCTTCAAGACTCTCAGCTCACTCTCTCTTCAGTCTCTCAACTCAGTCTCCCTTCAGTCACTCAATGTTATGTTATGTTATGTTAAAAGCTTTTGTATAGCGCACGTACACCAAGCGGTTTCATGGCGCTGAAAAGGCAGAAAGAAGGTTGCAGAGAACTGAGGTTAGATGTTAAATGATTGAACAAACAAACGGGTCTTAAGCATTTTTCTGAACTGTGCGTTGGAAGGAGTCAGTCTAATCTCCACAGGGAGAGAGTTCCAAAACTGTGGGCCTAGGACAGCAAATCTAAGGCCTCCGAGCCTTTTACGTTTAAAAGAGGGAATAGTCAACAAGTTTTGGTGAGAAGAACGCAGATCCTGGGAGGGGATGTATCTTAGGATCCTAGACGAAATAAAAGCAGGGCTGCAACCGTGAAAAGCTTTAAAAATGGTGCATCCCAGCTTGAAAGCACACCTTTTGGCCACGGGAAGCCAGTGTAAATTTTTCATTATGGGAGTCACATGCTGCCATTTGGGTTGATGAAAGATGAGTCTGGCAGCTTGGTTTTGAACCAGCTGAAGACGTCTTAGCTGGTAAGCAGGAATGCCACAGTATAAGGAGTTGGCATAATCCAAACGAGAGATCACCAAGGCTAAGATGACCAAGGTCAGAGCTTCCCTGGACAGAAATCTGCTGATCTTCCTTATTCTCCGTAATTGGAAGAAACTTGCGGAAACTAATGAGCTTATTTGATAGATCGCTAGAAATCACGATGCCTAAGCTTTTGGCAGAGTCTGCAGGCTTGGGGGGGGTTACCTAGAGAAGATGGCCAGAAATTGGAATGCCATGGATTGGAGGGGCCACCTGTGAGAATCAGCTCAGTTTTGTCGGGGTTCAACTTGAGTTGGTTGCGATTCATCCAGTCACTAATAAAGATCATGGTAGATTGAAAGTGAGTAACTGACGATGCAGACAAATTGATTTCAAACACCAATTGGAGGTCGTCAGCATAGTTGAATATCCCAACCCTTTTTTCTCTCAAAGATCGAATTAGAGGGAGAAGATACAGATTAAAAAGGAGGGGGGAAAGAGAGGAGCCCTGAGGGACCCCACAGGTTAGTTCCCTCTTGTTGGACAAAAAATTAGCCAACCGAACTGCTTGACAGCGGTTACCAAGGAAGGAGGAGAGCCATCTCAGCGCCAGACCCTGGATCCCGGCACTTCTGACACGGTCAAGCAAGATATTGTGATCGACCGTGTCGAAGGCTGCTGACAAATCCAGGAGGACCAGGGCCTGGGGGATGCCGTTATCAACTCACACTCCTTTCAGTCTCTCAACTCACTCTTCCTTCAGTCTCTCAACTCACTCTCCTTCCAGTCACTCAGCTCACTCTCTCTTCAGTTTCTCAACTCACTCTCCCTTCAGTCTCTCAAATCACCCTTCTTCCAGTCTCTCAACTCACTATCCCTTCAGTCTCTCACCTCACTCTCCTTTCAGTCTCTCAACTCACTCTCCCTTCATTTACTCTACTCACTCTCCTTTCAGTCTCTAAAATCACCCTTCTTCCAGACTCTCAAATCACTCTCTCGGCTCACTCTCCCTTTAGTCTTAACTCACTCTCCCTTCAGTCTCTTACCTCACTCTCCTTAAGTCTCTCAACTCACTCTCTCTGCTCTCTCTCCCTTTAGTCTCTCAACTCACTCTCCTTTCAGTCTCTCAACTCACTCTCCTTCAGTCTCCCAACTCACTCCTTTCACTCACTCAACTCACTCTCCTTTCAGTCTCTCAACTCACCTTCCTTCCAGTCTCTCAACTCACTCTCCCTTCACTCACTCAACTCACTCTCCTTTCAGTCTCTCAACTCACCCTCTTTCCAGCCTCTCAACTCACTCTCCCTTCAGTCTCTCAACTCACTCTCCCTTCAGTCTCTCAACTCACTCTCCTTCAGTCTTACAACTCACTCTCCTTCCAGTCTCTCAGCTCACTCTCTCTTCCGTCTCTCACCTCACTCTCCTTTCAGTCTCTCAACTCACTCTCCTTTCAGTCTCTCAACTCACTCTCCCTTCATTTACTCTACTCACTCTCCTTTCAGTCTCTAAAATCACCCTTCTTCCAGACTCTCAACTCACTCTCTCGGCTCACTCTCCCTTTAGTCTCTCTTAACTCACTCTCCCTTCAGTCTCTTACCTCACTCTCCTTAAGTCTCTCAACTCACTCTCTCGGCTCTCTCTCCCTTTAGTGTCTCAACTCACTCTCCTTTCACTCACTCAACTCACTCTCCTTTCAGTCTCTCAACTCACTCTCCCTTCACTCACTCAACTCACTCTCCTTTCAGTCTATCAACTCACCCTCTTTCCAGCCTCTCAACTCACTCTCCCTTCAGTCTCTCAACTCACTCTCCCTTCAGTCTCTCAACTCACTCTCCTTCAGTCTTACAACTCACTCTCCTTCCAGTCTCTCAGCTCACTCTCTCTTCCGTCTCTCAACTCACTCTCTCTTCCGTCTCTCAACTCACTCTCTCTTCCGTCTCTCAACTCACTCTCCTTCAGTCTCTCAACTCACTCTCCTTCAGTCTTTCAACTCTCCTTCAGTCTTTCAACTCACCTTCAATCTTTCAACTCACTCCCTTCAGTCTTTCAACTCACTCTCCTTCCAGTCTCTCAACTCACTCTCGCTTCAGTCTTTCAACTCACTCTCCTTCCAGTCTCTCAACTCACTCTCCCTTCAGTCTCATACCTTACTCTCCTTCAGTCTCTCAGCTCACGCTCTCTTTCACTCCCCGAACTCACTCTCCCTTCAGTCTCTCAGCTCACTCTTCCTTCAATCTCTCAACTCACTCTCCTTCAGTCTCTCAGCTCACTCTCCTTTCAGTCTCTCTGCTCACTCTCTCTTTCAGTCTCAGAACTCACTCTCCCTTCAGCCTCTCAACTCACCCTGCCTTCACCTGCAGGGTTAAACACAATGTTTATCAGGCTCTGCAGGGTGTATATGCAACAGGGGGTACTGTTGCCTGTGAGAGGGTTACGTTTTTCCAGATTAATGGTGAAACAGTGCAGTACTGCAGTGCAGTGATGTAATCCATTACAGTCTTCGACACTGGCCCAGGCTCACAGCCCTTCTAGAACGACTCACCCCTCATCAAACTTTGAAAGTACATTTCTGATTAATAAACCAAGAGGGACGCCTCAGCTAATATTCTAATCTAAGTTTGTTTGAATAAACAATTTATTTCCCCTGGGTCAGGAGTCAGGACTGCAAAGGAGCTTCCTATTTTTGAAGGTGTAATACAGTTAGGCCCGAATTCAAGGAAGCGCGGAACAAGGCCCGAATTCAAGGAAGCGCGGTACAAGATCGCCACATGTGGTCAGTGTGGGTAAGGCAGCACATTGTATCCTCAAAATCAAGGGCCATATTGCACCCCGGGGAGCAGCATGTATTTGTGTCCAATTTTTGCCCCCATGATGCACTTTGGAATTAAAAAAAGGGCCTCAGACTCCTGTGAGGCCCATTGTGCATTACAGATCGAGTCACTATGGGGTGCATGTGGCCCCATGCCAATGAGGGAATCCCAGTTGTCTCATCAATAATTTCACTGCAAATGTTGCAATGATATTATCAATGATGTCATAGAAGATTTCACGAGTGATGTAATATGTGGGGTAATTAGCAGTGCATGCCAAGGGCGCGAGTTATAGTTACCTTAGGGCACGAGTTATAGTTACTTAAGATAACTATAACTACAACTGCCAAATTTCTATGATTGTGTGTGTGTAAAATCTGAACAGAACTAGAAACGTCCCTGTATCCTTTGTTTTTTTTAATGAATTTCTAAGATTTTTTTATTTCTATTTCCTAACTATATCATCCTTGTAACCTTTTGCTTTTCAGTGAATTTCTACATTTTTTTATGTAAAGTAATATATAATTACCATATGTTAATCCAACCGCCGCCACTCACGACACGGGTCGGCCGCAGACCATGGCCTGCTGCCAACACCCCGCATGCAGCCAAACCCACATGCGCACAGCCTCTGGCCGTGTGAGGTGGGGGGTTGGTCACAAGGCCGGCATATTTTATTAGCATGATTTAATCAAACTGCCTTTGTACGCGTGTGACGGGGGGTTGGCCGCCTCCGGCCAGGCCCTGCAGCCTACCCCCACATGCAGCTAAGGGCCAGACTGGGAACCCGAAGCAGTCCTAGAAAACTTCCTCAGACCAGCCCCCATACAGTGCATAGCAAGTTCAGCAAGCAAGCCTGACGACTGCAAGCGGGGGTGTAGGGGGGGTCCTCCTCCAAGCAAATTTGGGGGAAAAATTGTGCCTTCTACAACACATCTATCATCATATATTGTTTGTTGGGGCACTTTAATGACTTCCTCACTATCACCCTCCAGCAGCGCAACTCATCTCTCCATAGCCTCTCTCTCACATGCATTACATTTGTTTTATAGCACCTCTATTATCAGTGTAGGGTGTCGGGGCAACTTTACATCACACACACATACAGAGACAATGAATCACACATGTGTAAATCAGTGTATAGAAAATGTTACATAAGGCAAAGGGGACTGCAAGGTGTATGATTCACATGTCATCCATACTCGTAGGCATTTTTTAACAGTGCTTGGTCTGGGGAATCAAACTTCAGATTCAGAATATAGCACAGTGGTTAGGGTTGCCTTTAATAATAAGAATTTATTTTTTATCCAAACGAACCTTTTTTAGCAACATCAGGATAATGAAAGACTGGGGAAAAAACATAACTTTCTAAACTGTACAATGCAGTTTGCATACACCTCATTGATGGTAGTTCATAGCTCACTGTGCTAGATTACGATTGTAACTTATGAACTGCACAATAACAAAATAATCCTGTGGCAAAAGCAGTAACCCACTGTGCTATCCACATAAAATACTGTTCTCTTTCATGCATGATGCCGTTCCACTAGGTTATTAATGATATAATAAAATTATTAGAACGTGAGTCTTTGAAGAGGCTTATGCTAAATGAGTAGGGGCCCTTCAGAGATTTAGGGCAATCTGGGGTGGGAGGGTGTGGGGGGGGGGGGGCTTTATGTTGCTGTGATCTGTTTCAAGGTTTAGTATTAGAGTATAGCCTTAGGTGTCTTTTCATTATGCATGGAGCCAAGCAGTTTATTATACTTGATTTTGAGCTGAAAGATGTATCCTATTTTATTTATCTTTCATGCCTATGTTTAAAGCTGGTTAACCTTGTTATATGATGCATTTTTATGCACCGGCTGATGCCAGGGTCTGCTATCGATGATTCTGACAAATGAAATGTGTTTTGCACTTTAAGTATTTCCATTAGTATTTCGGCACTCCTGAAGACTTAACTGTTTTTCCCCCTCCAGTTTCTAGATATCATATACTAGTTATTGAGTTGAATAATTAATTTTATTTTATTTATTTATCTTCATATTTAGATATTAAACTGGCAAACTGTTACATGGTGCACGTTTCACACACTTGTGCACTTTAAAGATATCTGCGGTTTCTGATGCTTAGCGATAATCTTTGACTGATGAAATGTAGTTTTTTACTCCTGCGCTTTAATGATTGATTAGATCGCTCCTGTTTGTTTTCTAAAGCAAAGGTGGTCAATACATCTCAGATAATGTAGGTGTTATTTGTCCTGCTCAATAAAATAAAACCTTAAAAAATTCATTTAAATTAAAAAAAAAAAAAGGTTACAGGGACGTTATAGTTAGGAAACAACATTAAAAAAAACTTAGAAATTCACAAAAAAAAAACAAAGGTTACAGGGACGTTATAGTTAGGAAACAACATTAAAAAAAACATAGAAATTCACTGAAAAAGCCAAAGGTTACAGGGAAATTATAATTAGGCTAAGATTTCACTCATACAAAACAATTGATATTCAGCAGTTATAGTTACTTGAGCTAACTATAGCTTACGGCTCTACAATGCACTGCTTATGACCTCAAATATTACATCATTCATGACATAGTCAGCGACATCACTGATGACATCATTGTTGACATCTCAAATGACATGACTATGAAATACTTACACTCACTGGATGATATCATCAAACGTTTGAGTTTTGAAGATATATACTAAGCTACTGCATAACTTAAATAATATTCTTTTTGTACTATTAATGAGTGATACTATTGGTAACATATGTCATCTAAGAGACTGAATCTGTGTGTGAGTGGCTGAGTGGCTGTATGGGTGTGCGAGTGGATGTATAGGTGAATAAGTGGGTGTGTGAGTTGCTGTATGGGTGAGTCAGTACCTGTGTAATTGGTTGTATTGGTGAGTGAGTGTGTGCTAGTTGTTGTATAGGTGGGTGAGTGGCTGTATGAATGGGTGAGTGACTGTGTGAGTGGCTGTATGGTTGAGTAAGTGGCTGTATGGGTGAGTGAGTGGGTGTGTCAACAACTGTATGGGTGAGTGTGTGGCTGTGTGAATGGCTGTAAGGATGAGTGAGGGGTTGTGTGAGTAGCTGTTTGGGTGGGTGGGTGAGTGTGTGAGTGGCTTTATCAGTGAGTGAGTGCTTGTATGAATGGCTCCATAGGTGAGTGAATGGGTGTGTAAGAGGGTGTATGGGTGAGTGAATGGGTATATGGGTGAATGAATGGGTAAGTGAGGAGGTGTGTGAGTAGCTGTATTACATTCAAAGTATGTATAAGTGGTTGTATGGGTGAGTGAGTGGTTCTGTTGAGAAGTTGTATGGGTGAATTAGTGGGTGTGTGAGTGGCTTTATAGGTAAATACAGATGTGTGTGAGTAGCTGTATGGGTTAGTGTATGTCTGTGTGATTGGCTGTATGGTTGAGTAACTGCTTGTATGAGTAGCAATGTAGGGGAGTGAGTGGCTGTATGATTAAGTGGTTGGGTGAGTGGCTTTATGGATGAGTGAGTGGTTCTGTGAGAACTTCATGGGTCTGTGAATGGGTATGTGAGTGGTTGTGTGCATGTGTGAGTGGCTGTACGAGAGGTTGTATAGGGGTATGAGTGGGTGTGTGAGGGTTCTGTCCGTGATGTCATCAGTGAAGTCATTTGAGATATTATCAGTGATGTCACTGACCATGTCATGAGTGTTGTAATATGTGAGGTCAAAAGTAGTGAATTTCGGGGGCGTACATTATAGTTAGCTCAGGTAACTATAACTGCTGAATTTCAATGGTTTTGCATGAGTGAAATTTGAGCCTAACTATAACGCCCCTATAACCTTTGTTTTTTCAGTGATTTTCAAAGTTTTTTTAATGTTATTTGCTAATTATAATGTCCCTGTAACCTTTGGCTTTTTAAGTGAATTTCTAAGGTTTTTTATATTTTATTTCCTAACTGTAAACTGTAACCTTTGAAAGGGCGTGTGAGAGTGAGTGTATGAGTGTCCCAGTGGGTGTGTGAGTGTCTCAATAGGTGTGTGAATGGGTGTGCGAGTGTCTGAGTGGGTCTGGGAGTGGCTCTATAAGTGTCTCACTGGGTGTGTGATGGGTGCCATTTTCCCTGCTTTCTTGTTGCGTGCCACTTGACCATTATATGATATTCAATGATGACAAAGCCTGCACAAACTAATACATGACCCTAGTGAACTAGTGTACTGTGCTGAAGTCGATATGTTGTAACACAGAGCAAGGCTTGCTCAATAGACATCACCCATGACTTGCAACTGCATACTAGTCCAGCAACAAGGCACTGTTAGCATAGCATATGTGGATGAAAAAAAGCGTCTTCCTCTGATTGGTTACTGCATTGCTTAGGTTTGGGAAAACCTTTCTGTCCCAATCAATGGACACGTGGGATGACAAGCACCACCACCCTGTGTCACGCAGGTGGCACGCTCTATTAGCTTCTTCTTATTGGCTCTGTATCTAATAATTTTGAAACTTGTACTGTCTGATGACTGACATGTGATGTATTGGTCCATAGTTGCCGAGAAATTCTCTTGTACTTGTGATTTTATTGGAAATGTACCGAAATACCTTTTTGTGGTTTGCAGGAATAAAAGTTAATGGTGAACTTCTGCAATTTGGACACTTGGTTTTTATGCCATCTGTCCCCTTGTCACGTATAATAAATACTTTTTGTTCATATGAGCTGACGGAGTCTGTTTCTGATTTTATGTAGGATTTTACATTTGGTGGAGAATGCGGGCAGTTTCTGGACTGCTGACTACTACTAGCAGCCTGCTGCCTTCAACCTCGTCCGGAGGTCTGACCACCACTTCCCTGATTTTGGCCTGGTTGCCTCCAGTCATCCCCACCTCTACCCATTCTAGGGCTGCTGCCCATGAGTAAATTGTCATCTCCCTGGTTGGTTCTTGCTACTGCCCTTTCCCCAGACTCCCTTGAGTTCATATGAATGGATTTGTTAGCATGCATACTTTTCTGTCTGTTTTGGTTGTGTGTCCCTGGTTATTTACTTTGTCACCTGTCACATAGTACAGGATAGTCCCATCTAGACAGTAGCATAGGGCTAGTGGTGCTCCGCTGAGACACTGAATTTGAGGCAAGGGCGAAAGGGGCCCCCTTTTGGCTGGCACAGGGATAGAGGTGCCTTGCGGCCGAGTTGTTATGGTCCCAGGCACAGGGAACTGAGTACCCCCCTTCAGCGTAGGCACAGGGCAGTGGGCCCCGCTGCATTGCCTCCTTCTGGATGTTGGTTGGGCCCCCAGGTGTAACTTGGTGTCCAACTTAGTTACAAGAGGGAGGGGGATTGGAAAATTGGTTATTTGCTGATGTTCATTACTTTGGGGTTTTAACGACAATACTGTGACTGACAATAACATGCGTCTACCGATTAAATGCCTTGTGTTATTTGCTTAAGCTCCTTATGTGTGTTTTCATGGTTCAGTGTGGACCCAGTGAGGTCAAAAGATTTATTATTTCGATGCCAATGATGTGTTGTTAGTGTGCAATGTCAGACTTCCTAGTTTTTCTGTTATATTGCACATTACCTCTAGGCTGCATTATTTTTCTTATATGGACCAACCTCCCCATCACACTCCTATTGCTACCATTCCTTCTTTCATGGGATTAAGACCCTGGGGTACGGTGTAAGGGTAGGATACACCGGTGTTGCTAAAGGGCAAGCCTCCCCACATATTCATATTTTATGTACACAAATGTGTGCATGTATGCAGAATTCACCATACTTGCACTGTACTGTGGATTCAGCGAGTTTCTGTTTAGATCTAGCCACCCCCTTGCTCCCTGAGGGAGGATCGCAAGGAGGTCCAGGCACTGTATTCATTCTTAATTTCCTGTCCTCTCCTTTTCGGCTGATAGGACGCCGGCTACCTAGCACCTACCAGCTTCTTTTCTCCCCTCTCACTTGTGAACTCTTTATGGTGAACTAGTAGCAAATGAATTGTCCTTTGAATGTTGGACTGTTTGCACACATACTCTGCTCCAAATTAACAAACATGCTGCTGGCTGACTGAATACATGAGGTGCCCCTGAGTGTGATGTTTGTTCTCCCTACCATGTTAGCTGAGGTATGAGCAGTAGAGTTAGTCTTACCGACCCCTTTTCGTTTCATTATGGTCAGTATAACTAAACTGTTTGTAACGCTATAGGGTCAGCTGCTTCCACACCCATATAATGGGCAACCCAGTGAGCAAAAGTGACTTAGAGCATTCACCCCGCTCCGCCCACAGACTCGCCCACCTATCAAGTGGCCATACCTCACGGCCTTAGTGTATGCCTCTTTTTAGAAAAATGGCATGCACTGACAGCAAAAAGGAAGGACTTGCAGTTCCCATTGCATGGCACCTATGATGTGGCTCGATTGTCGTATTTAAGGCAGATTTTGATATTAAAAGGGAAGAAAATAAGGCCAACGGAGTGGGGCTCCTTTTGGATGTAGGACTTGAGCTTGCGGGATTTGCAAGCAACTAGTAATGTGAAAGAAAAGGTGCATAAGGAGTTGTTAGAGTTGAAAAAAGGATTGTGGAAACAAGCGGCATATCAGAAGGTTAAGGAAAACTGGAGAGAAAGACAACTGGATGTCATTGGGGTCTTCCCCTGTATTCCTGTGGCAAGTGCACAGCCAGAGGATGAAGGGGAGGAAGCAGACCCAGTGCTAGAGGACATAATAATGGGTAGGATGAGATGCTAACCTTCGGCTACTCTTTCAAACAAAAATAATGTGCATGGAGTGTTATGTTTCCCAACCTAGGCCTAAGTAGCAAAGCGACCTTTCACCTACATTTGTCCTACCTTGCTCTACATAACAGTTCTACCTTTTACCCAGTTATGTGCTAAATAAATGTCGATTGGTTTCCTTGAAACAAGTCTCATTTATTATGCATGAGGATTCTTAGCAAAATCCCCTGCACATGATGTACATAACAGGATTAACATACTCTGTATAAAGGTTATGGTCATCTTCATCCTAGGGCAACAGAATTATTGATTTAGGCTCATTTACATAATCGTACTGACAACATATCGATTGTGGTAGGAACCCCGAGGCTATCTTTGTGTTATAAAAGAACCGTACCGTCACTAGGTAACCAGAGGAGACGCTTCAACGTTGACACAAGACATTGAGATCCCTGCACGCTGAAGCTTCGACACGCAGTGGTCTGACATCCCTTTGCGGAGTGTCCAACTCGTGACCAAGACGTGGTCCTTCATTCTCTCCCATCAGGTAATGGGGTTGGCTCTTTCCTAGAGGATTCTTGGCTTTACACTTACATACATGCTAGGTACACTTAGGTATAGTTAGCTAGGGTCCACATCGTAGGAGTACGCTTGATTACTGTCATGTTTATATGCCTGCATATATTCACTGTTTTAGCACCATGGTAGAATTCTACCTTCTATTTACTCTGCTGGTGCTTGTAATCTTTTACATTTGCTTCTGTCTAATGATTGTCGCAGCAAACATGTTTTATACGAGAATGACGCTGGTTGAATAAATGCTTATTGAAAAAGCCCCCAACATTTATTCTTTGTATCTCTCTGAGACTAAGTGAGAACGATTGACTGAGCGAAAAGTAATGTACTGTTTCCACGATCCCTGAAGGATCAAGGGTTGTCATGTTCGATGGATGCCATAAACTATTCGCTCCTTGGTAAGGTTAGGGGGATTATGGTGGCACTGTGAGCTTGCTGGTCTATAGGTTGACATATCCTGTGGGAGTGTCCGTAATCAGTCTAGACACCAATCCCTCAGTTTATGCTGTCCAACAAACGTGCAGATCCTATGTATTTTTAGGAACTACACGACATGGTGCCTCCAACGTTGGTTTGGTTCTTATTTAACGGTCAACTCTGAGTAGTTCAGTCGTGCTTTCTCAGAGACCCCTACTCACATTTAACCAGAGACGTCTGGAGTGGAAAGAGAAATCCACCGCAGCTGAGTAGGAATATCCTATGTATTGGCTGTAGGTTCGCTTAAGCTTGAAGGATTACAGTTCCCCACATTGTGCAAAACTTTATCTCTTTTCATTACCACTTCCTCTCACAATGTCGGTCACTGGAGATGGAATTGCGAATGCATGAGAAGAAGAGCAGGAAGGTGCTCTTAACATCACAGAAAATTGCAGACATGCAGTTACTATGAAATTAATGGAATATGGCCTCCCGGCAATGTGTGGTAGTGTTACCTTCGTGATTGAGGCACACGAGGCATTCAGAACAGTGGTATTCAATTCTTGGGTTCAATTACCTCCTGCAGATGCACACACACATTTGTTTCACACTTACATAGAAGATGACATACCTGAAGAATATCTTCCATACGTGGACAAAGAAGTCCCATTCCCCTACCAAGAGCATATTAATTGGTTTAAAGGTGCCCTCCCCCACACTACAGAAAATGTGAGACTCAGTTCACTCAGCAGAGCAGGAGCGACCTGGCCGGTCCTAGCTGATTACACACCACATCCAGAAATTGACAAATTGCAAGCAGCAGAATTACGTACACTTTACAGAGATGTAGTAAAACTATACAGAAACCTTACACAGTTCATAACACAATTCAACCTGCAAGGGTTACTCAAGCTGGTCCACCTCAAACGCTGAACCTGATTATGGGAAGAATGCCCACTAAACGTGAGCAAATGACGTTCTGGATAGCAAAAGAAATAGTACAGCTTGAAGCAGTATTTCCACATACGGGCCCGCAGCAAAAACACAGAATACTAACATTTTGCTTGCCAATGGGGATAGCTACCCCGATAGAGGATTGTACCACTTGGGGTACAGTTTCTGCTGCCGTTTATACCAGAACTCCTGGTACCCCCTTAATAGCAGTTATACCAGATGTATTGAAACAAATACAGTATGCGTACGGGGCAGAACCTGTCCTGGACTTGGGGATGAAACTGATAGGCAATTTTGCCCAGGTATCAACAATTATGTTGGGTAACATAAAAGGGGAGGCAGCAGCGGTGGCTCTACGCCAATGCCTGAGGGAAGTTACTCCTGCACAACAGGAGTGAAAACTAGCTAAAATTATCGAAGAAACCTATGCTTCGCTGGATAGATATAACTTGGGAGCCAGACCTGGGAAACCACAAATAGCGAGTAATTCTGAAAAGGATAATTCGAAGAAAACACCCGATTCTTCTAAAAAGAAATGGGATAACAAACAATCAAAAAATAATAAGCAGAATGCATCATGATCACGGGGTGGGTCTCCTCAACAGGAGCCCTGTGATAGAAAATACAATCTTAGGAACCGTGATCATATTAAAAACCCTTACAGGTATCAAGATACTGATACACGTTCCTCTCGTTCCTTTCAGGGTTGATCAAAAAACTTGGAGAGGGAAGGACGGTCAGAACACAGATCAGAAGAGCGAGTCAAGCCAAAAGACACACATCGCACTTCAGACTACATTATCAAACAAGAAGATAAACCCAAAATTAAACCTCAATTTAAAAAGAAGGTAGCTGGCCTTAACGTAAGAAATGCCCAGGCTACTGAGGACTCTGCTACTGAACTGGGAATGGGCTCTGATGATGCTAGACAGCGCAGCAGAACTAACAATAGCTTGCATGAACCTAATGGAATTTCTGGTGACAGCAGCGTTAAATGAACATATCACGGTGAGACCCCGGATACAAGGGTAAGTGTCCCACATCGTTTAAACGAAATTACGCTCCAAATGGAGGGGGACTTACCCAGGAAAGTGAAAGGTCTCTTTTGGAGAACCTGGCATATGGATACAATGTCATTTTGGATGAAAAAGATTGGCTGCCTGAGTTCGTTATGGAGTGCCCTGAGGGGGAAGATGTATTTTTACCGTCTTTCTCCGACCTCGTTGCATATTCACTAAAATATTCATACTCGCAGGAGTGGGAGTTAGCGCTAGCTTCCTCACTTTACCGCAATCATGTAGGGTGGGATGCTGAGTCACCTCAGCATGAAATCCCATTAAAATCTACTCCTACTCCGCAGTACTCAATAAAACATGATGCAAAGCAACAAGTCAAGGAGATCTTAGATCAAGTTGAACACCAAGGTGTGATTGAAAATTGCACCTCTCCAATGAATAATCCTTTGTTTCCCTAGTGAAACCCGACAATTCATACCGTCTAGTCTTAAACTAAAGCCATTTGAACACAATCACACGAACATTTGCAGTACAAAATCCACTCAGTGCTGTATTGAGGAATAACATTGTGCGGAAAAATACAAAACAACACTAGATATCTCCAATGGATTCTTCTGCCAAAATATAGCATGATATATATGTGATGAGGAGGCATTGTCCTGCGTGAGAAGATATTTATCTGACAGACAATGATTTATTGGAACACTTGAACAGGGTGAACAAATTTAACTTTAAAAAAATCTAAAATTGCCCACCTCAATGTCCTATTTTTGGGATATGAACTATCAAGTGAAGGGAAAAGCCTGGCAGATAATTTTTAGAAAAATGTGCGCTGCTCCAACCTCTAAAGACTAAAGAAAGTTTACAATCCATTTTAGGATTCCTAAATTTCAGCAGAACATACATTTTGGATTATACAGAAAGGGTTAAACCTTTCTACAACATAATCAGACCTGATTTTTCAGGCCAACATTGGACACAGGAACACAGAAATTCTCTGTTCTGTACAAGCTGACATGATAGCTTTCAAACACTTACACACACGTGTAAATACCACTTACCTCACCTTCAATGAAGACGAAATGGTACCCATAGCATACAAATCTCATTTGTACACAAATGCTGAAATGCGCTTTGCATCCACGGAACAAAATACTGAGCAGTACAAACTGCTGTAGTGAGAGAAAGAGCACTAACACAGGGGAAAGACATAATTGTCGTGACTGCAGTACCAAACTTAGAGGCTGTTACCAAAGCAAGCGTTCCAAACGCAAAAGCACTGCATCCACGATGGATACAATGGGCTAATTCTCTCACTGCAACAGATGTAGACTACAAATTTGATTCTACATTAAAAAGGCAAGCATTCCTGCAGTACGAACAAGAATATCCTCTCCCGAATGAAATAATGCCTCTAGATCAGTATGAATACATCATTTATCCTGACGGATCTGCCCAGCCTGCCATTGGAAGGAAACGGCAATACAGCGCAGCATGTGCGATTGTGAAGGGATGTATGCGGGACGGCAAGTTACGTCCTAGCAATACACAGACCCAGTCTCTAGGAGATTGCACAGCACAGCTGGCAGAACTGAAAGCCCTGATACTGGCACTAAAAAATACGGATCGGGAATTCCCCCCACTCATTGTATGCGATTCGTTTTATTGTGCCCAGTCATACAATGAATATCTTCACTACTGGGGCCAGAATGGGTTTAGAGATTCCAAAGGTTGCACAATAAAGCACAAGCTGCTTTTTGAACAGGTGGCAGAGCTGAAGAAATGCTTGCCACGGGCTCATGCAATTCACACATTAAGTCATCAGCGTGTTGGGGGGCACGCTGAAGGAAATTCATTGTCTGATGAAGCTGGCAAGGTGGCAGTGCGAACTGCTGCTGTTGCTGCAATCACGTGTTCTGGCACGAGGCTAGACGGACAGATAATGATAGCAGTAAACTCTGCCCGCAACAGCTCAGCCTTGCCAAAAGGTTTTCCACTCAAGTACTCCTACAAGTTAGATGCGCAAAACATTCCATATGCTCAAATTACACGAGTGGGAGTAGAGTAATACCAAACATGGATCGCAGATTAGGATTAATTCTAGCTGCAAACGAGGGTCTGGTTTCAGCACACGCAGGTATTGCTGCAACTGTTTCACTACTAATGCAGCATTATTGGTGGCCAGGTCTTACTAAACAGACCAAAGGTTTTGTCCTTAAGTGCGACATCTGTCAGCATATGAAAGGTTCCACCATAGCAGGTCCACCTCAAACACCACTACTGATATCAGACAGACCCCTCGCATGTGTCTATTTGGACCACTGCGGCCCCCTACAATCTGATGGGGCTTACAAATACATCTTGGTGGCAGTGGTTTCATGCACTAGATTCCTGTGGGTTTGGCCTCAACGCTCGGCTGATGCCCCGAACTGTTATAAAGGATTTGCGAGTCTTCATAGGGACATACGCAATTGGCACATTACATTCTGACCGTTGCCCTGCATTTAGCTCACGGGCTTACAAAGAAACCATGGGAAGTTTGAGTGTAGCATTGCGGTACTCCTCCCCTTATCATCCCGAGGGAAATTCAATTATGGAGAGAAAGAACAGGGACTTAAAGCAATCGTTAACAGCTAGGGTATTAGGCTCGGGTGGCAGTTGGGTCAATCACCTATATGGGGTACAGGGGGCACTTAACAACATGCCAAGAAGTTCCCTGGGGGGCATACTCCATATGAAGTCCTCTTCGGGATAAGAATGTGAGCACCAGACCGCGACTGTGGCAGCACAGTGGCAGATGAAAAACAATTTGACATCAATGATCATTTGCCTGTTTTACAGGAACTCAATAAATTCCTGGCATTACAAAGCAACCTCCAAGTAAAACGCACCAACACAGGAGAAGTGAAAGCTGTTCCGGCAAGACCTGCCTGGGTCCCGAAGATTGGGGACCTGGTCAGAGAAAAGATTGTGGACATAAAGAATTTGGGCCATCATACAGAGCGCCTGTACTGTCCTGGCTGTCGAAGGGACAAGAACAGTACTTCTTCCACCTCTTGCCGGCTGCAAAGACAAGAGATTTGTCTCGATTGATCTGATCAAACCACACTATGTGGCAGATACTCAACAGTAGGCTGTGTGGGCTCCTGGGTAGTCACAAGTCTCCTCTCGCTACCATACAGGATGTTCAGACGGAAAAATTAATAACTTTTGAAGAATCCTCTTCGCAAAGTGAGAGTTACCAACAATGGAATACAACTTGTACCTGTTGAAATTGAACAACATCAAACTACAAATGAAACAGATCTCAATTCGGCCTAATACCGACAGCTATATGAATTTGTCTCAAACGGAGGCAGATGCCAGTTCCACAAAACCTGCAGAGCTACTAAAGATAGATCGAACTGCGTCTGGCTACTTCATCGATTTTGACGACTTCTCATCGGATCCAAGTGAACTCGAGTTATTGCCACCCCCTGTTCCCCACAAACAATGAATTTGTGATTTCTACCTTTGGCTGAAAAAGACTTACTTTGTTTTGTCCCTGGCTACATCTTTGGATTGCTATTGGTCTACTGTTCCTAGTCCTTTGGATTGGTATAGTGAATCTCTTTTTCTTGCTCCTGAATGGACATTATCTCCCAGAACGCTCTGCAGTACATGTGAACTTGGTCCTGAAACCGCATGCATCATCACACCGTGAACAAGGGACCTGTTCTTAATGAACATTACAGCAGTTCCAGAAGGAATAGTTTGGGACAGAGTTTCTTATGATATGTATGGTCCTACTGAACTTTAAAAATACCACATTTATTTAAAATTTCTCTTAATGATATCATCACCTCTAGTACTCTCTCTGATGATTAGGACATTGAAACTGTGTATACTATGTTATCTGATTTAGAACAATCGGCAGCATTTTCAAATGATGGATTGTATGATGGTACATCTAATTTTGACACCATGTTCTGTTACCAAAACTATGGTCACCATTTTTTGCACAAGGCAAGTATCCCACATAATGTTTTCACTTACCATCAATTGAAACATTGCCCATCACCACCAAAAGATAGTTCAACAACACAGAAGTTTGCTTATTTTCAGGGTTTAACACTTCAGACCCGACCTCATATTACTATAAGGTTGCACCTAAACCTGCAAACAA
Organism: Calotriton arnoldi; assembly: GCA_963921515.1. NCBI lineage: Eukaryota > Metazoa > Chordata > Amphibia > Caudata > Salamandridae > Calotriton > Calotriton arnoldi. Next base: position 2,733,956 of record CAWUFW010001353.1, on the reverse strand, counting down.
AAATATGCTCACTAACACTAAGCTGATATACTCTGCTTCCTTTATTGCCACGCTGTCTGTACATGGTTTCGACTTTTGGAAAAACACTATAGATACAAAATCTGTCTGGGGACTAAAGATTGGCAAGTTCAGGGTACTGAGGCCTTATTTAGAGCATGCCTCATTGACACAGTGCAACAGACTTCCTATCTTGGGCTAGCCAAGATCAAGGACTTGAACACACCTCGGATTTCCTCGCTTACACACTTTGTGGGTTGGCAAAATTACACACAACACAGTGAGGATACATTAGATGCCATGCTAAACAATGGTTCTTACAATTCATCAGACCCCAATAGGAAGGGATGGTTGGTTTGGCCTATCGACACAAATAGGTGTCAGTCAAGATTCAGGGGTACCACCGTTTAGTATCCATAGACCTGATCAGCGCTATGTACAATCAGAACAGTCGGAGTTGGTGACATCTTACAGTATTGGTAAGTTATGCATAGAGTGGCTAGAAACCTCAAAACTGTCCCAAGTGAAACAACACTTATCCCTTCTCTCAGATGACATGGATCTTAATGGGTTTTTGTTAGGTCCCCAGAAGCCACATCAGAAGTGTTTCTTGTATGCTATTTACAACGAGCCATGGAAAATCTCTCAACAGGAGACTGCTGAGAGACTACCTGAGATTGATAGGGTTAACAAAGAAAAGGCTTTGGCAATGGTCGACAATAGTATGATCACACTATCATCTAGAATGTATCCACTGGGCAACATTGTGTCTTCTGCAATAGATATAATGGAACAAGATTTGTCTATTCTACAGCACGGACAATTACGATCCATTCTAATATTGAGCTGGACACTACAATCATTGCGTTCTGGCCACATGCCCTGGCGTTACATTAACAGAACAACTCTGTTCTGTGTATACAATCTAACGGAAAGACAGATGGTTATGGCACGCAGAGATACAAAATATACCATGTTGCACAATGAAAAATTGGACCAATTACCTTTCCCTGTGGCTGAGTCACCTTCCTCAGAATGGTTAATCCATGGTTGTATTACACTGCCAGTCACGACATTCCAATTTCAATACGGTCTCAGATACCATCAGGTAGGCAGGTATGAAGCGCTAGGAGAAGGATACATACAGGATTGGGCCTCTAGTTTGCAAAGACATTTCGCTTCACGGAGCCTGTAATGCTTCGGTTGCTACCTTGTCCTGTCACTTGAAGGGTTCTCCAGCTGCCATGATTCATCCAGTGTTCGAGCTCCTCTTGAATGGGAGCTATTTGATGCTGAATGATCAAGGCTGCTGTGGGAAGGTACCGGGCATCGCATATCTGGTCACAGTTAGTTCTAGGGTTACTTGTTGTATGAAAGTATTGTTTCCACCGACCCACACAGTTAGGGAGGCAAAGCTATGGCCTTCATTGAATGTTTCCTGTATACGGTTTGATTCTCTGAGCAGACTGAAAGCCATGCTTTTTCAGAAAGATATGGCCTTAACCTCAGCCAGAGAGACGTTTGATCTCCAGGTTGCAAGGTTTTCATCTGAGATACAGGCACTAGTCCGTACAAACTTCCAGCTCCATTTCGGGGAAATGGTTCATCGTATCTTTAACATGTCTGATACGAGGGGGATCGTGCACCCATTTAAACATATAGGTTCTGGACTATTGAGCACCTTTCAGACAATCTTCAGAGTTATTCCAGCATTCATACACTCCGTATTGGGAAGTGTTTTTGGAGGGCTTCCGCTGGTCCTACTACTTGTAGTGGGTATCCTGGTTTTAATTTTCCTGCTACACAATGGACGGCCCAGTTCATCGAGAGATGGAAAAAGCACTGCAGGTGCAATGTTGTCGTGAACCCATGGTACTCCATTAGGGCACACCTCGGCTTCGGGAGCTAAGCGAGCATTGGTTCCTATCGTTCAGACTAGTCTGGGTTGACTGCATCTTGCCTGTGTTCCGCTGCCTATTCTGCGGATACGGATGCATGTTGGACATGTGTCTGACCCTTCCATCGGTTGCGCCACCGGACATAGACGTACTACTGGACCCCTTAAAGGCCCACATGTATCAGTGTCCTCAGCAAATTCCCATGTTGATGACGGCATTCTTAGAGCCTCCATGGGATGCTTCAGCTCCTGTCGGAACGGACAACGGCTCTACAACAGGCTCACAGGAGTGTTTCCTCAGAGGCTGCTGTAGGAACTCAAGAAGAACACCTTTGAGCCATTGACCTGATACAAGAGGTGTTACAGGGACCGTCGTCTGCGAATGCGAGCGATAGTGATGTTGCGTCTCCCGCACAGGACACATAAACATTTGGCCCTCCGTTCGAAGGGAACAATTCAGCCTTTTTCCATAACAAGACCAAACTGGAATGAAAAACATCATTTTATTTTATTTTTCTGCTCTCACTGAGTTTTAAGACAATGTTTTATGCCTTTTTTAGTAGGCTTATTTTAGCATTCATTAACCTGATAGACCTTCAGATGAGGAGTGGGTGTGATGTTCCCCAACCTAGGCCTAAGTAGCAAAGCAACCTTTCACCTACATTTGTCCTACCTTGCTCTATATAACGGTTCTAGCACTGACTTTTTACCCAGTTATGTGTTGAATAAATGTCGATTGGTTTCCTCAAACGAGCCTCATTTATTATGCATGAGGATTCTTAGTAAAATTCCCTGCACATGACGTACATAACAGGATTAACATACTCTGTATAAAAGTCATGGTCATCTTCATCCTACGGCGACAGAACTTCTGTGCATAATTGCAATTATTGATTTAGGCTCATTTACATAATCGTACTCACAACATATCGATTGTGGTAGGAACCCCGAGGCAATCTTTGTGGTATATAAGAACCGTAGCAGAGGAGACGCTTCCATGCTGACACAAGACACTGAGATCCCTGCACGCTGAAGCTTCGACACGCAGCGGTCTGACATCCTGTGCGGGGTGTCCAAATCGTGACCAAGATGGGGTCCTTCATTCTCTCCCATCAGGTAATGGGGTTGGCTCTTTCCTAGGGGATTCTTGGCTTTACACCTACATACCTGCTAGTTACACTTAGGTAGGGTCCGCATCGTAGGAGTACGCTTGATTACTGTCATGCTTACATGCCTGCATATATTCACTGTTTTAACACCATGGTAGAATTCTACCTTCTATTTACTTTGCTCGTGCTTGTAATCTTTTACATTTGCTTTTGCCTAATGATTGTTGCAACAAACATGTTTTATACGAGAATGACGCTTGTTCAATAAATGCTTATTGAAAACGTCCCCAATTTTTATTCTGCGTATCTCTCTGAGACTAAGTGAGCACGATTGACTGAGCGAAAAGTAATGTACTGTTTCCACGATCCCTGAAGGATCAAGGGTTGTCATGTTCGATGGTTGCCAGAAACTATTTGCACCTTGGTAAGGTTAGGGGGCTTATGGTGGCACTGTGAGCTAGCTGGTCTGATGGCTGACATATCCTGTGGGGATGTCATGAATCAGTCTAGACACCAATCCCTCAGTTTATGTTGTCCAACAAACGTACAGATCCTATGTATTTTTCGGAACTACACGACAGGAGACCTCTTCTCAGGCACTCAACCCACACCGATAACTACAGGGGTAGAGACAGAGAGCCATGCCCTGGTACTGCAACTTGTAAATGAGAAACTAACAAAAATAGACCTTGATAACATTTCAAAATTCCTTTTCCTTGCAATAATAAGGGAGGACGTGGCATACGCTGCCACCAAACTGAGTGAAAAGTGTGACAGATTGCTGAAAACATGCAGAGAGAAAGGCATAATGCAGCTACTATTAATTAACCCTGTATGGTGACAAGAGTTTGAAGATGGGTCTTCGAACCATACACTGGGCTGTGAGGGACTACGCACACTAATTTTGGACATTTTACATACGCATACTACACAGTACACGATACAGCAACAATAGAAGAGACATGTAACAAACACACCAAACAACCAGAGCCCTGGAGAGGCAGTATCACATAGACCGGCTTCAGGCCCACCACCCCGCAAAATTCCCCAGCAACACAGAGAAACATATATTTTTTAAAGTGACAGCTTAAAATGTCCTGCATTATTAAATGACCTAGTTGAGGGCAGACTGCAAGTAAGTCAATTTGCAGAAACACATCTTATATAGTATCAGGACGCAGTGTTGTCTTTGGCATGAGCTAGCTTAATTGAAAAGGGTCCCCAGGCACACTGCTCTTATGCGCAGCACACCAAGGCCATGACCACAGATGGAACATCAGCACCACCTCCCCTACCACAAGCATACGTCTGGGACATATATAAATTTTGTTTCCAGGGCTCAGATCTACCATCTTGGGAGGATACCAGGATAACAGACACATTAAAGTACACCACAGACAAGTTGTGCCAATGGAAAGACCTAGTGAGCTCCCTGAAAACTATAGAGGTGGCACAAACCTTAACAGCTGGAGGCCAGGTGGTCACAAAACCTGTACTGATTATGCCCCTTCGAGAAGTACCCCCAGCACCTTCTCTGTCCGGGGACGAGCCAAATCCTGTGAAATACATAAACGTCCCATGGTCTAGGGCAGATCTTGTGTCATTCACAAAAGACTTCCCGAAGCTGCGGGAGGAACCGCACAAGGGGTACGCAGAATTAAATAGGATGACTGCAATGGGAGGGCTGCTTTGGAGGGACCTGGATATTTTGTATTACATTGTGGTACCAAAAGATTTATGGGAGGAGTGTAAGAAAGTAACGAAGTGGCCAGCGGCGGAACAAAAAAGCAGGGGGGTGGGGGGGGCGTAGGGTGCCAGGAGAGAAAGTGGAAGAAAAGTTGAAGGAGGAAGTTAAGCATTTGAAAGAAAAAGTGCGAGAGGATAAGTTGAATTGGTCAAAAATAACACACACTAGGAAGGAAAAGTACGAAAGTGTAAATTCCTATTTTGACCACCTTTTGCAGGTCTACCAACGGAATAGTGGTTTGCAAAACCACCTGGGAGAGGTCATGCAGGCCGTTGTCACCACTTTTGTCCTCGGACTGCGACAACCAATTCAGACAAACTTACAAACCTCTTTTCTTTGCTGGAACAAGTTCCAATTGAAACTGTGCTAGCAGCAGCTAAATACTGCGCAGAGTATCAGGTACACTTGCAGGCTATGGAGACAGAGAAAGTTAAGAAAAAGGTACGCCTGATGGTGGCACAAGAACAGTTCTACAACGAACAGTGGACCGGGGGTGTGGGAAGAGGCAGGACAAGGGGAAGAGGTCAGACACGGAATGATAGGGCAGCTTCTCAGCCCCTGCCAGGGACAACATGTTTCAACTGAAATGACTCAGGGCACTGGAAGGCACTCGTCCACTACTCAACAGGTTACAGGGCCAAAGATTAGCACTGCAAAGGCCCCAGATACAGCACTCATATCAGCGGAATGCTCCGCCCCCATACACCGATAACACATTTGACACAGACCTTAATAGGCAGCAAGGCCCTATTACAGCCCAACCACAGTATGGCCCTGCGCATGCCCCTCCACCTCTTCCAGCCCCAAGGGGGAATAGGGAACAATGGATTCCAAAGGACGATATGGCAGCTGGCTACTAGCCATATCCCCCGCCACAACTAGAAACATTTTAGGGATGCCCGAGAGTGGAGGACTGCCTAATAGATCTAACAATAACTGTGCACCGGGACGGTCCATATGTAGAAGAGACAATATTGGACAAGACTATTCCCTTCTTGGTTGACACCGGGGCTACAAGTTCCATGTTGAAGGCATCAGAGATGCCGGATGCAACACTTTCGGGAACACAAATAACGGCAGTCGGCATGACAGGACAAGCTGTGTGACGAGACCCTTAAAACTGGTTGTGGGCCCCATCACCAATTCATCCTTAGCAGATACTGCCCCGTAAATATATTGGGCAGGGACCTGCTTTGCAAATCACAGTGCACCATCCATAGCTCACCATTGGGCGTTTTCTTGGAAAGTAAGGCGAATGGGCTGATGTTACAAGCATTTATGGTGTGTGCAGAGCCAGTGATACCGCCAGAACTGCAGGACTGCATGCCACACCATGTCTGAGCAACAGCAACAATAATGTGGTGCAGGTGCTAGATTATCCACGGGTACAGATAAAGCTGATACCAGGGGTGCCACTACCAAGCATTCCCCAGTGCAAAATTTCTAAGGTAGGAGAAGATGGCATAGTGCTAGTAATAAGGGACCTTCTGCAGCAGGGCATAATAAGAGAAGTACGCTCTAACCCCTGAAACACCTCAATATTGATTGTAAAGACAGCCTCCCGGGGCCTGAATGGGGCCCCCCATGTACAGATTCACGCAGGATCTCCAAGAATTGAACAAAATAGTGATCCCGTCATTCCCTGTGGTTCCCAACCCAGGCAACAGTTTGTCCAACATCCCAGTCACGGCCACCCACTTCACTATGTTGGACCTTACCTCTGCATTTTTCACCATTCCCCTGCACCTCAATAGCCAATATCTTTTTGCGTTCTCATTCAGATTGAAATGGTATACTTGGTGTAGGTTAGCCCAAGGGTACACAGAGTCGCCATCCATCTTTTCTAATGCCTTAAAAACAGATTTGGACCCCTTGGAACTGCCGGGGGGCCCACCTTGATACAATACATAGACGACCTAGTGCTGGTCTCCCCATCACATGCAGCCTGTGTGGTGGACACTGTGACCCTTCTGTGTCATCTAGCACTGAAGGGCTACAAGGTGTCCCCAAAGAATTTCCACCATTACACATATTCCCAGACCACATACACTGAAGGAGGTGCGGGCTTTCCTAGGGATGGCGGGCTATTGCAGGCACTGGATACCAAACTTTTGCTTGATTGCCTGCCCACTGCAAGCTTTAGCACACAAGGATGTCCTGGACACTGTACCGTGGTCCCATGACTGCGACAAAGCATTCTATACCCTAAAGCATGAGCTAAGTGTGGCACCGGCACTAGGCCTCCCAGATTAGAGCAAGGATTTCCACCTGTTCTGTAATAAGAAAGGGGGTTCCTCACTAGGGGTACTGGCACCAAAGCATGGATCCTTCTACCAGCCAGTGGCCTACTACTCTGCCACTTTATACCCCGTCGCCGTAGGTCTCCCGCCATGCTTGCGGGCAGTGGCAGCAGCAGCCCTGGCAGTAGAACAATCAGAAAACTTAGTGCTGGCACACACCTTGGTCTTACAGGTTCCACATGCCATTGACACACTGTTGACAACCACAAAGACACAGCACCTGACAAATGCATGCCTCACTAAGTACTAATTGACATTGTTGACAACACACATTGTTATTAAAAGGTGCACCACCCTGAACGGTGCCTTTCTACTGCCCACTGACTGTGGCAATGATGACCCAACAATTGATGATGTTTTCCATGATTGTGTGCTTGCTATTGGTTTGGCCACACCTAAGGGACACACCATTCCCAGATGCCGAGGGGGACCTGTTTGTTGATGGCTCATGTCTCAGAGATGACATGGGGACCCTGCAGGCCTCCTATGCGGTGGGCATAGCTCAAAAAACTGTTGGAGGGGGGGTGGGAGATTGACAACAGTTAAAAGTGCCCAAGCAGCTGAACTAGTGGCATTAACAAGGGCATGCGTTCTGGCAAATGGGAAGAGAGTAAACATATACACAGACAGCCAGTGTGCTTTTGGGGTGGCACATGGCTTCGATCAGCTATGGGCTATGAGGGGATTTCTCACCTCAGCAGGACAAATACAACAAGCAGCACTGACTGGTCACCTTCTGCAGGCTTTGCGATTACCAAAGAAGGTGGCAATAATGAAATGTGCAGCGCATACTTCATCTAAAGACTGTTTCAAGGGAAAATGCATTAATTGATGGGGAGGCAAAGAGGATAGCACTAACAGTTTGCGAGGTTGCAATGGTTCCGAGCCCATCCATCACACAGGTGACCGGAATGAAGCATGATTCCATGTTGTTTGACACTAAGTACTTTCAAAACAAGGCTGGGGAAGGGGAGCAGGAGGAGTGGAAAAGGGGAGGATGTGTGCAGACAGAAGAGGGATCGTGGACGAGCCCTAATGGTAAAATATGTTTGCCTATGTCAATACTTTCTTCCATGGCCTGCCTCTTTCATGGTCCTTCACATGTAGCACGTGATGGAATGATCCACTTGTTTTCCCAATGTACCATGTACCGCCAAACTGCAGAACACTTATGCAGACAATGTACTGTTTGTGCACAATACAATACCGGGAAGGGTACACCAACTGCGCTGGGCCACTTTCTACCTCCACACTGACCTTTTGAATGCTTGATTTCATTGACATGCCCGGTCTACAAATATAAGTACATGTTGGTCATCGTGTGCATGTTTAGCAAATGTACTGAGGCATACCCAGCAAAGAACTGCAATGCACAAACTACTGCCAAATGCCTTTTGAAGGAACTTATTACACGTTTTGGGGTCCCTGTACTCCTGAGTTCTGACAACGGACCAGCGTTCATCTCCCATGTCATTGGGGGAATATGTAGAGAGCTAGAGGCCACACAGAAACTATATTGCGCCTATCACCCCCCAGCAGCAAGGGCTGTTGAGAAAAGCAATGTTTGTTGAAAAACAAATAGGGAAGATCTGTGCATCAATTGAACTATCCTGGATTGATGCACTGCCATTAGCTTTGTTGTCCATGAGAAGCACTCCTGACAGAGTCATGAAACTGAGCCCACATGAGATTCTGTGTGGCCATCCAATGCACATTCCAGGCCACATGTCTATTGTTCCTCTGTCAGTGTTGGATGATTTGCTCTTTCAGTACTGCAAAAGACTAGCATAGACTCTGTGTTCTCTTCATTGCCAGGTGCTGCAGGTTCTTCCTGAAGCAGACACAATAGCCCACGGGCTTCAGCCAGGAGACTGGGTCAAGGCCCACACCAGACGGCACTGCCTCCAGCCACGGTGGAAAGGGCCATACCAGTCCTCCTGGCAATTATCACAGCTGTCAACTGCAAGGGGCTGACCTCCTGGACCCACGGCTCCCACACCAAGAAAGCATCGGAACTACGACGAGAGGCCCAGGCCTGACCCCTCTGTCCACGGTAACACCTGCAGGACACCGCTACAATATCTGTTCTAATGAAAGTATCAGATGTGGCTGAAGTGCTGGTAACCTCTCATGCCACACAAAGGATACCACCGAACAATTTTGGATCTTTGTGAATTCTTTGTTCTTGAATTCTTTGCTCCTTTTTTACATCGCACATGTACCAATGGCGGGAACAATGCCACGCATGATGTAAAAGAAAGATAAGTGGCCCTGGGTGCTGGCTGCAGTATGCATCCTCCCTAGCCCCAGTAAAGTCATCACAACATTGGTGATACCATTTGCTGAACACATCTCCATACCCTTCCTCGATGGACAAGAGACAGTCAAACAATACTGAATTGCTATGCCAAATGCCACCATCAAACTCATCAATGACAGATGATGTAAGAGATCTGGGGTGTAAGGAGAAAACAATTTGGAAGAATATGAAGAAAACAAATACGTACAAATGTTGGAATGTATTTGAAGATAATGAATGCGGTTTCCCTCTGTGGCCACTGACTTCCAACAGGAGGCAAGCTCCTCATCAAGCCTTTAGAGATACTTAGGTTGCAGAAAAAACAGTCCAGTCCTTTCGCTGCCCAAGACAGAACAAGCAACTGCAGGCCACCTCAGCAAAGCATGCAGCAAAGTGGTAGTCTCTCCTCACAGCTCTTCCAGCTCTTCTTTCTGGCAGGTTCCTTAGTCCAGCAGTAATCTAAAGTTCTGGGGTCAGGGCCCCAATATTTATACCACATTTCCCTTTGAAGTTGGCACAAACAAAGTTCCACTGGCATACATAATCCAGTTCTGCCTAACACAGGCCAGGTTCACTCCAGGGTATGGAGACAGCATTGTGGAAGACAAACACAGTCCAAGCGACAACTCCTCCCACCACTCTAAATGCAGCCAGATCGTTTCAGCCTGGCTATGAGTCACCCAGGAAAGGCAGAACACACCTCAACCCCCCTGGTGTCTGTCTAGGGTGACTGCACATCCCCTGCTCCTGTCACTCTGTCTCAGACAGGCAGAGGCACACAGGATGGTTAGACAAGAAAATACCCACTTTCTAAAAGGGGTATTTTGCAACACAATATAAAAATCATCTTTACTAAAGGATGTATGTTTAAATCCTAAGTTCAGGCATACTAAACTCTATTTCTCCATCTTGTCCCAATGGAAAGTTAGGCTTGTAAGATGTTACAAGGCAACGCCCATGTTAGCCTATGGGACCGATAGCCTTTTAATAGTGAAAAACGAACTGTACAGTATTTCACTATCAGGACATGTAACACACACCAGTACATGTCCTACCTTTCACATACACTACACTCTGCCCACAGTGGGAACCATGGGCCTATCTGAGGGGTGTCTTACATGTAAGAAAAGCGAAAGTTAGGGCCTGGCAAGTGGGTGCACTTGCCAGGTCGACATGGCAGTTGAAAACTGTGCAGAGACACTGTAGTGGCAGATCTGAGACACCTTTGAAAAGCTACTTGTGTGGGTGGCAGAATCAGTGCTGCAGGCCCACTAGTAGCATTTGGTTTACAGGTCCCGAGCACACCTGTGTACTGTAATAGGGACTTAGTAGTAAATCAAATAAACCAATTATGGAAACACCAGTCCATAAACATAATTTACATGAAGAGCATATGCACTTTAGCACTGATTAGCAGTGGTAAAGTGCCCAGAGCTTTAAAACCAACAAAAACAAGGTCAAAACCAGAAGGCCAAAAAGCAAAAAGTCTGGGGGGTGAACCCGTTGAAAAAGTCAAGTCTAACAGTCTCTGAGTGCGGCTGTGAGAGTGCGTGAGTCAGGATTCCTGCCAAAGCTCACCTCTCGATTATCACAATAAACCGGCATGACTCATAACACTTATGAATGAAGAAACATCTTGAACCCTGACTTTTGACCATATAACATGCTGTTGGTAATAGCTAGCTCCAGCTGGTGTTCCCTGGTTTGTTTGAAAAGGCTTAATAGCTTTTACAAATGTTTTACCATGCATATACAAGGTCAGGTTTCAGGCACCATGGAAACATCCAGAAAATCCACCAGACTAAGCATTAAGCAACCATCATAGATGACCTCTGCGTGAACCTTCCGGAAGACAGTCCTCATCAAATTGATCCCCTGCACCAGTTACTTGCTATAAGTAATTAGAATGCCACCTTTGTGAACATTCTAAAACACCTTCTAGAAGACAGCCTCGTCCAATTAGTCATCTGCACCAGTTCCTTGCTATAAGCAATTAGAAGGCGACCTTTGTGAACATTCTAAAACACCTTCTAGAAGACAGCCTCGTCCAATTAGTCATCTGCACCAGTTCCTTGCTTTAAGCATTTAGAACGCGACCTTTGTGAACATTCTAAAACACCTGCTAGAAGACAGCCTCGTCAAATTAATTATCTGCACCTGTTCCTTGCTAAAAGCAATTAGAACGCGACCTTTGTGAACATTCTAAAACACCTTTCTAGAAGACAGCCTCATCAAATTAATCATCTGCACCTGTTCCTTGCTAAAAGCAATTAGAACGCGACCTTTGTGAACATCTAAAGCACCTGCTAGAAGACAGCCTCATGAAGTTAATTATCTGCACCTGCTCCTTGTTACAAACAATTAGAATGTGACCTTTATGAACCAATCTTAGTTAAAGACCGTCCACACTCCTCCCCTTCCCATAGCCTCTTCACCTTCCACCTGCCTGTTTCCTGGCTTCCAGGACTCTGTCTTGCCAGCTACCTTGTCCTTCCACCTCACTGCAAAGGACGTCCCGCATCAGTCTCGCACCCGGATGAAAAAACAAGAAGAAAAGGAGAGACGCATTAACAGACTTGATTTCCCTACGCGCTGAGCTCAGTCGCAACCGTGGTTGCAGACAAGGTAACCAGTTTTTTTGTTCAACTTGTACTTTCTGCTGGCAGGGCTCTGCCAGAAAGGACAACGGTGAAGCTAACCCCGTCCAAATTAGCTTGTGGGTTTGATGCTGGAATCATACTCACTACAGGTTCAAACTTTGATGAAGGAACCTCCATGGACTATCTAAAAACAACTGACAACAAAACTAAATGTTGGTTGAGATATAAAAAGCTTTTGTGAGGTGATACCTTAAACAATATAGCTAATACTAGACTAAAGCTTAATATTTGTTTGTTTATAAATAACATATCTGCCAGTACCATTCATCAGACTGGTGTGAATGCCTGCTGCAGTGTTGCGGTTGAGTAGACGAGCCACAGCATCTTTTGACTCCACCCTCTTCCCCCTGGGATTTGCCACCGGAGCAGTGTCTCTTTCTGTACACTGAGGGCAAGTCTTGAGGGGATTTGGGAACTAGTGTCGCCGCCCCATTGGAAATACCTGGGATGACAGGGAGTGAGTACATGAGTCTCGGAGTGGGTCTGTGAGTGAGTGAATGGGTCTGTGAGTGAGTGCATGAGTGTCTCAGTGGGTCTGTGAGTGGATGTGTGAGTGTCTGGGTGCCCTCTTCTGCGGTTTGCCTTTTCTGCCCTCTATTTTGCCTTTCCTGCTCTTTTTTCAGCCCCGACTTTTGACTTTCTGCTCGTTTTTCTGCTCTTCGGCTTGTTTTTCTGCCTTCTGTTTCGGCTTTCCTGCTCGTTTTTCTGCCCTCTGTTTTGCATTTCCTGCTAATTTTCTGCCCTGTTTTGCCTTTCCTGCTTGTATTTACGGCCCCCGTTTTCCCCTTTATGTTTGTTTTCTGCCCCCTTTTACAATGGGGGAGGGGGATGCACCCCCCCCTCTGGGCTGATTTCAGATCCGGGGACCTCGTCCCCTGGGACCTGCCAAAAATTCAATGGGGAGGGGGGCTGGCCACGTCTCCCTGGTTGCCCCCAGACATAGCAGGAGCTGCCGTTGGGGGGGGGGAGGGGGCTGTCCCCAGCGCCGTAAATAGCTCCAGGATCGGGGTGGCGTGGACCCCCTCCTTTCCTTTGCACAGGCCATGCCCGGGGAGGTAGTGGTCCCCCGGCTGTATATGGCCCAGGAGAGGGGGGTGGGGGCACGGCCACCCTCCATGTTTAAATTTGGCCCCGGGTAGGTGGCGGTTCCCGGGGCTCTGCGTGGATATATCCGCGATTTTGCTGCAAATTTGCAAAACAATATATATGTTGTTAATCCCCAGCGGGGTCCCTGTGGCAATTCTAGGGGATCAGGGTAGTCCTACCCTGCCCCCTTTTCTTTATTTTTAACATTTTTAGTGGGCTCGGCGGAAGCCAAGTCCCAAGATGGCTGCCAACACTTCCTGGTTAAATGTGTTGGTAGCCAATCAGGTTTCAGCACGGAGACTGTCAGATCCGCAGAGGATCCATGTTCCTAGATATATAAATTTGGGTTCTGTTTAATATCTCTAAAACGACTAAACGGATTTACACCAAATCACAAAAAGCACATTGTCTGGACCAAGAGCTAGCTTTCTGCCAAATTTGGTGTAATTTCGTTCAGCGGTACTGGCTGCAGTCGTGTTCAAAATCTCTATGGGAATTAACATGGGGGGAAAACGTTATAGGACCACTCCTTTTTGCTGAGCCCCCGCTTGACGGATCACCCAAAAACTTTCCAAACAGCAGCTGAAGTGATAGTCAAATTTTGGGGGGGAAATTTCGTGAAGATTTGTTAAACGGCGCCAAAGGTATAGGCAAGTCGAAAAACGCTTTTCCTATTGAAACTAGATCCTACCTATAATTGCTTACTGGTGACCGTCAGTAGGTAATATCCTCGTATAACAGTTTGCACAGATGGTTACAGCCACCTATGGCACCAGGGCTTGGCAATGGGTGCAAGTTCCCATCAACATATAAGCAGCAATTTCACCAAAGAGAAGAAACCAGTACTCCAAGGTCACTTTTTGCTTCTTTTATTTACAGCTGTCAACACGTTACAGCCAAAGTCATTTTCCAGACACAAAATGTGCCCCAATCATCTGCAAAATGAGTATCAACACCAATATGGATGTAGTATAAAGACTGCAAGTGGAGCAATCAACAAATTAGATGCATTTATACATACATTATAAGAAAATTAATTTAATTATTACAATATATAATCTATCATTTGCTGACACGTGATTGAACCACAGATATGAAAGAAAGACTGTCCCAAATGGTAAAACCAATGGCATGATGTTTACCTGCAGATTCCATTGCATCTTCGAAGTTTTTTGTAGCCAAGCTGCTCTTAACATAAGGAACTAGTCCTTTTTACCAGCCTTCTATTTCCTAGCGGTTAACTCTTACGGATTGCCAGCACCCTTTTAATCCTGTTTTATGAATGGGTGTATACGACCTATGTGCTCGTTTTAGTGGGATATCAAGTGGTGTACTAATGTGACCCAGTAGCACATTCCTGGTTCCTTTGAGATCCGTATTGTTGGTTTTTTTCTGAAAGTAATCTTGTGCATTCCTTGCACTGTTATTTTCTTTAGCAGGATCATATTCTAGATGTTGCCATGAGTTGCTGCATTGGAAGTCTTCAGATGGCCCATCTTCTGGCTTTGTCGGGCTTCTATTGTATCTCTTTGTGTTAGTGATGACCTAATTTCCCATGTTTGTCGAAATATCGACAATGAACTGTATTGATTGAATTGTCAGAGTTGTAACAGCCTAGTTTTAGGGAGTATGAACTAAAAAAAAAAAAAGATTAATTTCAGTCATGCGTTTCACTTATTTTCACACTACATACTTTTTATTCTACCGTGTAAGCCACTGAGCATATATGTCTTTTTACCAATTGCCTAGTCTGAATTAAGTAACTTGTATTATTAAAGTGTGCCTCTTGGCAACTTATTTGGTACTGTGACATTTATTGCTTTGAGTGTGAAATCAGGTTAAATGTGGTTCTAAGGAACTTTTATTACCCTGGGTTCTTTAGTGGAAATTAGGATTACCCTTTGTTTTTGGTACAAAAGAGACAGTCAATATTGGTCATAGCTGTTCACTTTGAAAATGTTTAATGTTGATCTTTATTGTTGTTTCAAGACGATTTTGATTTACTTAAGAACTCAAAATAAATGTAAGTTCGTCTTAGTGATGAATTATTGTTGCTCACATGCAGCAATATGAACTTGTAGCCTGTTGTCTCTACTCATGGGTCCAGTCCATGTATCATGACTTTCATTACCTCACACAAGAATAGCTTCTCATGATGTGGGCTGCTGTCAGGTGAGGAAGATAATTAAAAAGCTACTTTTGTTTTTGGAATGAAAACACATATAAAAACCCATTCAAGTTGGACTTTTTTAATTTCTTGGGGACACTGTGCTAGTAAGTGGACCAGCCTGCACGTGAACTCTGAACAGGGGAACGACATATGTGTTCATCATCGCAGGAATTGGATAATCTCTTTTGTAGAATGTTGCTCACAGTGAGTAACAATACCTCCTTTTGAAACGTCCCCTAGTCTGGTTTCATTGGAAATATGAAAGAATGGAATGACTTATGTAATGTTACTAGCACTTATAGAGCACGTACACCGGTTGGTTTCTTGGCGCTAGAGTAACAGAAACATTACACACTGCTCACAGTTCAGTCATATGCTTGTTTAAAGAGCCATGTTTTTAGAAGTTGCCTGAATCTGGTGTAAGAGGGGGTCGTCCTAATCTCAAGTGGGAGTTCCAGACACGGGGGCAGGAATGCAGAAAATCTGGTGCCAAGATTCTTCTTTTGGCTGAGATAGGCTTTGGTTGATCTCCCAGCTACTGCCACCAATGCCTTGCAAGGTGGAGCGTCAGTAAAACATATGTGAATCTTGGCACAGAAGACCACCCCTATACAGGATGTTTGTAATCCTAGAACTGTCTGGAATCTTCAGTCCGACATGGTCTTATGCAAGAGATGAGCCTATGGCTGATAGATGATGCTCTCTCTGGAAGAGAGAAGATCTTTAGCAGGCTGGAGTCTGGACCAATCTGATGAACTGGATTTTCTTGGAGGGCAGCAAAGAGAATTTATAGGACATCACTGACACCTGAAGACTGTGTAGGACCCTTAGAGTCAGGGCTACACTGTACTTTTCTGTCTTCTTTGACTTTGTCTCCTAGAGGCAGTCATCCAAGTAGAAGTAACAATAGACCTTCGGCGGCAGCAGTAAAAGACCACCTCGGACAGGATCTTTCAAAAGAACCCGGAGGCTGGCGAAGGCACATTGAGACCAAAACACAGAATCCTATACTGATAATGCTGATCTCCAGTCGTAAGACAGGGGTACTTTCTGTCCAGTTGCAGGACAAATTCATGGAAGTAAGCATCCAACGAGCACAACCGGTCATTGCTCTTGGTGGCTGCCAGCGTCTGAGCTTAAGTGGGCAGCTTCACCTTTTGCAGGTTGGCGGCCTGGTTATATTGTGGAAGTCAAGATTAGGTGGCTCCACCCACCTTTGCTTCTTATAAGGGGAATAGAAGGAATAAAATCCCTGTGCCGTGTGAAAGGGCACAGCTGGCTCTACTGTGCCAAATACTAGGAATGTTATCTTATGTTAATGCATTTATGAAGCGCATGTATACCCAGGGATGTCTTGGCGCTGACTCAGCATAACAAATACAGAGAAAGGAAGGATGTTAGTTGTTGAAGAGCCAGGTTAACAGTTTTCTGAAGGTTAATAAACAGGAAGCGGCTCGGATGTTAAAAGGTAACTCCAGCAGAAGGTCAGGGGTTCAAGGACTGAGGCAGAGCTACCAGAAATGGGGCAGATGGGAAAGCACTAGAGCATAACCATTCACAGCCACAAACATTGGACATAATCTGGGTTCAGAGATAATAATGAACAAAAACCGTCCTGCCCCCACTGGAGAGGGGTGGCCCTTTTGACATGGTGCCATGGAAAGCAGCATATCCTTGGGCCAGTGATCTTGACATCTGTAGCATCTCCCTAGGACTGCTGGGTGACACCTGAGGAGGAAGCACTCACCAGAGTGAAAGGATTCTTCTGGTCTTGAAAGACTGAAAAGCCTTCGCGGACTGGAAGGATGGATGGATGTGGTAGTGACCATCCACTTGAATGTCTGGAACTTTGTACATTTTGTAATGCTGGATGACGTTGTCATGGATAGGCCAATACAAGCTCTTCCCATTAAACCGGAGGTCAAAGATTTCCTGGGCCTTTTGCTAGAGCTCTGAAGACTTGAGGCGTGCCTTCTGGAGCATGGACAGAATGGATGCAATGGTCCTGGCAGCAGTATCATTGAGAAGATCTACATTTTCTGCTCAGCTGCTTCTTGCCCAGTTTAAACAGAAGCTTGCACTCTTCAACGGCCAAGTTTGGGAGCAGAAAAGAATACCAATCAAATTCATGCCACAAGTGTAGCCTGCATCTGCCCTTAATAGCGTTGACCTGCCTGACAGACCACCGGATTGGCACATTTTCCACCAAGGTTACAAGTCACTTTGCCTCCTTGAGGGATAACACCTGTGGAGTTTTCAAGAGACAGAGAATGGATGGCCTCTGGAGAGCGTTATTTATAGTAACGAAATCGGAGATAACTTACTTGATATCCTCAACATGAACGCAAATTTGGGGTATATTTGCAACTGAATGCAAATTTGGGTTATGATAATTGTGCAAAGTGCACTTTGGTAGGCTAGCCTCAGCTGGCACAAGACCACAGATGTCCCTGTGGCCGCTGGAGATGCCAAGTTTTCATTGGGCAGTGCTTCAAGCACATTGACCAGGACTTCATTGTAGAACCTTGTGGGGTGAAGATGTCTGTGGTCTCTGGTACTGACATCTAGATTGGTTCTGGGCTGATATCTGGTTCTTCCAAGTGAGGCCTCTTGCAAGGAGACCTGAAAGATTAATTCAGTGGAGCTTTGTCCCCTCAGATGGCCCTGCTGCAGCCTCAAGAAGAATGTCCAGTCACAGCAGTAGGGCCTCAACAGGCAGGGCCAAATGAGACATCCGGAGCCAGTGCAGCTGGTTTTCTGGTACTGGAAGCTGCACTATAGATAACAGAATTTTAGGTGGAAGGTCTAGAGCAGCATCCCATGTGCCCAGGACCGCTAGGAAGGAGTCCAAGTGGAAAATAGAAGACAACATAATGGCAAAGTATTTGGATTCAGGGTGGGCTGGGATGACTGCGGCTATTTGTTTGTATTGCTGCTAAATATAGAACAATATCGTACGCAAATAGATTTAGCTTAGACACCTGAAAGAGGAGGTAAAATTGAATGAATTGCTACGATATAAAAATGAATAAAACTGGCGATAGACGGCAGCTGTGGCATGTAATTTGGTTTGCGTCGCATGAGTAAATAATTCTAGCTATTGCCCCCAAATATGACTTTTTTAAACCTTAATAAAATGCTCTGGAAAACCAGGTCCTGAGAATCTGAAACTGAGCAGACCAATTTACTAAGTCGAACACTTTTCAATTTGGATCATTATAATAGCTGCTTTGATCTCATTTGCTGCACAGTAATAGGTAGCCTGAATCAGAACGTGTGTCACTGGCGCAATACAGTTAGCTAAAACGTGTGTTAGTAATTTGTAATTCGCATTCAATAAACTGATTGGTCTATATGAATTAGGCAATGGTTTCTCTTTAAGGAAATGTAAAACAATTGATTCTGTAAAAGAAGCCGGAATCGCAGTGCCTAAAATAATTTCATTAAAGAGCTTTATGGTAAAATCTTAAAGATAAGCCGAAAACTTTCTATAGACCTCAATTGGGATGCCATCATTCCCAATATCTTTGACATCTGTCACAGAGGCAAAAGTATCCTTAAATTCCACCAACAGCCTCGTTCATTCAATAACTTTAGGAGGAACCCTGAAACAACAAATTTTGATATTGCCTCCTGAAATTCAACCTGGGGTCTGATAAAGAGCAGAGTAATGATTTGGATAGATCTCTCGAACATTATCACCACTACAGGTGATCTTATTCATAGCAGAATCCATCCCATCGAATATATTAGCGTTCAATCTCAGTTTTGAGGACCAAGCTCAAACCCACCCCACATTCCCACTTTCTTCATAAACTTTTTATAGGGGACTTTTTTGTCCACTAAACAACTTCTTTAAAATATAAAAAAAAGTGTCACATTTTGCCTAGCTTAAGTCAGTGCCTTACTGAGAAAGGGTGAAAGACTTCAAGGCTAGGGTTATTTCCCCATCTTAATTCTATTGCAGTCTCTTGATCTCAAAAATACGCCTCTTGCAATTATTAACTTTATACGCAATCACCTGACCTCTAAAGCGTACATTAAAAGTTTCCCAAATATTTACTGCGAGGGCTGAAATAATATTTGAGCCTAAAAAAAAATGACTCAAATACGAATGTAATCTTCCACTCCTAGAATGGCAAGGACCTATCAAAATTCAACTGTTTTGTGCTGCCCTGTTCAACTTCCGATTCTCTCAATAATCGCAGCCGCTTTGGTTGCTTTTATCTTGAACGTGATACATCCAGTGCTTTAAATGGGCCGGTACTCACCGGTACGGAGTACCGCCACTTTTTATTTTTCTCCCTTTGAGTACCGGAACTTTTCCTTGGCCAAGGAGAGTACCGGTACTCTTGGGGGAAAGTCAGGCAGGGCAGGCTCGATGGCACTGGGGACTGTGCAGTTGCACAAAAAGTGCTCTGCTCAACTGCTGCCGAAAAAGAGAAGGCAGAATGGAGGGAGGGGCAGTGTATACCTCTGAATGGAGCCGCTGCTGAGCAATCCCGCAGCGGCTCATTTGCATCACTTAAGGGCTGTTTAGGGTTTAGGATGCCCTGCTGCCCTCTGTGAATGAAAGTGAAGAGTGCAATCAGACTCTGCCCAGTCAATCGGTGTGAAATAGGTGTGTGTGACTCTGAGCCTATCCCCTACCCTAATTTACTTTCAGCGTGACACCTGAGATGAATGCACCTCTCAGCACCAGTCTGCAGGGGGGTTGGGGGGAGTGTATTACACGCTACCCAGCATCGGATTGGGAAGTTGGGCATCAGGACAGTGCCTAAGGGTCACTCGTGGGCCGGTTTTTGTCAGCCGGCCCACAGAGCCTTACTATCTTGCCTGCCAGGCCACTGTAATGTGGCGCCAGCATCATGCAAGTTTGCAGCAGCGTCTCTAGGCCAGTATTGTTCTGGCCACGGAATTCTTTCTTGCCCCCTCCCTCCGCCCAGAAGCGGGTTTCCACACCCCTGCCATGCTGTTAAACTGTGGTGAGGCGTTGAGAGTGCAGCTGGGTGCAGGTGATGTGGCCGTTGGGCCATCATCACCTCAGCTCCCGTGGAGCAGCAGCAGCAGCTCTCTGCTTTTCTTCACTGCTCCCCGGCCAGGCCAGCGCCCTGAGGCTATGGTTGGCTGGGAAAGGGGGAGAGTAAGTGAATCGGCCTCGCTGAGGGCCTGTTGTTAGCACCTTGGCTCCAGTGTCTTTCAGGCCTTGGTGGGGGGTTTATGTTTGCATAGGCTGTGAGGCATCTTTCCCAGATAGGAAAATTGAGAGGATGTAATGTTAGGGTCAGAGCTGCCGAATAAGGAACTTTGGAAATAGATTTGAGTCCCAGCTTCAGCTCAACATCCTGTGATTCTGGGCAAATTACTTAATTGTCCAAGGGGTAAAATAAAAATGAATTTGATTTTCTGTAATGTAACTGGTGCTCATGTAATCTCTGCCCTTGGGCCTAGTTCACCTTACATAAATAAAAGTACAATAAAAAACAGAATCTTCTGTTTGCTCATGTTTTCAGAGTCTGCAAAGGCTGCAACATAATGAGAGCGGATTATTTATACAATAATACAAAAGTTTGTATTTCTTCAACATGGCTTTTCTTCCTTTTTTTAGTTTTAACCATCAATCACGGGTCATTAAAGCAGCTATACACCAAATTTTAAGCTGCTTTCACCTAAGTTTACTGTTTAAACTTTAAAGTGCATATCGATCAGAGGAGAAAGAACCAGCTTTAGGTGATTTTCTTCATTTTTATACCGGCAAGGACATTCGAATACTGGTAATGCCGGTAAAAAAAACGGCCAGGTGTCAAACATAGCCAGATCAGGAGTTGTGGCCTGCGGGCCACTTTATTTCACCTCGCCCGCCTGGCCAAAATGTAGTGCTTCTAGTTTTCACCGATATTTCTGGCTCTATGAGCTTTAAAATACATAATTTATCAAACATGTGTCTAAAAATGAGCCCAATGAGATTTGCGGTTTCAGGAACAGGCGTGATCCGGGAATGTGGGCCACTTTTTGTTGGTGCCCAGGCTGAATTGTGATCCCAATCCGACCCTGCCGCTTAGGGTGACCAACTGGCATGGGTACAAATTCAGGATGGTGAGTGTGAAAATCCAGGACAAAGGGTCAAAATTCAGGACAAAAATTCAGGACAAAAGGTACGTTTTACAGACACTAGAGGAGGTCATGCAATAGTATATGAGAACGTAAATAGACAACCAACATAAGTACAAGTTAAAATAAGTTTATATTAGGTTGCGACAATCGTTGACTTCGCGTTTTTTGGTATACATACAGCTTTGAGCAACTGTGCAGGTATTCTTGTGGTATTTCATATCATCATAATTTATTTATATGGTAACTGCACTGAGTTGCCCATCTCAAAGATGAGAGCCAAGCAGGGCAAATACTGTCTGTGATTATTGAACATTGTTTTGAGAGGTCACTCTCTGGCTCACAGTCAGAGATTGACTCCTCTAAAAGATTCTGATTGTTGTGGGGAGCAAATAAAGTACCAATTACTGGCTGCATGATGGAGTCTGCACAGGGCATGTGGAGTGAACTTACTAGTGAAAAGAGGTCACCCTGTACCTGCACAGAGAGGCCCATTATCATTCTGTTTGTGATAATTAGGCCAACATACAGAATGATAATGGGCCGATAGCAATCTGTGCCAGGTTGGGGAGGGGCTGTTGCAGGCCACTGATCACAGCAGGAGCGCGAGCTGGCCCCTGCAGTGAGAGTTACAGAACTCCCAGGCTGCTTGAAGGAGGACAGCTCGCTGCAATGTGCAGAATTACGGACAAAAGGCGTCCGTGAAGGAAATCTTACGGACAACGGATAGGAGGCCCAAATAATGGGGGTCCATGAAATTTACGGACGGTTGGTCACCCTACTGCCGCTACCATATACTGGGCGATTATCATTCAACTAGGCAGTCCATTGTAGGGCAGGCAGACAGTCCATCAGCATGCACACTACTGTCTCTACCCGTCCCAGCCCACCTGTGTCCATTTGACAAGTTTCACATACTCATACGAATTACAGTATTAATCTGGTTAAGTGATGTGCACGCTCCAATTGTTCCATTGACTTTTCAAGGGGCAGAGTGCGCTAAAGCAAGAAAACTGGGAATCCACTACATATTTCTCTAACAGAACTTTGGGATGGAGTAATTTAGACAGACTTGAGGTTCGGAGGAAAAACTGATTCTACAGTTGTGGGTTTCATCCTTTTTATTATCAAAAGATTTGAAAATACCAAAAGGCCTCCTTCGGGCAGCGAGTACTCTACAAACATCAATGATATCCACCTACCAACAATTAATTAAATTCCCCTGCTCTTAAGATCAGGGTTGAATGTCTCCACGACAGCTTCAACACCACGACCGCCCCGGCAACCACCGAGACCACTGCCCCCACAACCACCAACCGCCTGCTCTCCTGGACCAACATCAACGACGAGGACACCAGCGAGATCATGAACACCATCCACTCCGGCTCACCGTTAGACCCGTGCCCTCACCACGTCTTCAACAAAGCCAGTACAGCCATCGCGCCCCATCTCCGGAAAATAATCAACATCTCCTTCGAGACAGCAACTTTCCCGGAAAGCTGGAAGCACGCCGAGATCACCGCCTTACTCAAGAAACCCAAGGCAGACCCCAAGGACCTCAAGAACTTCCGACCCATCTCTCTGCTCCCGTTCCCCGCGAAGGTCACCGAGAAAATCGTCAACAAACTGACCCGCTACCTCGAGGAGAACAACATCCTGGACCCTTCCCAGTCCGGCTTCCGCAGCAACCACAGCACCGAAACCGCCCTTATCGCCGCCACCGATGACATCAGGACCCTGCTAGACAACGGAGAAACAGCAGCCCTCATCCTCCTGGACCTATCAGCCGCCTTCGACACGGTCTGCCACCACACACTACGAACACGCCTTCACGACGCCGGTATCCAAGAGAAGGCCCTGGACTGGACCACATCCTTCCTCTCCGGCAGAACACAAAGCGTCCGCCTCGCCCCTTCCGATCCAAAGCCACCAAGATCATCTGCGGCGTACCCCAAGGCTCCTCCCTCAGCCCAACGCTGTTCAACATCTACATGGCACCCTCGCCCACGTCGCCCGACAGCACAACCTCAACATCATCTCCTACGCCGACGACACCCAGCTGATCCTCTCCCTCACCAAAGACCCTCACACCGCTAAAGCCCACCTCCATGAAGGAATGAAGGCCGTCGCCGAATGGATGAGTACCAGCCGCCTGAAGCTGAACTCGGACAAGACGGAGGTCCTCATCCTTGGTTCCAACCCTTCAGCATGGGACGACTCCTGGTGGCCAACATCACTGGGAACAGCCCCGACACCCACCGACCACGCACGCAACCTAGGGGTCATCCTCGACCCCACCCTCTCCATGACTAAGCAGGTCAACGCCGTTTCCTCATCCTGCTTCAACACCCTCCGAATGCTCCGCAGGATCTTCAAGTGGATCCCCACCGAAACAAGAAAAACAGTCACCCAGGCCCTCGTCACCAGCAGGCTGGACTACGGAAACGCCCTCTACGCAGGAACGACGGCTAAGCTCCTGAGACGGCTGCAACGCATCCAGAACGCCTCTGCACGTCTTATCCTCGACATCCCCCGACGCAGCCACATCACACCCCACCTGAGACCTGCACTGGCTCCCTGTCAACAAGAGGATAACCTTCAAGCTCCTCACCCACGCACACAAAGCACTCCACAACTCCGGACCAGCCTACCTCAACAGACGACTCAGCTTCTACACCCCCCACCCGCCAGCTCCGCTCCACCAGCCTCGCCCTCGCCACAGTCCCCCGCATCCGGAAAACGACCGCCGGCGGCAGATCCTTCTCCCACCTCGCCGCCAAGACCTGGAACACCCTCCCCACCAACCTTCGGCAGACCCAAGACCTACTGGCCTTCAGAAGACTCCTCAAGACCTGGCTCTTCGATCAGTAGCAGCACCACCCCCCTCTTCCCCCAGCGCCTTGAGACCCTCGCGGGTATGTAGTGCGCTTTATAAGTGACATGATTGATTGATTAGGTTCGTTGCCCATTAAAAAATGAACTCCCATCATCAGTTTTGTAATCTGCAACCTCGTCTCATGTTTGCATGCCTTTTATTGTGTGCATGAATATTACTTTTTCTGACTTTTGAGAGATTATTGTGGACAAGGGGTGTCCACCATAGGTTCAGAAGGGCCAGTTCGAGTTCAGGTTTTCTGGCTATTAATATGAGGTAAATGTGCAAGGTAATTATCTGAATCAAATTGTGTGTGAGTGGTCGTGAATGTGTGTGAGTTTTTTATGTGATTGGTGAATATGTGTGTATAAACGTGTTTAGTCTGGGAAGACGAGCTCACAACCACCTAATGGAGACCAGCTGGGTCTGTGTGAACCAGAGGCTGCATAAGTCCATACCACAGGATTTGCCAGACTGAGGGTGAGAGGCAGATGACACGCAGAACACAAGATAAAGATCCTCCAGGCATGGGAGAGCAGACAGTCAATGAATACTGCAGGTGAGAAAGCAAGAGGTTGGGGGGGTGTTCAAGCATGGATGCTAGGGTTCAACAGACTGTGGATAATAAACAGGTTTCCTTGGCACTGAAAAAGAGGTGTTTAATAAAATCTCATGGATTTTGAGACACAAAAGGAGATAGGCAAGAAAAACAAAGGGAAATGAGTGGCTTGAAAAAGAACGGTCTTCAAAATAATGCACACTCTCATGATACGTACTGACTTTAATCTTTATGACTAGTGTGATTGTGTACAGGTGTAACCTCCTCACATTCTGTCTTCTTGTTCAGGCACTTCCTCAAACCCATTTTTAAAAAACATTTTGTCTTTACTGAGCCTCTCACACCATAGGTGATCTTGAACAGTTGTGATTATGCATTAAGCGTGGTGTTGTCCTATTTTTGAAAAACTGATGAACTCATACCCCTTAAAGGACTCTCCAGTCTAAGAAAAAACACAATTCTCTTAGCCCAGGCCAGCATCTCTCTAAAAAAAAAAAGGTACTATAGAATGTTTGATGATGTCAGACTGGGTTTTGAGATCTAGTGTGACAGTATTCAATAGATGGCCTCTTTAATTTGTGTGTGTGTTTTTCAATGAAAGGTATCAAGACACAGAGGTGAGTTTGCCCGTGTTTCATATTGCAGTAAAGCAAAGCTTTAATTACATTTAGTAAAAAGCAACACAGCCTTTGCATTCTGGGCCAGTATTACAGCCAGAGTCTCTATTGTTTGAGGAAGTCCAGACCGCGCATAAAGTCTTTTGTTGGTGATCCATTTTTGAAGAGAAGCAGGGGTGGAAACTTTTGTTTTTTGCACCTTCCATATGAAGATCTTTTCTGTAACCAAAATGTTTTTTCCCAATGTCTACGCTTGTACTATCTTGAGGGATGTTGTAGGGAATACCCAAATGCTAGAAAATTGTACTAACATCTCTTTTGCATCTCTCCAATACCTAGGAGGCCTGGTCCATGCTACAAAAACTACTTAAAAATCCCATGGTCTCCTGTCCTTTAGGTGCCCACTGTACCTACAATGTGCTGGATTTAGCCATCCTTTACATGCCTTTCACATCTTCTGTTTGCTTTATGCAAGCTGTACTTGTCTCTCCCACAGACCAAGATTACTTGCTTTACTCAACCGGTCATCATCTAGACCACCATGCGCTCACCTGTGCTTGACTCACCCATCCTGTATTTTCCTTGCCAACCCTTGCTTACATCATGCAAGATGTGCTTGACTCTTCCACTCTGCACTGACCCACCATGTTTGATTTACTCAACCTGCCTTAACTGACCCATCCTTTCTCTCCTCACAATTCTCACCTAACCCAGCCAGTTCAAGGCACATTTGCCCTGTGCTTGCCTTACTTACCCTGGTGCCAACTCATCCCATTGCTTTCATCTCAGCCATTCATATAAGCCCTTCATCACATGTGTCACCACTCTAGTTCCCTGTAATCACTCCACTTAACCCCTGCTCACGTTAGGTACCTCGTGCTCCCATTGAGGGAGCTGTGGATGGTTTTGATTGACCATAGTGGGTGCCTGCTGTATAATAGATGATGTCCGAGACATTATTATAGTCTGCATTGTGTTGAAGACCAGATTGAAAATGTTCCCTTTAATTTGTGTTGGTTCTGTGACTTCAGTTTTGATGTTTAACGTGTGAAAAGTGGAGGAGGCAACAGACGAAAAGGATGTAAAGATGCAAGGTGCAGAGTGTACCCTAAAGAATGTAGGCCAAAAGGAATATGCCTATCGTTATCCAGATGTCTTAGTCAATGTGCCTACAATAGCTGTTGTTGTGCACAATGAGAAAATTCATGACTTTTATGTTTCATATGTGCATAGGCTCAGAGACAATCTGCATTGGTTTGACATTACTAAAATAATAAACGTAACCGTTTGCACATGGGAGGAAAAAACAAATACTCTACAGATAGCAGAAATATTTCTGTATTATCAAGCACAATTAGCACCAAGAAAATGTGGATCCCATTAAATGTCTGCCTCCAAGCTCCGCCTCTAGCCCCGCCCACAATTGCCCCTCCTCCATTCACTGCTTAAATTGATGAGTACCTGCACTTATTTTTTCCCATTTAAAGCACTGGATACATCCAATTCATAATTTTCTAAAGCATTAAAATAGTCTCCCTTAATAATCGGGCCCTTTGATTCCATCATGAATAAAGTAATTCCTAACGTGCTCGGCTACTTCAATAGTGTTCAATAGCTAAAGCCAACCTAGGTCATTACGTTGCAATGATACCCTTCTACCAGAGCAGAACGGTCTTGAGGGCCCCGTTAAAGGAATATCTTGGGAGATGCTTTTCAAGGTAATTCTTTCATTCCATTCTTTGCAAGCGAGCATTAAAAATGAATGTCCACCACATAATGGCATTCTGAAAGCGTGGCACTCCAAATTGGAGCACCAACTAGGACCTAAGAGGGCAGGATGGGTTGTCTTGATGTATCCTATTTATCAAATTTTGAGGGCCATGTTTATAGAAGGCCCAATGCACAAAAACCAGAGGCTGAAAGAGGATCCTTTTCATGATAGGGAGCCAGTGCAATTTGTAAAGATGTCTAGTGACCGAATCCAGTCTACGAATGCCAACAATAGGGCAAACTGCCAGATTTTGTAGTTTGCAATTTTACCCATTTGTCAGGGGTACCCAGATAAAGTTAGTTACTGTAATCCAGCCTGGCAGTAGTTAATGCAGGGACAATTGTCCTACTGGCAGATCAAGAAAAAAAGATACTCAAAAATTCGAATTGCGTGCAGTAAACCAAAGCTAGCCCCGACTGGGAGTGAAAATAAAGCTAGTTGTCCACCCTAACTCCAAGAGAGAACCTCCGTTTTATCAGCATTGCACTATAAACCACTCTCTCACAGCCACATCAATGCATTTGCCAGGCATGTATGAAAGGTGGGGACTATATCAGCTGAGTTGGGATCAAATATTAAGAGTATCTGGGTATCATTAGTTTAGGAGATAGTAATCACCCCCAAAGTATTAAATAATCTTTGGCAGGGAGTGCAATATAGATGTTTAATAATGTGGGTCTTAGCAATAATCCTGCGGTACTGTCAATCTTAACCGATTGCTAGCTGACGTGTGAGGCGATAGCCTGCTCTTTCCTGCTAAAAGGATTTAATCCACCTCCTGGCCTATCCGGAGATACCAAACTCCATCGCCCGCTGAAGGAGAATTGGGTGGTAAATGGTATCAAAGGCTGCAGATAAATATAGCAACACATGTGCAGCACACTTCCCATCTAATGTAACTTTAATGTTCTCAGATACCACAAGTAAAGCTGTCTGTACTAGGTTATGGACGAAAGCCAGATTGAGTCTTATGAAAGATGGCTGTTTTCCAAAAAGACAGATAGCTACAAATTTTCCAGCATTTTTCAACAGGCCAGGAGAGCTACAATGGAAATTAGATGGGAATCGAAGGGTCAGCTGAATGGAAAATACTTATGCTGTTTTCCATCCAGGAAAGAATAAATCTATTGTACCAATAAAATCTCACACGCTATAGGGCCATAATAATTTATAAAATTACATTTCTAAGATTCCAAGCAAGCTGTCACCCATAACCATCTCCCAAGGTTGTCTTTTTTGGCACTCAATTTCCCAAGTCATCATTTTTTCAAAATATAGCTACTCCCCAAAACGCCACCCCTGCTGATGAACAGATGGCAGCCCCAAAAAAGAAGTTAAAGGGAACAAACCTAGATTCATTTGATTAGCCCCATATGTTAGAAAACACACTGTGCCACTTCTTTGTAACAGCCATTCATGAACAGCCAGGCGTCTATGACAGAGTTCAAATCCAGGCAGTTCACCACCAGAGAAATTTCCTGGGGGTTCAGGCACTTCCAGAGACAGCCTCCTGGCACAGGACAAGATCTCACCCCCGCGGCACCTGCAACAGGAATCCTCTGATGGAAGTCAGGAAGGCCTTAAAACACAGGTTGGGGTAGAGATAGGGGGTCTGTCACTGACCCAATTGTGGTCCTGTAGATCTTTTGCAATCTCCTTAGAAAACTGGATACAACCCAAGATCTCCTTGGTGCTGTGCCTACTGGGAATCGGATGCCATTGCAGAGCCCACATGTGCCACCAGCAGGATGCAGGTGGCCAGCAATCTGTCTTTTGCATGGCAATGCAAAACAGAGGCGGAAACATTGGGACCATAGTCCAATGTCTTGGATTCTCTGCTCCAGGGGAAGGTACAAACTGTACAATATCCAGAATGGCTAAGATGAACTTGTGCATCTGAAGTGAGACTTCAGCAAACTGACAGAACCACACCAATGTTAGGTTCGTCATCTGGAGGCGGTAGGCAGTCAGGCGCAAGCCAGTTGTCAATATAGGGAGACTGGTAACTGCAACAATCACTTTTGTGAACACCCGAGGCAAAAAGGGAGCACCAATTGATCATTGAGAGGTTCCACCTGTCTGATGTAATGCCTTGTCGTAAACTCCTGAAGCCAGGCACTGTTTTGAGCATGTTAAGTTAGCAGTCTGCCTTTCATTCAACTCTGCAAACAATGTGGTGAACGTGAATCGGTGTTAATCTAAACAATAGCTTTGCTAACATAAGACGACACAAGGCTGCTACATTATTGTAGTACCCGGTTGTATTACATTGACCAGAGCTTATTATGTAGAACATGTTGGTTTATAATAGAACTTGGAACCTTGGTGTGTGGGGGATGTAAACTGTTAGTGTTGCTCTAGTGATAAAGGTTGCAAGACTAGAGTACACCCAATGGTGGTGAGAGACACTCCTACAAGAATGTGGCAGGATGTAGCTTTGGACATTCTGGGCCCAGTTACAAACAAAGGTCAGTATTATGTGCTATTATTAATGGACATGTTCTCGCAGTTGCCCAAAGAATGCATCACGTGGTGTGGAGACTGATAAGCAAGTTGCATTACCTAAAGGTATCTTCAGAATGTATTTTGAAGGATAATGGCATCCAGTTAGTATACAAGGACATGGAAGATTTATCCTTGAGGGGAATAAGGCACATGAAGTGTTCACTCCATCATAGCGAGACAAATGGGATGATAGAGAAAAATCGACTAACAAGATGCCAAGATGACCACCAGGGGGTAGATCCTGCGAGAGGCTCCCAGGGTTGGGATCACTTTGTATAAATCCCAGCACTAGCCTGGACCAGTCAGACCATTGGCAAACGACCGGGGGGGGGATGCATCCCACTGACATCTGGTCATCAGTGATTTGGCCCGAGGGTCACTCCTGGACCCTAATCCTCGCATTGCCCATCCTGAATCCCCCATGGGCCGGTGCAGGGAGAGAACCTGGGGTCTGCAGAGTCATGGCTGTAGGCCCCAGAGGATTTCGAATCAGCAAGCCTGGGCTGGAGAACACAGCAAATTCGTGACAGAGCACAGATGTGAGCACGCTGCCATGAGGTGAGGAGGGCAGGGCCAGTCACAGGAGTGGTGGTACATCTGGGGCATTCTGAGAGCCCCCCTACATGCCCACTTTTCACCAGGACAGTTCAGCTTTGGCAAGGGGTGCTTGGGCCTTCGCTCCTGCTGAGATAGCCCAAAATCTACCAATTCCTACCGAGGCATATATATATATACACACACACATCATACATATACACAACACTCACTCTTGCCTCTGTACTAGATATCCATTCTGAGTCCACTGGAGTCATTGTGGAGTTCTGGGGTAGTCAGGAACCGCACCTACCCTATGCTTACCCCATCGTGCCAGGATGTGCTGGAGCAGGAGTTGGACAGTGACTACGCATGAAGTTTTCCAAAATCCACCAAAACCCACCAGGAGGCACCAAATTGAATACACCCCATCCTGCCACTGTCCCATACTTCCATCCAGAGTCCAGTGGTGACTTGCGGAAGCCTTCTTGGGAGACTGGGAGTCTACCCTCTGCCAAGATGTGCTGCAGGACACCAACAGCGTGAGGTTAGCCCAAATCCCACCAAAACTACCATACGGCTAACCCAAATCCTACCAGGACCACTATGAGCCTAGCAATTGTGACAACGCTCCCTGCCTGTATTTGTCGACCATATGCCTCAGAACTATGATCTAACAAAGAACTATTAGACTCCCTCAATGTCAAATGGCGCACATATACCAAACTCTTTGGCCGAGGGTTAGAGGCTGGGTAAGCTGCC
The DNA here is from genome assembly GCA_963921515.1 of Calotriton arnoldi. Classification (NCBI taxonomy): domain Eukaryota; kingdom Metazoa; phylum Chordata; class Amphibia; order Caudata; family Salamandridae; genus Calotriton; species Calotriton arnoldi. The sequence goes on along the minus strand of CAWUFW010001353.1, from coordinate 2,702,957 downwards.
AAGAAGGTGGAATCTGGCTGGGCTACTTCTCACACAGGAGCCCACCTGCCCTCCAACAACCTCCACTGTTTCCCACAACTGCATGCACAGGCTGAGGGCCTCTTATTCTCTGACCCATCTGGCATCCCACTCACCCCTGAATGACCGCTCTACAGGTCTGATGGTCAAGTCCCCCACCCTGATTCAGCCAGGACACCAGAATGTTTCTGGACCACAATCTGGAATATTAAGCAATGTGCTTCAGACACTCTTCACCAGCCCTGTTTTCAGGCTGTCTCACCCCATTCTTGACTGCTATCTGGGTCCTCAGGCAGTGAGTTAGCCTTCCCAGCCTCAACATGAATAATTTTCCAATGAAAGTCATATTTAAGTCTGATCCAGACTTTGTACGCCTATCCTGAGCATCTAATGTATTCATATGTACCTGATGTTCATAGGTCCATAAGATGCTTCGTTCTACCCTATGCTAATTTAGGTTCCCAGTGCGTGCGCAAGTGATTGTCGATGCAGGTAGTCATTGCTGTACAGTAACTCATCCTGCATCACTATCCTGCCCATTACTGGTACATAGGCCTATAAGACATTTCTGCGTACCATACGCCAACACTGGCTCAAACACCCAGCTGTGACCCCCCACCCCCCATATCCAAAGTTGGCACCCAGTGCCTACATTGAAACTTGTCTTTACCACCTCATGCATACCGTGCCTTGGTCAAGACAAGCACCCGCCACCTCTTCTCGTACCTCTGCCCATCCTACCATGTGCCAGCAATGGGTACTGTGCCCCGACATCTATTAGCCAATATCTACTCAGACTGTCTAGACAGACTATTGCAGCAGGAGCACTCACTAATGCCCCATCGCAACACTGTCATGGAAAGGTACAGCATCAACTCATACTGCATTAAATTCCCACAAAACCTATTCAAACAGGCTGCAAACAAAATTTGCGCACAAAACCGATCACAGAAAAACACTAACAAACTACAGACCAGCATAAGGTAGCAGCAAAATGGACTTAGTTTTATACAGATAAACATGCCAAATAGAGAATTTTCCTACAAGACATTCATGTAACTAAAGCTAGCAACATCCCAGCATACTCTATCCCCATCTCGAAACTTTAGCAGAGAACTGACCGCAACAATCTACAGAAATGGGTAGGTCCAAGTCTCGGAACAAAAACTAACCATTTTTGACCTACAATTCCCCACTCTGAGCCTGCCCTCTGGTCCAACCTCCACTCCTCTACCATCAACCCCTCCACCCTCTCCCAGTGAGCAGACCCATGCACCCACATCTCAGCAACCTAAACTCAATTCCCCTCACGCAGTCTCCACACATCCCATCATCTCCTCTCCCACTGCCAAACGCCTGGACACTAAAGATTCACCATCACCTTCTCCTTATGGCTCCCAGCCAGAGTTGCACTCTAATCCTGTTGACCCCCAATTCTGCACCCTCAATAGGCTGACTCATTCCTTAGCCCCCAACACTTGCTCCAACCTGCCCCAGAACACCCCCCCCCCCTTTGCCACTGCTGTCCTAGCCCTCTTAACTGTTCCCCATAATAGCCCGTCTAGAACTCAAAATACACTATTTTGAATGGAATCTCGTCACTGCATAGATGCAAGAAATATCCATATCCCTCGCACCACAGATAAACTCAGATCCTGCTACCCGACCGGACCATAGGAGCAGGAAGCTGAATTGATGACCACCTATGGAAATATCCCCAGACGATTCCCTTTCCACAAGAACCCAGTTATCTTTAGCTCAATAAGTAGCACAAACTTACCTTGCCGCCCTCCCAAATACCATCAACCCAATCATCCTGGGCAGAGACCTTCACCCACGCCCTGCTGCATGCTTACAAACTGCAACTCAGCAATCCAGCATGCCACTGATTTAGCCGATACCACCTTACAACATCACATGACATCCGCTTTCTAACAGAAACCTGGCTAAACGACCAATCTTATATCGACCTAATCTCCCCACTGGGCTTCTCAATCATTCACAGCAACTGCAAAGTGGTGGTGGAGTAGCCATTATACACAAGAGCGATCTCTACTTAATTCCCTTCTGCACTCCGAAACACCCGTCCTTTGATTATCTATGAGTTCAGCTTTCCACAAATGGACTGAACTCAAATCAAATTCCACATCTTCCATCACCCTCCTGGCAAAAAATTCACAATTCCTTGAAGACCTAGCAAGCCTAATATCGCAAATCTCACTAACAGACAGCACCGACATTAGAAGACCTAACACTGAACACTAAAGACCCCATAGTAAAAGCCCTCTCCACCCACCTGGAAGCGAACACTCACCAACCATGCAAACGCACCTGGACTACACCCATGATGCAATCTCCAAGCACAATACTCTCTCTCCTACCATCAAACAGGTCAGATCACTATCAAATTCTCTTCGATCTCAATTCTATCCACCATCGTTCATGCCAATGCAGCAGTCCAAAGGGTTGGGTAAGAAACACCCACCAAATTCCCAAGGAGCTAGGCATTAGTCAGTACCCAAATCTTAACTTCACCCAACCTATCTGCCAAGCACCTCACCGCCCACTACAAAACAAAAATTACAGAACTCATGGAAACAACTGCCCCCTAAAACACACGAAACCAAGAAATAACCCCTCCAGATCTTGGTTCGACAAAGACCTGAACAGTTAAAGACGTTTAGCTGAAAAACTGGAGACAACCCTGTGGAAAGGGTTCACCCATAACCCTACTGTCACTGAATAGATGTCTCCGTCTCCAACACAGCTCACCAACACCTCCAACTGAACAAAGCAACCTGGTCTAAATTAACTATACCCCTGAAGAAGTCCTTGTTACTCTCCAGCATGAAGCTGGCATCTCATTTTGGACCCCCTCCATGCTGCGACGGTAAACAAATCTCAGGCACATCTCAGATTTGGACCAAAACCAACTCCTCTCTATCAAGCAGCTGTGTCGGTTATCCCCAAACTAAGCCAAGTCACCCCCATCAAAAAAAAAAAAAAAACACAGACACCAACCAGAACGACCCAATTACTACCGATTTATAACCAACCTCCCCTTCTTGGCAAAACCATCGCAAAATGTGTGAACACTCAACCACATTGAAAAATACAACCTGCTTGACACGTTCCAATCTGGGTTCAGGAAAGGCTGCAGTACAGAGACTAAACACCATAGACTGCCTACACAGATGTTTAATCTTACTAGCCACACTGCAGCCTGACATACCTGGGGAAGAGCTCTTTGCTCACATCACCCCCACCCTCAAACTGCTCAACTGGCTGCCAATTGAGGCTAGGGCCATACCAAAAACTGCCTGCATAACTCACAAAGCCCTCAACACTGATTTTATGTGAGAGGTCAGGTGGTTTTGCAAACACTGACCAAAAGGGACCTTTACTATAAACAATCTACTATCGATGCCTCCAAAATCACACCTGCTCCATCTCTGGAAATGCACCTAAAACCTGGAACTCCCTACCCCAGGACCTGTAGGAAAAAACAATTCTTATTATATTTTACTGTTACGATGTGCTTTATTTTTACTCCTAAGGTAATCTTGTACAATTGTCGCTGTGCTCTGTAAAGCGCTATGTATTTGTGTAGCATAACTACCTCAAAATTGTATCTGCAACTTTCCTTAACATCCTTGTACACCTCACATACTGTCAGCACACATACTGTATTTTACGTAGTTGCCGCTTATACAATTCCTCATTTACCTTGTCAATATGTATTTACTCCAAATTTACCTTAAGTATATGCTGCGTGTGCTAACTGAAGCACTCTGATGCCCCTGGGTCAAGTTCACACTATATAAAACTAAATTAATATTGATAGACTATCCAAATCTGCAAGATGCAACATAAGGATTGGAAGGGTGATTTGTTAGAAAGTCTAGAAGTATATTGTTCCACACTGCAGTGTTACAGGTAGAGCACAGTTTGAGTTGGTTCAAGGAAGGATACCTAATACTGTGGTGAGTCCTGCATGGATGGCTTAAGGGAGTGAAAGATGTGCATATGGCTGGTACTCCACTGCAGTGGCGGTTGGCAATACGGCAAGGATGCAACTACCGCAGTAATGGCATCTCGAAAAATCAACTTTCAGGTGGTGAACATTCATAAAAATTCAATCATACTTGGTGACCACATTTGGAATTTAATTACAATTGCGGCACAAGTTTAAAAAACAATATGGCTGAGAGTGATGTAGGCGCAGAGTCGTTCCTCCCAAGCTCATGGAGGATGAGAGAATGTACACTTCAATATTTCAAAGGTCATGTGATCATTGTATTCTTGGGGGAATTATAAGTTGGACTGTATTGGTATTAGTTTTATGGAAAAAGGGGGGTACTAACCTGTTGTATTACATGGACCAGTGCTTACTGTGTAATACGTGTTGGGTAAGAGAACCTGGAACCTTGGTGTGTGGGGTATGCGAAGTCAGTTGACGTGCAACTGAGGTGGCTGGGACGCTTCCTTTAAACTGAGTATTTGATTAAATCTTTAATATCAAGTTGTGCAAGGTCGGTTTAAAAATAATTTAGTCCAAATGGGCATATTTTAATCATACTGGTCGAATTTGCCAGATTAATGGAAAGAACCCAATGTGGGGCAGGCCAGTGGTCAACCCTATAAAATGATACGAATTTACTACTAAATTAGACAGGCCTTCACATCAGGTTATTACAAGAAGCCCTGCCAGACTGCTGCAGCACCCATTTTGGTGCTGAGTCGATACAATTAGGAGTCCAGCTGTTTGCCTCACCAAGTGAGCACTCCGCTGAAGTCTGAAAACTATAGCTTATCCATGGTTAACAGGTACACTGCACTGAGCCCCTAGGAAATTTACCTACTCCATAGGAGTACCCTTTAAGGATCAGGCTGCAAAGGAACATCTGTTGAACTGTTCATATTATACTCGATATACATAGTGTATTTATTACTCATGCACTAGGCAAACCTGAGAATCTCGAAATAAACTGCAGTCTTCTCAGTACAGTGCTCGAGTCATTCTAAAGAACAAAATTAGGTTTAGTCACTGCATTCCCTGACCCCCCCACCCAGTTTACACAACTGTTAGTAACCCAGAAAGCAAGGACACTGCACAAGCAGTTATGTTCAGTCAGGGTGTGTGGGCCTACAATAACATGGACTTCACCACTAAAACAGTGCACTGAGCTGTCCAAGCACCCATGTATGGGAAAGCCAAACTTTGCAGACCTAGGCCAAAGCCCCAAGTTATGCAACGTGGGGCATTCTGCTTTTGTAGTCTGCGGACCTTGGTGAAATACTAGATCCTGCCCAACACTGTGCCACAAATGACACTAAAGAGGTTTTGCAGCCGTTAGATGGGCGGGGGGACTGTTGCCCATTGTCACAGCTGCCCTGGCATTGCCTTTGCAAGCTGCAGCCTCAGTGACAAAAAGGTTGGGAGGCTTTTAAGCTGGCAGCAGAGTCCGACATTTGAGTTTTGGAAACAACCATCTCACTTGAAGGGTCAAAATTGTTGACGAACTGTCCAGAAGTTTAAGACAAGCCCAATGAATGCTCTATGGACCTGCTTTCTTTAAAGCATTCCAAAGCAGAGCCTATGTCCCTGCCAAAAACTTATGCACCACTAGGGATGCTGGATATCTGTTGGGACCTCACCCAGGATAGCCCAAGCAAGACCCTCATACTGATTGCTCAACCCAAGCAGTCAGTAGCGTCCAAACCAGAGTCTACCACACATCACACTGCATTGCATTGCAACAATCATGGATAGCTTGGGTCAGGGTCACCTGCAGGTCGTTTAGAACAGCTGGTAAACTTTGGCCACCATATCCCATAGGGCAGTGGTTCTCAAACAGTGCGCCGTGGCTCCTTGGGGAGCCGCTAAACCTAGCCTGGGGAGTCATGCACCAAGCACTTTAATGCATTTAATGTTGAAGGGTCTGTTGGCTTTAGTTAAACTAATTAGTCTTAATGCATGAGGTAGATTATTTGTAAGTGGCATGCCGAAAGCTATAAACGCAGTGCTTAATTGATGGCATGTCGAGGGAGATTACCTCCATATTTCACTGGATCCCCACGTTCCAACACTCCCAAAGTAAGCAGAAGATGTCAGATTTATTTTGTTAAACAGGTTAATATTTTCGTTTTTTCCAAATGCATTTTACACCAATGCAAGTTATTAGGAAACTACAGTTGTCCTGTCTATTAAACACAATTATTAAGTACTGACACTTGTACCTGAATCATAGGTACTTCCAGTATATATTTCTTTCAGTACACACATTGAGACAGGCCTGCTCTCCTAGAGCACAGGGAAGTAAACCATATACAGCATAATGCCAACATTTGGAAGCAAGAAAGAGGGAAGTTTGAAAAAAAAAAAAAAAAAGGGATTTTATTTTACTTGCATTGATTAGGAGGCAATTTTAGGGAGGAGACAGCAAAAATAAAGCTGTATGTTGTTTACAAAATCGTGAGTCACGCTGCTGAGACAGGAGTGTTGGGGAAGTATGACGGGTAGAAATGGAACTGAGAGCATATATTCTTCAAGCGCAGAAACACTGGCAATGGGCCTACATGCATGGGGTGCTATCTAGCACTCCAAGTTGGATAAAAAAGTGAGGGTAAGCTAATAGGCATGGGCGAAGTAGTATAACTAGGAATGTTATTAGAGGTGCCGCCTTAGTAATACGAAACACTGCGCATGTGATTATAATAACTTTATCAGCTTCATCCCAATCATTTTCAGGGAGAAAAATGCAAGTACTACCGAGGCTGGGCTTACATACACACACACACACACCCCCCCCCCCCCCAATAACAGTGGGGAGTCACGGGGAATGGGTCAAGGGAGCCGCAGGTCGAAAAAGTTTGGGAACCGCTGCCATAGGGCATCAGTAGCAGCCTGGACAACTGAAGTAGAGACCAAAAAACAAGGCCTGAGGACTAAAAGATGTGCTTGCCAAGGGTCTTTCCTTCTAGTGTCACGATTTGGTGGGAAAGGGGATTGGACTAACTACCAGAACATGCTGCATGGACCAGTCAAAATGTGGCAGTTCAAGGGCAATTGTGCACAGAGTTAGTGCACCAAAAATCAGTCACCAACCAACAGACCACTCCAACACCAAGAAACAACCTTAACTATTGCACAGATTAAAAGTTCATTCTGTTCATTAAACCAAATGAAGATCAATATTAGTTTAGGTCCATTTCAACATTGCAAAGTCGCGGGTTAGTAAGTCATTCAAAATGCAATATCTTTTGCAACATGCTTAACGTCTAAACTGTTTTATCATGTTACTGAAGCCAACCATTTAATGGCGTCAATTAGAAATAAGACAGCACATATAGTGTGAAAGGAGTAGGAATTGACTGGAGGTTTAATACTTTAAAAGCAATTTCCAAAATGTGATTGACTCAGCATAAACCAGTATCAATAAGCACCTGTGTGTGGCCGTTGCTTTAGTTTAGGGAAGTTAAGCACCAATTGCAGTGTCTACTTCATTTGTAGCTCCAAGGACAGTATTCCTTTTTATAATCAAGTCAGGAGATGAGCGTCAGTTGAACCAATAAGGCAAAAGTATCAGATTGGCAGTTACGACAGACAGACATCTACTTTAAAAAGGAAACTGGAATGTCTATGCCAGCTACATACAAGCGAAAAACGAAACTAGCACAATTCAATTGGCAAAAGTTGATAAACTCAGATTGTTGCTCCAGTAGCTTTTAAGTGATATACAATTGCAAACGGTCTTAGTGAAAACAAACTGAACAGATCTGAAGGGTACCTAGCAACAGATCGCACAATGCGTGCCCAAAAATTAAATGATACTTTACAACTGTGTATAAAAGTTGACTTGCTTGGGTATTTGTAATACAACTTTATTATGGTCTAAACGAAAAGGAACGGGAATGACAGTAACAGGGTTCACCACTGAATGTGATGCGACTGTAGCAGTCTTTAAATTAGATTCGAAACGTGAGGATAAAGTAATTGCAGTCCAAAACAGCTAAATACGCAGGTCCAAAATATGAAGTAATTAATTTTTACTGCCACATTCACTCCGAAGCCCACTCATCTCCTTCCGCATCCCAAAGATTAAAGCACATGTTCTGCTCAGCTAGATAATAAAGTGGCAAACACGCTGCACCATCGACATCACAGGACAGTTGCCTATAAAACTAGACTTCTGACGCTGGGCTCCAGCTTAGCTCACAGATCATCATCCTCATCTGGCAATGCAGTGGTCTGGGCAATCTGAAAGAGGACAAATTAGATTACCACACTGAAAATGCAGTACTATATACATTGATCCAATGGTGTCAAAAGCTCACACTACCATATAGTGACATGCAATCGAACCACGGCCCCCTTATGCTTCAATCTCTTATGATAGTCCCGTTAGGCCTCCAATAGTGCCACCCTTCGAAACCCACCACCTGTCTCCAGTAGAAGCTATTTATCTATCAATGACCAGTCATTCACAACCTGGCAGTTCCTAAAGTGTATGCATAAATGTCAACCATAGTTACAAGCACCAATCTTGGTTATCAAACCAAGCCTCTTAGTTTGATTTTACAGTACGAGACAAACACCCGGTGCTAAAAGTCAGCATGAACGGCCGCTTGCGGAACTCTGCCCAGGACCACCTATAGCTAAAAAAAAAAAAACCACACTGACCTGTAAATCTTGCTCGTATTGTGCTGCCAATGCTGGGTCCATTACAACTTCAGGTGGTGCAAGAGCAGGCATTGCTACAAACTCCAAATTGGGATCGCCGATTAATTTTCTTGCAAGCCAAAGGAAGGGCTTCTCAAAGTTGTAATTACTTTTTGCAGAAATATCGTAGTACTAAAAACAAAGAAATTCAGTTAGTAAAAACAAGCAGTTGCTCCAACATGTAGGCACATTAAGTATTAAGCTCTGACATACAATTACAGTGTATAGTTATTTCAAAGTCTACAGAGCTCAAAGTGACAGGATGTGTCCGCTATTGCCCTTTCTTTCCTACAACCCTTCAAAGCGCAGTAGTTACAATTATTCTTTACCTACTTTAAGAGCCACCTTTGAGGTCTAACAAACGTCCAGAGTTAAAGAAAATGTCAACCACGCCCACACAGGTAATGGAGCTACTTCGTAAATAGCATGGGAATGAGTATGTATTTGCGTGGAAGCAAACTGTAAAATACCAGGGGTATAGGTTAAAATGCCAGGTGACAGTTGCACTGTCAAGCTAGACCCAAAAATCCATGTAGGTTAATGACTGCCCTCGGGGGGGGGAAAAATTAGTTATCCAAGACACTTCAATAGTATTACAATGTCACGTGTGCTTCTGAAAATCCAAACTTAGCCGGCATGATAAACAAAGTGATAACAGCTGGTGAAGGGAACGCACTTGTGGAAGAACTTCTGCCCCATCAAATCATATACTCCTAGCTCTTAATGAGGATGAGCCAAAGCCCCACTAGTGATGCTCACATTATAAAAGCACCCACTCTTCAGAAAATCAGGAAGGCACTGCAGACCTGGCTGTTCAACTGATTCCACCCAAGCAGCATGGTTCAGTGCCTGGATACCCTAGCAGCGCTCTACAAATCCTGCAAGACTGATGGGGAAAGTGACCAATAGCACAATTGCCCAATGCTTTCACTTGTTCTGCAAGACCAAATGTTTAGGTGTAGACATTTTACTAAAGCATCCAATGCATGACAAGTGTTCAACTGGCATTGCCCAATGAACAGTAGCAGAGGTAAGAGATGCAGTCATACCCGCTAGCTGTGTAGTACTAGTCAGCAAGGCGCTGGCTAGTGGAGCACAAAACGACACATTGAGTCATGAACACCACCCAGAACCACTTTAACAGCGCAAACAACTGTCCTGAATAACACTGGGATAGGTCCAACTAAGTCACTGGATGCAGAACAGCTCCCGATAGCTTTAGATGTTTGGGTATCAGAGGCAACCAATAGGGATGTGGAACTCTTGACACTTAGGACATATTAGTTTAGGGACAAGGATTGTTTGCTTTGGACCACTGGAGAAAACACTAATTTTGTCTGCATACACAACAAAAGTCAAATAAAAGCGTAAACACGACAGGCATAGTTTTAGGCAAAGTTAAGGGCTGTGTCAATAAAGAAAACCTGTATGCCCTTTCCCTCAAGCCATTGGACCCTTCCATCCAGGCTTTGGACCCTTTGGGTTCATCTGGCTCTTGTATGAATTAAAAGACCAACCTTTCAGTGTGGTAAAAGATGAGAAATATATTTAACTGGTTAGTTTATGGGTTCAAAGCCTGGAACTACTGCTTCATATACCCAATTCCAGCCACTTTATCTACATTTGTAGAGAACAGGAAAAAGTGCCTTGCTAGGATCTAAATGCCGGACGCGAGCCTGAATATAATATAAAAGGCAATCGTCAGAATCGAATACCGCCATATTCCAAACTTCAAAAAGCCATTTGTACATGAACAGCAGTTTTAAGAATCCAGTCTCCTTTAGATCAATAGATTTTATACTACTCTACACCATGGTGCATGAAGCACGCAAGGTCACTCCCTGAGCTACACTTGAGGCCTGCAGCTTGGTGAAGTGAAGGTTCGACCATACTGTCAAGGATGCTGCTAGCAAGCTTACTGAAGCAAAATAGTGGTGTGGAACTACATGAGACAACAGTGGGCAACAAAAGCAGAACTGCCTTCGAGTCGTAGTGGAGTTTCTTATAAGCATGGTCACATGGACCTACCCAGACAAGTTCCTACAATCAATAATCCTCGGTAGCACCCGTCCATATGTTTACATAAACTGTATACACGAGCTTAACATGTTAGCTCATTTGTAGATATTAAGGATTCATATATATAGTGGGTCAGTGCATGTAGCCATTCATAGCAACCAAGTACACCTGGCAGAATTTCTATTCTACATGATTAATTGTAATGGGGGAATTATACAGCAAGAGCACTTTTAGCAAGTGCCTGCTCACATTTGCGATTCATGTTCTGCTGCATAAGTGCCACTTACACACACAATACACCTTTGTGCCTGTTCAATGCGAGGGGGGCATTTTTGCGCAAACAAGTAGCACTAAACCCAGGATTGCTCTTATTGCGTAAATCGTACAATCTTGCAGAATTTAGGCAATTCCCATGTGGGGAGCTATATTTAGGACCTACTCACCAGTTCTGGCGAGCTGACAAACAGGAGTGCTGTTTACTTAAGTGAAGGAGCAATAAAGATACCGTTAAAACTTGGATTTCCAGTCACATTTGCTGCCTAGAGACAAAGGTCACAAGTCAGTTCACACCTTGTGATAATTACTTCCCCCCCCCCCCTCCGACAGCAGAGTTCCAGGATTTGTAGTCTGAAGTGCTGTGAAATGAAAGGCTGTGGGGTGTCAGGTTTTTTTCTCCTAAAACGAAACATTCAAATAGCTAATGGAACATAACAAATATGTTTCAGTAGTTATGAAAGCAAATTTTTTGTAATAAACGTTTTAATAGGATGAAAACACCTACTTGGTGATGTGTAAATAAATGTTTGCTGAAACCCAATTTTACAGATTACAGCACTGTAGTTTTATGGGTAAAATGGCATTAAAGGGCAAGTTTATGGCCATTTCCATGGGAAATTTGCTGCCTGTAAATGACTGATACTATATCATGCTTTAGCAATATATTTATTGAAAAGGAGTTTAATATGAACCGAGAAACGCTCCTTCCTGCACCTGCCCTGATGGCAATGTCGGGGTGTGAAATTCCTATAGTCAGACTCCCATGACATATCGTTTGGGGTCAAGGACACCGTTTGTTTATTTTGTCCTTGGGACAAGTAGGCCGAACCCCCAGCAGCACAGACCCCTTGGCTTCCAGTTCAGTGCCATGTTTTGAATCAGTTAAGGGCATTGTCTTGAGTTAAGGTAATATTTGTCCACACGTTAATGCTTTCCGAACTAGTATTTGTGGTTCACTAACGCAAAGAAATTTGGGTGAGTGCTCTAAAGGTGTAGTCTGAGCTTACTACACTGACAGTATAAACATGGGTACACCAGTTTGAAGTATTTAACTTAAGGCTACTTCAAATGCTCCCAGAACGTGCATATTTGATGCAAATATTTGCAGAAGCTTCAAAGATTGATGATTATTTGCTTTCAAAATAAAGTGTTCAGAAAAATGTAACTAGGAAAACTGAAATTTTAGCTGCCATTTTTGAAGCATCATTTAGTAAAATGTGTCAACGCATGCTAGTATTTTCAAAAATATGCATAATGGGAAAGTGTAACCAGTTTAAACAAGATTAAGGGAAACAAAAACAATTCTGCGATTGGTCAGCGTTTGTTTTGTTGACTAGCTTAACATAGGTTTCGCAAAACTTATGGGTTCGCACCACTATAACCAACATTGGCAAAAATATTTTTGGTTTGTCGGACATTGGTTAAAGTAATGCTGTACATTATCACTGACATGTTTAATCAAAATAATTTGAAAATATATATAAACTTCCAGAGACTGACAACATTCAGGAAGGACCCATCTACCAGTGACTTCCTGGTAAGCAGCAGCCCTGAAATAAATCAGGCACCAGTTGGTTGGCAGTACAAAAAGGATTTCAGATGTTCCTCTTGCAAGGCGTGCAAATTTGGTATAAGCAAAATGTCCTTTATCATGCCATTTAAAGCTAAGCCCATAATAATCCAGAAGCTCCTTACATGCAAAACCGAATCTGCCATCTATGTGCTGGAGTGCTCGTGGACTGCGGTACGTGGGCAGCACGAAACTGCAGGTCCATGCTAAAATCATCCTGTCGGGCGACTTCAATATGAATCTACAATATGCCAGGAGTAAGGGCAAAACAGAGGCCACCCCAGCCCTTAATCGACAGGACACATCTGGTAAGAAATGTGCAGCCCGCTTGAAAGATTTCAATGTGTGTACTAAACGGTCAAGGCTCGACTGATCGGCCCACAGCCTACACCAGGGTTACTCAAAAAACACGATCTACCATTGATTACACTTTTACTGATTACAACCTTCTCACGTATAGCACGAACTTCCAAATAAGACAGGGCGGAAAGTGATCAACCGCAATCCTTTACTCTTAGAATCCTTTGCAACCTCAGAAAGCAAAGGCTCTATCATCTTTAACACAATGTTATAACCTAAAACGCCTCTGCTGGAATAAGGATAACAGAGGACATCACAAGTACATACATCAGTCTTTTGGAAAGACTGAACTCTGAAACACTGACCATAAAAGCTTGGGAGTCTTATTTATGAAATTAAGAAATTCTCTAAGCATGCCCACACCCACAAAGCAGGAAGCCTAAAAGGGGCAGCCTGGTTCACCAATAGCCTGAGGAAACAAAAACTAAATAAGTACCTCAGACAATTACGATCCCAGGGACCAGAATGCCACCAGGAACTCCTGCTCTTAATTTCAAAAACAAGAAAAAAGTTTTTAAAAAAAAAAGGACATAAAAGTTACCAAAAAAGTGTACCAAGAACACATTTGGGCGAAACTTCTTTATGCTTGTAAATTAGGGGACTCCAAGCTCTTCTGGGAACAAATCAACCAACAGCCAGAATCGACATCATAATTCAGATATATTAGAGGCCACATGGAGCCCACATCGAACTCTTATAACACGAAACTCCACCCCTATCGGCCCCAAATAGCGGATCATTAACAGGGAAGGAGGTTGGAGGTCGAGGTAAAGTCAACGACATAAACCATGAATCCCCCAAAGATTGTGTTGTTCTCAGACATTCAAGTCCTGAAAATCATTTAAAAAAATCTGAGGGAGCCCCAGGTCTGAACGGATTACCAAAGGCCCTGTTTCGGCATTACCCCCCATTTTGGTCTCAAGTCTTGACCCCTCTTTTCCAAAGCTATAGCCGACATGCTGATCCCCGAGTCCTGGAGAAAAAGCATCCTTAATCCAATCTACAAGTCGGGTTACCGCTCGGATCCCTCAAACTACAGGTTGATTGCACCGATAGATGTGGAGGCGAAAGTTTACGCATCTAATCTCCTGGTAGAGTTAGAGGCTTGGGTCAGTCGAATAAACCTAATACCATATACGCCAACTGGTTTCCGGGATGGGCACCCTCACGAACATCTCTGCGGTTACCCTACTAGCCAACCAAGCTTTTGCAAAATAAAGGCCTCTGTACGCCTGCTTTGTAGACCTCAAAGCTGCTTTCGATAAAGTTCAAGAGCCATTCTATGGGCAAAAATGCAAGCCTGGGGGATTCCGCCTAGACTCCTGGACGCTATTTTCCAATCTGTACTCTCATACGTGGGTCCAAATCAAGAAAGGAGATGGTCTAGTGTAACCGGTAAGATTCCAATACTAAACGGCCTAAAACAAGGATGCGTTTTAGTGCCTTGTTTGTTTAACATTTACCTCAGATCTCGATAAGTGCCTCAAGTCAATCCCAGCTGACGCCCCAAAATTGGGCAAAATACAGACACTGTGCCTCCAATATGCAGATGACATTGTGTTGCTAGCACAAACTCCGGATGGCCTGCAGAAATTGATCACTGGATTAGGAGCCTACACCACCTTGAACCAACTCACGATTAATCATCAAAAGACAAAAGTAATGTTTTTCAAAACAAATTGTTTAACGAATCAATAAAAGTAATTTTGACTGACTGCAGGTCCACAAGGAGGATTCTCCAGCACCTAAGGGCCATTACTAACTCGGATCCAACTTATCCGGTGGCCCGCCACTTCAGGGAAATTCACGGCAATGATTTAGATCAATTGAAGTATTATGTCGTGGACTCAGTTCCACAGCTAAGACAAGTTGGCGATAGAGAGGCAATTCTCAGGAGGCTGGAAACTCGGTACATTTCGGATCTAGACAGCAAAAGCCCACAGGGACTCAACACAACCGAGCACCTGTACACATTGCTTTAGCAATGCCTAGTCAGGAGGTTAGTCTCAGATTGGTCAGTAACAAATCTGTAATGACAAAATGCGATTTTGCACAAGTCTTAATTAACTGCCGCACTCCACAATCCTTGTATATACCTTCCTTTTTCTGGTCTTAGGAAGACAGTTTAAATGAAATCAGCACTTTAGCACAATGACACTTTAGATTAATATTGCACATTAGCACTTTTTTGCGCTTTCAGAAAATAAGCACCTTAAAATGCAGCAGTGAAGGCCCACTTGGGCAGTATCAATAAGTCAATATTTTCATAGTCATGTATCTCTGGCTTGTTTATTCGAACATTTATTATGTGAACATATCATGAACCTTGACCTGACAGGCTGAACAGCAGGCAGGCATACAGCAACTGCAATTCATTGGGATATATATATATAATATACATACATATACACACATACATACATACACATACGTTCTTTTATATTGCGTGGTATATTTATTGTATTTATACAGATATTCTGTTTATTTACCAAGCACATTGTGAGTAAGCTTTTGACCAGATATACAAATGTACAATTTGCCTGCTGCAATGTATCGTGCTATTCGGATTCAGAACGATAGTCCGTTTACCCTTTCTGTTATGCACTTGGCAATTTAAAATGGGGGAGGGCTCGTGGACGCGTCATGTGATCCAGTCCTGCAAAGGCCGAAAGGAGTCATTAAGCAAAAATAAAGAAGAAATTGCACTAATTAAGTGTAGTCGGTTGCAGTTTTTGGTTCCGGTACCCAGGGAATCACTAAAAGAACAAGGCGTGTGTGTATATATACACACACACACACACACACACACACACACACACACACTTGTTTGGGAGTTTTATCAACAAATTTGGTTTAAAAATCTCCCGCGAGTGCTGGTACTCTGTACAATGAAGCCAGTGTGTGTGTATATACATACACACACAGTGGGGGGGGGGGGGGGCATTGCCACAGTAGTCCAAAGCACTGAACAAAACTGTGCGCCGATATGCTCCTTGTGAAAGAACAGAATGCGGTCACTCAGTGAAGTCAACCGATATATAGATTTAACTAGAACTGAAATGGACTGATTCATAATGCACACCATCCAGCATGATACGGGCATCGTGGAAAAGGGCGCGGAGCGTTCAGACTGGTAAGAGCAAGCGCACGCATTTGTTTAATATACCACATTTCGCGCAGGCCTTCATTTTAAGGAGCATGCCTCCACCGTAGATAAACTACTCTAAATTGTATGCCCTTTAAAACCACTTTCTACTCACACCAAAGTCACTAATGTACCCCAGATGAAATGGAGTGCATGGATGACTAACCCAAACAAAGGGCGATTGTAGGCTCCTGGGCGGCGTGCTACGAGTGCAGCACACTGATAAGTACATACCTGGAGGTTCTTCTTCCTGTGGAAGACTATGGACTTTGCCTTCACTTTCCTGTCTTTGATATCCACTTTGTTGCCACACAGCACGATGGGGATGTTTTCGCATACTCGCACCAAGTCCCGATGCCAATTGGGAACATTTTTGTATGTGACTCTTGATGTGACGTCAAACATGATAATGGCACACTGAGCTGAAAGGGGACAGAGATTTGTTAGACGCTGCACATCTGTACAAGGAGGTAGGCCAGGCATCGCTACATCAGCCAACAAGGAGCCCACGAGTCAGCATAGGAACTGGTCTGACTGCGCCACGAGCACCAGTTCTGTCACATGCAGCGCTTTGGGCACCCCAAGAGAAGGACTTTTTAACACTGAGGTGTACCTTGGATATAGTAGCCATCTCGAAGGCCGCCAAACTTCTCCTGTCCGGCGGTGTCCCAGACGTTGAATTTGATGGGGCCTCGGTTCGTGTGGAAAACGAGAGGGTGGACTTCGACTCCGAGTGTGGCTGCAGGGAGAGATGAAGAGCATCAGAGCAGTGTGGGATGTCTCCCAGCCAGCAGGTAGCATGCACATAGCAGGGCCCACCAGCAGCACAGAGTTCAAGAGCATGCATGCATCTCAGCAGGGCGCACAACAAGTAAACAGAGCGGCAGACAGGCCTCCGTCACCTACCCACATACTTCTTCTCGAACTCGCCGGTCAAGTGGCGCTTGACGAAGGTGGTCTTGCCGGTGCCGCCATCCCCGACTAAGACGAGCTGTAAAACAAGAGCCGGGAGTGTGAGTGTGACCGTCCCCGGAAGAGGGGGGAGTAAAGTGAGCCGGGCGGCCTCTTACCTTGAACTGAACCTGCGGATCTCCCTGGGAAGCCATGGTGTGCGGAGGATCTGTGGGGGAGAGGAGAGGGCGTTAGTCCGGTGTGGAGGGTCGCGGATACGTGACGGGAAGAGGAAGGACGAGCATCACCGGTGCCTCTAACCGGACACGCCCGCTCCCCGCCACTGACCGGGCCTCCGGGGAGCAGTGACGGGGCAGCATGGGCCTCAACCCCAGGGCCGCGCCCTCCCGCCCAGAGAAGGGACTCCCCAGCCGCCCGTCCCTTCCAGTGAGCCCCGCAGACCACTCCCGCCACCCGCCGGTCTAGGGGCCTGCATCAGCGCCGCATGAGCCTACACCACGTACCACCGGCCCTCAGGAAACGGGAAGCTACCGGTCAGGGCGGCCGCCAGCGCGCACCTCTTATCCCGGGTTCAGTCTCTCACAAGTGCGGGAGCCTCCTCGCCCCTCCGGAAGGGGACCGTCCTTCACCCACAGGACCCGGCCGAGGCCCCGGCGACCCGCCCGCTGCCTCTACCTCAGGGAGCGGCCGGGCCCACTTTGACTACAGCAGTTACCTCAGGGAGGGCGGGTAAAGAGCGCGCCAAGCCGGAGGGCCTGTGCGGGAGCCCTGGCCAGCCGAGTCTGCGGGACCCGTGGGCAGCACTGGGGGTGGGCGCCGGGGGGCTGCGCGGGGTCGGATGGCAGCGATGCGCGGAGGATTCCCAGCACTCACCTTCCAGAAGAGTCTGAGCGGCTGCAAAATGGCGGAAGCGCGATTCAAATACCCCAACTGCGCAGGCGCCCACGTGACCTCCTGCGTCACTGCACCAACCGGCGCGGAATGGGAGATGCGTTTGAATGGGAGAATAGGGGTAAAGGCGGGAAACAAGGCGACCACTGCGCATGCGCGGCTCCGGGGAGACCAGCGAGTCCGAAGCCTTACCGCGCTCAGGCACACGGACGTCACACCAGAGGCTGTCGTCACAGAGCGTGGTCACGTGACGCAGCACAGGCTGCGGATACAGGCGCGGTCCGGGCACTACAGGCGCGCCCTGCCCTTATCTCACCAGTCACAGGCAGCAACTCAGTATCACCCGCTATCAACCCCTGCTGCAGTGCAGGCAGGCAGGCATATTCACTTACACCATCAACAGTACAGGCACATCTCTCACACTACAGGCACTCACCATCATTATACAGTACAGGCACGCCCTGCCCTTATCTCACAAGCACTGGCAAGTACAAACACACTATTAGTCTCTGTCAACCCCTGCCGCAGTGCAGGCACGTTTGCTTACACCATCAACAAACAATACAGGCACATCTCTCACACTACAGGCACTCACCATCATTATACAGTACAGGCGTGCCCTGCCCTTATCTCACAAGCACAGACAAGTACAAAAAGTTTTATTTGTTAAGGAACTCCTACGGAGGTCCACAAAATGCATCAATACAATAAAAGACACAATTTTAAATACATTTCATTTCATAAAAACTGTATTTCGGCAATCAAATGCCATAAAAGCGTCAATAAAAAACAAGAACTAAAAAGTACATAATTTCATCGGATAGGTACAATTTAAAAAAAATAAAACTTAAAAAGGCAAATGATACAATACAGTCAATAGTGAAGCCCCACCATTATCCCTAGGTACAGCCAGACCAATGCACTATTTAACTCACTCATGGTGTTCCTGAACTATCATTTTGCTGGGACAGAACCTTAAGGATAGCCCTTCGGGTACACCACATATTAAATAAGAAGCGTGAGATGGAGTAAACAATGGGCATTTGCATATTTGTTTTGAGTATCCTATAGGCTTCAGAACAGCGGCGTGTCCCCAGATTTCTGCAAAGTTGGAGTAACCAACGTGCTCTGGCCTTTCTGTACCCCTTGCAAAAAAATAACACATGCAACTCCGATTCATCGGGATAGTTGCAGGCCGGGCAACACCTGTATGAGGTCCCCTCCCAATTTCGAGTAAAAGTGCGTAGCGGGAGGACTCCATGCCTGAACTGGACATACAGTTTTTTAGCGAGTAGAGGCTGGATTACATCCAGTACCAGTTCAAGTTTATACCTATTTTTTATAGCCAAGAATTCCACGGTTAGACGGCCGGCGGTAGCTCTTTGATCAAGCTCATTGAGCTTGTCTGCTCTATAGCTCTCCATCAGGGTCTTTCTTGGTAATGATAGAGATGTGACCTCCGCATTGTTCCATAAGTCGCTGTAGGAGAGTAGGATCTGCTTCACATGGGTACCCCCACTTTTTGCTGATGCTTCACTGTTTTTCGACCTTAGTCTGGCTGGGGCCCTGCTAATCAGAACCCCAGCCTAGCTGCTTCCTCTCTAAAATGGTTTCCATGTGCCTTAGGCACATCTCTGATTGGAATCTGGAGTGCCCTTATAAGTCCCTAGTATATGGTATACTATGTACCCAGGGCATAGGTACCTCAGAGGCCTACATGGGGCTGCAGCATGTATTGTGCCACCCCTGGAAGGCCATTCAAACTGACACCACAGGTCTGCTACTGCAGCCTGGGTAAGGTGGTGCATGCACCCCTTACTGTGATATAGGCTACCTATATCACTATATACATACACACATATAAACTTATAAGTCACTCCTATGGCAGGCCTTATCAATCCTGAAGGCAGAGTGCGTGGTTCCTATGTGAGAGGGTGCCCCTGCATGAGCAGGGCCCCTCTGCAGCGTTCGGAGACCCTTCTCTGATGCTGTTTGTAGTGCAGCCTGACCATATACTCTTAAGCGCATTATAACCTCGCGTTAAATGCTAACTTTGGGATGGCTGCACGGAAACATGTCGTGTTTGGTGTCAAACATCTTGGAATACTACCCCCCGCCAGTTCTGGCGGCGGGGGTAGCATTCCACCCTTCTAGAGGAAAGACATGTACACACCGGTATGCCCGGTACTGACTTTTCAAGCCCTGGCATCACAAAATGGATGCCGCTGCCACAGACACGAGTCTGGCCTCCTGCTGCTGACCGAAACTCCGGCAGGGGAGGCCTGGACAATAGGTTTCCTGTCCCAGGAGGTGTGACCACCTCCCCAGACAGGATAGTGTGTATTGGGGCTGGGCGGGAGCACTCTCGGGTGCTTTGAAGTCCTGCACTGGGGGCACATTTGGTGTCCCTGTGCATACCCCAGTTCAAACCGGATCAGGGGCTTGCAGCCCCTGCTTTGGCGCGAACTGGACAAAGGGAAAGGGTGTAGCCACCCCTCTGCCCTGACCCACCCATAGGTGGGACCACAGAGTTACTCCAACCCCTAAACTTAGTATAAGTATAGGAACCCAGTCCTTAGGACTTTAGATTATCCCTGGACGAAACTCTGACACAGAATCCTGGACCTTCGACGCTCTACTTAAAGATTAGAGGACAGAAGAATCTCCCTTGGGGTCAAGGAGTGACTCCCCTGCTTGGCAGGCACCAAAGAAGCAATTGTCCGGTCTGCATCGCTGAAGCTCCCGTCGGACGCCGAAGTCTTTGCATCACCAGAGGTGGTTTTCCAGACTTTCCCGAGGCTGCCCTGAGTCCCCAGCAAAGCTGAGGCCCGTAGCTGTTGTGGGTAACGTGGAACCGTGACCCCTAAACACCACACGCATTTGCAAGTGCATCCTCTGCTGGGTCTCCCACGAAGTCGTGCTTTGGGCTCCGAGTAGCCCTAGCCTCCAGCACCAACTGCACCGAAGATCACTGGCCTCCACTCCACGAGTGTCCTGTGAGCCAGCTCCACGTGCACCGTCTCGAGGCTCCTTCGCGGTCGCTAGCCCATTGGCTAGTAGCCCTTCACGAAGGCCAATCTTTTTCTACTTGGGCTCCCTGGTTGCTCCAGGCTTGCCCTCACTTACCTTTGCTGGGTGAGTTCCTCAGACCTTGCTGGTCTGCACAATCGTCAATCTTCATCTTCATCGAGACTTGCCGTTGCCAAGGCTTGTTGGGTCCAATCCGGTCGCCGACACCTCAGCACTCGCCAGACATCGTGTACCAGCCCGAATCCCGCTCCTGGTCGCCGACAACGCCTCCTGGACCTCGTGGCTGAAGAGTCAAGACGACCGTCAACCTACCTGAAGCACTCGACATCGTTGGGCATCTGCTCATCGCCTTCCTGGTCACTGGCTAGTGACCCAGACTCTGTCCCCTCTGCTTTCAGGTTCTTCAGATCTCCGATCCACCTTTGGATCCACCCGGACACTTTTCACTTGGTCGCCAGCAGCACTTTGCAGCAGATCGCCATTCAAATCGGCAGACGAAACCCGACCCCGAAAGGCACCTATGCACCCGGCTTCCCTGGGTGAGGTAACAAGAGTACTCCGGTGCTCCCGTGGGTAGAGACTCTAGAACAACCTAGTTCTCAAAGGGTTTGCTCCAAGTCCTTCTTTAAGTGTCCCTTTTCTTTAAATTCCCAACCGCGACTTTCTCCATAGAAGTTAACGGCGATTCGCGGCTGTGTTACTACACTGCACGCGTCCCCCGTGGGTCCCCTGTGTCACTACCTTGAGTGGTTCCTTGTGGTCCAAGCACTTCTAGAGGCTCTAGGCCTAGTGTCTAGCTCAGTCGTGGTTCTTATACCACTTTATTGGTATATGGTTTGAGTACGCCTCTAGGGCCCAAACGTGTATTTGTGCTATTACTGTGTTTAAATAACTTATAACTTATGTACTTCGAACTCTAGCCTCATAAAGAGACTAGAGGGGTGTGTTTAGTAATAAATACATATATTTTGAATATATACCTGGTGTGGTGCTCTTTCATTTGGTCACTCAAGAGATTATAGACTGGTAAAACAAGCTGCTTTACATTCCTTCAAGACTTAGCCTGAAGGCTGCTCTCCATAGCTACCACTAGGATAGCTTTCAATAAAGGTTGTCTTTAACCTATCTCCAATAAGGGGTTGTTTGGACTGGTGCAAGTTGGCCACTATAATTAGTGGACAGCATATGCCAGGCCAACTTCTCACATTGGTGTGCAGCGTGTGGGATTCCAGCTTGCTATTGTTTTACCAGATAATCTCAATTGAATTGATCAACTGAAAACCAATAAAGGTACCTAAGGTACATATAAATTAAGCTTAGTATACAGTAAGTTCTACTGAACTTAGAGTTGTGTGTTAAGGGATAGCACACCCTTTCTACAACTCAAGAGAGTTTAGTAGGCCACACTAGAGTAGGTAGTGCATACACCACACCTCACTAGTGATGTCTTCAAAGCCAGGACCCAGAGAGTCCTTGCCAGAAGCCACTGGGCGTCTTCCCTCCAAGTATGATACACTCCCATTCTTGGAATTGAGAGCAATATGCAATGTGAGGAAACTGAAGACAGGCCAAAGTCCCACCACCCAACATCTGAGAGAGATGTTAATGGTTGATGACCTCAACAGGCCCTTAGGGACTGAAGGGGCAGGTGCAGAGGGTGGGGCAGAAGATGAGGATGGGGCCAGGGGTAGCAACACCCCCAACCCCCCCTCTGGAACTCACCAGGAGGGTGACAATGACCCTGACCTGGAAAACCCAATCCCTCCTGTGGAAGAGGAAGAGGAGGATCAGAATGACCTCCACTTTGTCCCCCAGGAAGGATTATGAGTGTGCCTAGAAGGTCTAGATCTCCTTCTCAGGAGTCTAACCACTCTGACACCTCAATAGGGACCTCTGTCTCCTCTCATAGGAGGGAATCCTCTCATGAGAGGAGAAAGAGGCTGATTCAGTATGAGCAAGCCCAGCTTGAACTCAGAAAGCAGCAATTGGCTCTAGACAGGGAGTTCCTAGATCTCTACAGAGAGAGAAAAAGTTGGGACTAGAGTCCCATGGTGGCAGCAATATCCCTAGAGATAGGGAAAGGTCTTATGACCATAGAAACCTGAGCAAGATTGTCCCTCCCTACCAGAGTGGGGATGACATCCACAAATGGATAACTGCTCTAGAGAGGGCCTGTAAAGTACAGAAGGTCCCTCAGGAGCAGTGGGCAGCAATCTTGTGGCTCTCCTTTGCAGACAAAGGTAGAGACAAGCTCCTCACTGTAAGAGAAGAGGATGCTGATAATTACAAGATCTTGAAGAGTGCTCTTATTGATGGGTTTGGCCTAACAACTGAACAATACAGGTTAAAGTTCAGAGATGCCCAAAAAGCACAGACTCAAGACTGGGTAGACTATGTGGATTGTTCTGCTAAGGCTCTGGAAGGCTGGTTGATGGGCAGTAAGGTGTGTGACTTCACAGGATTGTACAATCTGATAATGAGGGAGTAGATTCTTAATAACTGTCAAAATCAGCTGTTGCATCAGTACCTGGTGGACTCTGATCTGACCTCTCCCCAAGAATTGGGAAAGAAGGCAGACAAGTGGGTCAGAACCAGGGTGAGGCAGAAGGTACAGAACCAAGGTGGTGACCCTAAGAAGCAAGATTCTAAGAACTCTGATAAGGGTGGGGAGAAGGGTAAAGATCAAAAGTCTTCACAAGGCCCCCAAAAATCTTCTTCAGGTGGGGATTCACAGTCTACCAAAGGGAAAGGCCAAAGAAAACCATGGTGCAAGGTCTGTAAGCAAAAGACCCACTGGACCAGTGATTGCACCAAGTCCAAAGACTCGACTCCAGCCCCCACCAATGCCCCTAAGGCACCTGCTCCCCCTAGTGCAGTTACAGTTGGTGGTGTGAGTACTACAACCAAGGGTTTAGTAGGGTTGACCCTGGGTACTGAGATGGGCTCTGACCTAGTCAGAGAACTCACTCAGGCTGTCCTAGTCTGTGATGGAGGCATGGATATGACCTCCTCTATGAGTCCCAGTAATCTGGGCAAGTACAGACAACAGCCTTTAATCAATGGACGAGAGGCTTTGGCATTTAGGGACACAGGGGCAAGTGTCACCATGGTGACACAAGACCTTGTGAATCCTGGGCAAGTTATACTTGGTGAGATGTACCAAGTGACCAATGCTAGCAATGTCAGAACAGACCATACTCTGGCAGTTGTTAACTTCTCCTGGGGAGGGGTAACTGGCCTTAAGAAGGTTGTGGTAAGTGCAGACCTACCAGTTGAATGCTTGCTTGGCAATGACTTAGAAACTTCAGCTTGGGCAGTAGTGGAGCTCAGGACCCATGCAGAAATGCTGGGGATCCCTGCAGATGTGTTTGCTGTGACCAGGTCACAAGCCAAAATGTCTAGCACTGAACAGGCCTTGGATTCTGGAATAATGAACCAAGTGCCTTCCAAGAGGAGGAGTAGTAGGGTAAAGGAAGTGCCTTCCCCCTTGGCTCAGAAGGAAGATCAGTCCCTTGAGGGGGATGATCTCAGTCCTGAGGAAGGAACTGTCCCAGAGGAGCTTGAACCTGACCAGGTTGAGTTCTTGGGGACAGGGGGACCTTCCAGGGCAGATCTGAGCCAGGAGCAGCAGAGCTGCCCCTCTCTTGAACCCCTCAGACAGCAAGCTGCTGCTGAGGCTGCTGGGAAAGCTAGTGGTCCCCATACTGTGTATTGGGATGATGGACTCTTGTACTCAGAGTGTAGAGACCCCAAGCCTGGTGCTACCAGGAGGTTGGTTATACCTCTGAAGTTCAGGGGCTTCCTATTGACCCTAGCCCATGATATTCCCTTAGCAGGTCACCTGGGCCAGAACAAGACTTGGGACAGAATTGTCCCTCACTTTCACTGGCCCCACATGTCTGAAGACACCAAGGAGTTTTGTCGCTCCTGTGTAACCTGCCAGGCCAGTGGCAAGGCAGGTGGCACTACAAAGGCCCCCCTGATACCACTACCTGTGGTGGGGGTTCCCTTTGAAAGGGTGGGGATTGACATTGTTGGTCCCATGGATCCCCAAACAGCATCTGGGCACAGGTTTATCCTGGTGGTAGTGGATCATGCCACCAGGTACCCAGAGGCTATTCCCCTTAGGACCACTACAGCACCTGTGGTGGCAAGGGCCCTCCTGGGAATTTTCTCAAGAGTGGGCTTTCCTAAGGAGGTGGTATCAGACAGGGGTGCTAACTTTATGTCTGGATACTTAAAAGCAATGTGGAAGGAGTGTGGAGTGACTTACAAGTTCACCACACCCTATCACCCACAATGCAATGGTTTAGTTGAGAGATTCAACAAAACCTTGAAGGGCATGATTAAAGGGCTCCCAGAAAAGCTTAGGCGAAGATGGGACATACTCTTGCCCTGCCTTTTATTTGCATACAGGGAGGTGCCTCAAAGGGGGTTGGTTACAGCCCTTTTGAACTTTTGTTTGGTCACCCTGTCAGGGGTCCACTGTGCTTGGTGAAGGAAGGATGGGAGTTACCTCTCAAGCCCCCAAAGCAGGACATAGTGGACTACGTACTTGGTCTCTGCTCCCGGATGGCTGAGTATATGAAAAAGGCAACTAAAAACCTTGAGGCTAGCCAGGAACTTCAAAAGGCCTGGCATGACCAAAAGGCTGTACTGACTGTTTATCAGCCAGGGCAGAAGGTGTGGGTGTTGGAGCCAGTGGCCCCAGCAGCTCTCCAAGACAAATGGAATGGACCCCACACCATTGTTGAGCAGAAGGGTGAGGTTACCTACTTAGTAGACCTAGGAACACCCAGGAGTCCCCACAGGGTTCTCCATGTCAACAGGTTAAAACCATATGTGGACAGGGCAGACATGGGCTTGCTCATGGCTACTGATGAAGGGCAGGAGGAAGAGAGTGACCCACTCCCTGACCTGCACTCACAGAACCCTGACGATGGGTCAGTAGATGGTGTAGCCTTGGCAGGCAGCCTCACTACCCAGCAACAAACTGATTGTAGACAGGTGCTCAATCAGTTTAGACACATGTTTTCACTGACACCCAGTCAGACCACCTGGTGCACTCATGAAGTGGACACTGGGGACAGTCTGCCTATTAAAAATAAGATTTATAGGCAACCTGACCATGTCAGGGACTGTATCAGGACTGAAGTCCAGAAAATGTTGGAGTTGGGAGTTATTGAACCCTCAGATAGCCCTTGGGCTAGTCCAGTGGTCCTTGTACCAAAACCTCACACCAGTGGTGGAAAAAGAGAGATGAGGTTTTGTGTGGACTACAGGGGTGTCAATGCAGTCACTAGGACTGATGCCCATCCAATACCAAGGGCAGATGATCTAATAGATACTTTGGCCTCAGCCAAATATCTCAGCACATTTGACTTGACAGCTGGCTACTGGCAGATTAGACTAGCTGATACTGCAAAGCCCAAAACAGCATTCTCAACCCCTAGTGGGCATTATCAATTTGTGGTGATGCCCTTTGGTCTGAAGAATGCACCTGCCACTTTCCAGAGGTTGGTGAATACAGTTCTCACAGGTCTGGAAGCCTATAGTGCAGCATATCTAGATGATATTGCTGTCTTTAGCTCCACCTGGGAGGATCACCTGGTCCACCTCAGGAATGTTTTACAGGCCCTGCAAAGGCAGGCCTGACTATCAAGGCCACTAAGTGCCAGATAGGGCAGAGTCAGGTTGTGTACCTGGGCCACCTTGTGGGTGGAGGCCAGGTTCAACCTTTGCAGAGCAAGATCCAGACTATCATGGACTGGACTGCTCCAACTACCCAGACTCAGGTGAGAGCCTTCTTAGGCCTGACTGGGTACTATAGGAGATTTGTCAAGGGGTATGGATCAATAGTGACACCCCTGAATGACTTAACTTCTAAGAAAATGCCCAAAAAGGTTCAGTGGACAGTTAGCTGTCAAAAGGCATTTGATGACCTGAAGCAGGCCATGTGCACTGCTCCCATTCTACAGAGTCCTGATTACTCCAAGAAGTTCATTGTTCAAACTGATGCATCTGAATTGGGGGTAGGGGCTGTACTGTCACAATTGAATGAAGAAGGTCAGGATCAGCCAGTAGCTTTCATTAGCAGAAGGCTGACCCCTAGAGAGAAACGTTGGTCAGCCATTGAGAGGGAGGCCTTTGCTGTGGTCTGGGCTCTGAAGAAGTTGAGGCCATACTTGTTTGGTACCCACTTCCTGGTTCAGACAGACCATAAGCCCCTCTTATGGCTAAAACAAATGAAGGGTGAAAACCCCAAACTGCTTAGGTGGTCCATTTCCCTACAGGGGATGGACTTCACAGTGGAACATAGACCTGGGAGTAACCATTCCAATGCAGATGGACTCTCTAGGTACTTCCACTTAGAACATGAAGACTTAACTGGGCAAGGTTAGTTTAATGTCCCTACGTTTGGGGGGGTTGTGTAGGAGAGTAGGATCTGCTTCACATGGGTACCCCCACTTTTGCTGATGCTTCACTGTTTTTCGACCTTAGTCTGGCTGGGGCCCTGCTAATCAGAACCCCAGCCTAGCTGCTTCCTCTCTAAAATGGTTTCCATGTGCCTTAGGCACATCTCTGATTGGAATCTGGAGTGCCCTTATAAGTCCCTAGTATATGGTATACTATGTACCCAGGGCATAGGTACCTCAGAGGCCTACCAGGGGCTGCAGCATGTATTGTGCCACCCCTGGAAGGCCATCCAAACTGACACCACAGGTCTGCTACTGCAGCCTGGGTAAGGTGGTGCATGCACCCCTTACTGTGATATAGGCTACCTATATCACTATATACATACACACATATAAACTTATAAGTCACTCCTATGGCAGGCCTTATCAATCCTGAAGGCAGAGTGCGTGGTTCCTATGTGAGAGGGTGCCCCTGCATGAGCAGGGCCCCTCTGCAGCGTTCGGAAACCCTTCTCTGATGTGGTTTGTAGTGCAGCCTGACCATATACTCTTAAGCGCATTATAACCTCGCGTTAAATGCTAACTTTGGGATGGCTGCACGGAAACATGTCGTGTTTGGTGTCAAACATCTTGGAATACTACCCCCCGCCAGTTCTGGCGGCGGGGGTAGCATTCCACCCTTCTAGAGGGAAAGACATGTACACACCGGTATGCCCGGTGCTGACTTTCCAAGCCCTGGCATCACAAAATGGATGCCGCTGCCACAGACACGAGTCTGGCCTCCTGCTGCTGACCGAAACTCCGGCAGGGGAGGCCTGGACAATAGGTTTCCTGTCCCAGGGAGGTGTGACCACCTCCCCAGACAGGATAGTGTGTATTGGGGCTGGGCGGGAGCACTCTCGGGTGCTTTGAAGTCCTGCACTGGGGGCACATTTGGTGTCCCTGTGCATACCCCAGTTCAAACCGGATCAGGGGCTTGCAGCCCCTGCTTTGGCGCGAACTGGACAAAGGGAAAGGGGTGTAGCCACCCCTCTGCCCTGACCCACCCATAGGTGGGACCACAGAGTAAGTCCAACCCCTAAACTTAGTATAAGTATAGGAACCCAGTCCTTAGGACTTTAGATTATCCCTGGACGAAACTCTGACACAGAATCCTGGACCTTCGAAGCTCTACTTAAAGATTAGAGGACAGAAGAATCTCCCTTGGGGTCAAGGAGTGACTCCCCTGCTTGGCAGGCACCAAAGAAGCAATTGTCCGGTCTGCATCGCTGAAGCTCCCGTCGGACGCCGAAGTCTTTGCATCACCAGAGGTGGATTTCCAGACTTCCCCGAGGCTGCCCTGAGTCCCCAGCAAAGCTGAGGCCCGTAGCTGTCATGGGTAACGTGGAACCGTGACCCCTGGACACCGCACGCATTTGCAAGTGCATCCTCTTCTGGGTCTCCCACGAAGTCGTGCTTTGGGCTCCGAGTAGCCCTAGCCTCCAGTACCAACTGCACCGAAGATCACTGGCCTCCACTCCACGAGTGTCCTGTGAGCCAGCTCCACGTGCACCGTCTCGAGGCTCCTTCGCGGTCGCTAGCCCGTTGGCTAGTAGCCCTTCACGAAGGCCAATCTTTTTCTACTTGGGCTCCCTGGTTGCTCCAGGCTTGCCCTCACTTACCCTTGCTGGGTGAGTTCCTCAGACCTTGCTGGTCTGCACAATCGTCAATCTTCATCTTCATCGAGACTTGCCGTTGCCAAGGCTTGTTGGGTCCAATCCGGTCGCCGACACCTTAGCACTCGCCAGACATCGTGTACCAGCCCGAATCCCGCTCCTGGTTGCCGACAACGCCTCCTGGACCTCGTGGCTGAAGAGTCAAGACGACCGTCAACCTACCTGAAGCACTCGACATCGGTGGGCATCTGCTCATCGCCTTCCTGGTCACTGGCTAGTGACCCAGACTCTGTCCCCTCAGCTTTCAGGTTCTTCAGATCTCCGATCCACCTTTGGATCCACCCGGACACTTTTCACTTGGTCGCCAGCAGCACTTTGCAGCAGATCGCCATTCAAATCGACGACGAAACCCGACCCCGAAAGGCACCTATGCACCCGGCTTCCCTGGGTGAGGTAACAAGAGTACTCCGGTGCTCCCGTGGGTAGAGACTCTTGAACGACCTAGTTCTCAAAGGGTTTGCTCCAAGTCCTTCTTTAAGTGTCCCTTTTCTTTAAATTCCCAACCGCGACTTTCTCCATAGAAGTTAACGGCGATTCGCGGCTGTGTTACTACACTGCACGCGTCCCCCGTGGGTTCCCTGTGTCACTACCTTGGGTGGTTCCTTGTGGTCCAAGCACTTCTAGAGGCTCTAGGCCTAGTGTCTAGCTCAGTCGTGGTTCTTATACCATTTTATTGGTATATGGTTTGGTACGCCCCTAGGGCCCAAACGTGTATTTGTGCTATTACTGTGTTTAAATAACTTATAACTTATGTACTTCGAACTCTAGCCTCATAAAGAGACTAGAGGGGTGTGTTTAGTAATAAATACATATATTTTGAATATATACCTGGTGTGGTGCTCTTTCATTTGGTCACTCAAGAGATTATAGACTGGTAAAACAAGCTGCTTTACATTCCTTCAAGACTTAGCCTGAAGGCTGCTCTCCATAGCTACCACTAGGATAGCTTTCAATAAAGGTTGTCTTTAACCTATCTCCAATAAGGGGTTGTTTGGACTGGTGCAAGGTGCCCACTATAATTAGTGGACAGCATATGCCAGGCCAACTTCTCACAGTCGCCCCTCCCCAGGCCCCCACAGATATTCCTAATGTTGGTCAACCAGGTTATCCTCCCAGAGCCTCGCATGCCCATGACATCAATTAATTCTTCTCTGTAGGCAGCTAGCTCCGGGTTGCTCCAGAGGCGACGCCAATAGAGGAGAGGCCTGAGGGCCACCTCTTCCTATATCGGCCTAACCCCAAGATCTAGACGGAGAGGTGTTAATGGGGTACTATTAGGGAGCCTCAAAAGTTGTCTAATGAAGGTATTCTCTATTCTGGTTAGCGGATACACTGTACAATGGCCCCAAAGTTCTGCTCCATAGAGGGCAGCAGGTCTAGCCTGAGCCTTGTAAATTTCTAGCACTGGACTAAGTGTTTTTTTGGAACAGTTCCTGTGTAGTTTTAAAATACCCCCCATTGTTTGGGTACATTTCAGCCCTGCTTTTTTTATTTGGGCGCCCTAGTCCATTTTCTCGGTAAGAGTCAGACCCAGATAATCAAAAATGGTCACTCTCTCGAGGGGTCTGCCATCCAGGCAGGGATTGTGGCAGGAAGATCTGCCTACGTTAAAGGCCATATACTTTGTTTTTTGCAGGTTGATTTCCAGGCCCCGATGCTTGCAAAAATCGCTGAAGTTGTCAAGAGTCCTCTGCATTCCCATTGGGGATTTTGCGAGTAGAAGCGTATCATCCGCAAACCACAGGGCCGGGATCTTTCGCTGCGCTAGCCTGAGTGCATCAATATTCTTCCCTTTGTTCAGGAAATCTATTAACCCATTGATGTAGAGGGAAAAAAGAGTTGGAGCCAGGACACAGCTCTGTCGAACCCCTCTTTCCACGGGCAAGGGGGCAGAGAGTTCTCCGTTCTTTCCATATCTGATACGGGCATAATTTCCCTCATGCAGACGTTCTATCTGATGACACAGGTATTCTGGGACTTCCATATCTCTTAAGGTTGCCCAAAGTTTATCCCTCGGGACCAGGTCGAAGGCAGATTTTAAGTCTACGAAAATAAGGTAGAGACTGCCTCTCTCGATGAAGACTGTTTTCCAGTATATCAACTGCAACCTAAAAAGTTGATCAATCGTGGATGTCCTGGTCCGAAACCCGGCTTGGAGGGGGGTTAGAATATTATGTTCTTCCATCCAGCTTTTTTAAATACAATACAACAAATATTTCCCTTTTTTCCTAAAATACAACAATAGATTAAAAAGTGCGATAGAAGGGTGAATATGCTTTTTATACAATACAAACTTTATCGATATCCCCCCTGTGAGAAGTTGGCCTGGCATATGCTGTCCACTAATTATAGTGGGCACCTTGCACCAGTCCAAACAACCCCTTATTGGAGATAGGTTAAAGACAACCTTATTGAAAGCTATCCTAGTGGTAGCTATGGAGAGCAGCCTTCAGGCTAAGTCTTGAAGGAATGTAAAGCAGCTTGTTTTACCAGTCTATAATCTCTTGAGTGACCAAATGAAAGAGCACCACACCAGGTATATATTCAAAATATATGTATTTATTGCTAAACACACCCCTCTAGTCTCTTTATGAGGCTAGAGTTCAAAGTACATAAGTTAGAAGTTATTTAAACACAGTAATAGCACAAATACACGTTTGGGC
Organism: Calotriton arnoldi; assembly: GCA_963921515.1. Lineage (NCBI taxonomy): Eukaryota > Metazoa > Chordata > Amphibia > Caudata > Salamandridae > Calotriton > Calotriton arnoldi. The sequence goes on along the minus strand of CAWUFW010001353.1, from coordinate 2,671,220 downwards.
CCTAGGGGCGTACCAAACCATATACCAATAAAGTGGTATGCGAACCACGACTGAACTAGACACTAGGCCTAGAGCCTCTAGAAGTGCTTGGACCACAAGGAACCACCCAAGGTAGTGACACAGGGGACCCACGGGAGACGCGTGCAGTGTAAATACACAACCGCGATACGCCGTCGACTTCTATGGAGAAAGTCGGGATCGGGAAATTAGAGAAAATAGACACTTAAAAGAGGACTTGGACCAAACCCTTTGAGATCTAGGACTTTGAAGAGTCTCTACCCACGGGAGCACCGGAGTACTCGTGTTACCTCACTCAGGGAAGCCGGGTGCATAGGTGCCTTTCGGGGTCGGGTTTCGTCGTCGATTTGAATGGCGATCTGCTGCAAAGTGCTGCTGGCGACCAAGTGAAAAGTGTCCGGGTGGATCCAAGAGTGGATCGGAGTTCTGAAGAACCTGAAAGCAGAGGGGACAGAGTCTGGGTCACTAGCCAGTGACCAGGAAGGCGATGGACAGATGCCCACCGATGTCGAGTGCTTCAGGTGCGTTGACGGTCATCTCGACTCTTCAGCCACGAGGTCCAGGAGGCGTTGTCGGCGACCAGGAGCAGGATTCGGGCTGGTACACGATGTCTGTCGAGTGCTGAGGTGTCGGCGACTGGATTGGACCCAACAAGCCTTGGCAACGGCAAGTCTCGATGCAGAGGAAGATCGTCGATGGTGCAGACCAGCAAGGTCTGTGGAACTCACCCAGCGAGGGTAAGTGAGGGCAGGCCTGGAGCAACCAGGATGCCAAGTTAGGAAAAGATTGGCCTTCGTTAAGGGCTACTAGCCAACGGGCTAGCGACCGCGAAGGAGCCTCGTGACGCCGCACGTGGAGCTGGCTTACAGGACACTCGTGGAGTGGGGGCCAGTGATCTTCGGTGCAGGTGGTGCTGGAGGCTAGGGCTACTCGGAGCCCAAAGCACGACTTCTTGGGAGACCCAGAAGAGGATGCACTTGCAAATGTGCTCGGTGTCCAGGGGTCACGGTCTCAAGTCACCCACGATAGCCACGGGCCTCAGCTTTGCTGGGGACTCAGGGTAGCCTCGGGAAGTCTGAGAATCCACCTCTGGTGATGCGATGACTTCGGCGTCCGACAGGAGCTTCAGAAATGCGAACCGGACAGATGCTTCTTTGGTGCCTGCCAAGCAGGGAGTCACTCCTTGACCCCAAGGGAGATTCTTCTGTCCTCTAATCGTGAGTAGAGCGTCGAAGGTCCAGGATTCAGTTTCAGAGTTTCGTCCAGGAATAATCTAAAGTCCTAAGGACTGGGTTCCTATACTTATACTAAGGATAGGGGTTGGACTACTCTGTGGCCCCACCTATGGGTGGGTCAGGGCAGAGGGGTGGCTACACCCCTTTCCCTTCGTCCCGTTCGCGCCAAAGCAGGGGCTGGAAGCCCCTGATCCGGTTTGAACTGGGGTATGCACAGGGACACCAAATGTGCCCCCAGTGCAGGACTTCAAAGCACACAGATGGTGCTCCCGCCCAGCCCCAATACACATTATCCTGTCTGGGAGGTGGTCACACCTCCCTGGGACAGGAAACCTATTGTCCAGGCCTCCCCTGCCGGAGTTTCGTCCAGCAGCAGGAGGCCAGACTCGTGTCTGTGGCAGCAGCATCCATTTTGTGATGCCAGGGCTTTGGAAAGAAGTTACCGGGCTAGTCAGAGTTAACATGTCTTTCCCTCTAGAAGGGTGGAATGCTACCCCCGCCGCCAGAATTGGCGGGGGGGTAGTATTCCAAGATGTTTGACACCAAACACGACAAGTTAAGTGCAGCCATTCCAAAGTTAGCATTTAACGCGAGGTTATAATGCGCTTAAGAGTATATGGTCAGGCTGCACTACAAACAGCATCAGAGAAGGGTCTCCGAACGCTGCAGAGGGGCCCTGCTCATGCAGGGGCACCCTCTCACATAGGAACCATGCACTCTGCCTTTAGGATTGATAAGGCCTGCCTTAGGAGTGACTTATAGGTTTATATGTGTGTATGTATTTAGTGATATAGGTAACCTATATCACAGTAAGGGGTGCATGCACCACCTTATCCAGGCTGCACCTTACCTGTGGTGTCAGTTTGGATGGCCTTCCAGGGGTGGCATAATACATGCTGCAGCCCCTGGTAGGCCTCTGAGGTACCTATGCCCTTGGTACATAGTATACCATATACTAGGGACTTATAAGGGCACTCCAGATTCCAATCAGAGATGTGCCTAAGGCACATGGAAACCTTTTTACAGAGAAAGCAGATAGACTGGGGCCCTGAATAGCAGGATCCCAGTCCAACTAAGTCATAAACCAGCAAAACACCATAAAAAAAGTGGGGGCAACCATATAGTCAGATTCCACCTTCCTACATAACCCCCCAAACGAAAGGAGATAAGGCTAACCTTGGCCAGTTGAGCCTTCATTGACTAAGTGGTCATATAAGGAAGCACCTGCACTAGCATGGTTGCCCCCTGTCTTATGGTCCACTAAGCAATCCCTCACCCTAAGGGTATAAGAGGGTCTCCACCATGGGGAATCACTACCTGTGGTGTGCTTAGGTAAAGTACAAGGCTGGTGAGGTGTCTGAGTAGGGAAGTGAGGCCCTAGGAATGTTGGCCTCAGTTTCCTCAGATCACTGGTCACCATGTATGCCTGTCTTTCCATGACTGAGTTGCACTTTGCTCTAAGGGTCAACCTTTGGCTGCCTACAGCTGGGGGTTGGGTCCCTTTGGATGGACTACTGGAGGGACAGGGCAGGTTTGGAACCTTCAGGTCCCAGGTTTGCCCTTGCCTACCAGAGTCCTTCTGGGGGAGGTCCCTACATAAAGGCATGGGGGATCCCTCAGTGTGTAGAGGAGTTTTCACCTGGCTAGGGCTACTAGACTGGGTGCCCCTAATCTGCTGATGGGGGGTTCCTCTGGACAGGGGGCCCTGGGGGTCCACTGACCTCCCTGACCTCTGCAGCCCTGGGCTGGCTGAGGCAGGGTAGAGAGGGGCAGGTTACCTGCTCCAGACTGGGTACCACCTTGGAAGGGTCCTCTGCCATCAGGGGTGTGGCCAGGCCAGGCCTGACTACCTCTGGGGCCGTTCCTTCACTAGGGGTAGGGTCAGTTCCCTGAGGAGGCTGACCCTTACCTACTGTCTGGAGGGAAGAAGACTTTTCTTCAACCCTAGTGCTATCTTTTCGGGGAGAGTGGGCCATTCTTTCAGGCTCCATCTTTCCAAATTCTTGGGCTGGGGCTGTGGCCATTACAGCCCCACTAACCTTTACAGGGACGCCCAGCATCCTGAGATGGGTTTGGTGTTCAACTTCAGCCCAGGCTGAAATTTCCAGATCATTGCCCATCAGGCAATCTACAGGTAGGGTTGGGGACACTGCCACTCTTTTTGGGCCTGTGACCCCCTCCCAGCTGAGATTGACTATGGCCATGGGGTGATCTGTTCTGACACCATCAATGTTGGTCACCTGGTATTTAAACTCAGGTAAAAGCTGGTGAGGGGGGACTAGTTTCCCTGCCACCATGGTGACACTAGCCCCTGTGTCCCTAAATGCCACAGCTTTCTGACCATTAATTATTGGCTCCAATCTGTACCTGCCCAATGCTATGGGACCCATGGTAAAGGTGGCAAATCCTATACCACCATCAGAGTCAGAGGAGTCTGTTGAGGGGTCCCTGTCTAAACTAGGGCCCACCTCTGTTCCTCTTGCAAAAGCACCTAACTTTTTGGGTGCACTACTCCCAACTGGAGGATTACTACTGGTAGTACCAGGAGGGGTGGTAGTAGTTGTGGGAGGAACATTTTCTTTATTGCCAATCCTGGGGCAACTGGGATCAGTTTTCCAGTGCCCAGGCTTTTTACAGACATGGCAATATGGTTTCTTTTCAGGAGAGGAAGGAGTTTGGGACCCACCCCCAGAAGAGGAATTTTGGGGCCCTGTAGGGGACTTATCCTTAGATTTATCCCCACCTTTCTCGTGGGACTTAGTAGAATCTTTCTTCTGGTCACCACCCTGATTTCTAGTTTTTACTCTGGTTCTGACCAATTTGTCTGCCTTCTTTCCCAATTCTTGGGGAGAGGTCAGATCAGAGTCCACCAGATACTGGTGCAAAAGCTGGTTTTGACAATTATTAAGGATCTGCTCCCTCATAATCAAATTGTACAATCCTAAAAAGTCATGCACTTTGTTGCCATGTATCCAACCTTCCAGAGCCTTTGTAGCACAATCTACAAAATCAACCCATTCTTGAGTCTGAGCTTTTTGGGTGTCTCTGAACTTCAACCTATACTGTTCAGTGGTTAGGCCAAACCCATCTATCAGAGCACTCTTCAAGACTGTGTAGTTGTCAGCATCCTCTTCTCTTACAGTGAGGAGCTTGTCTCTACCTTTGTCTGCAAAGGAGAGCCACAAGATTGCTGCCCACTGCCTCTGGGGGACCTTCTGAACTTTACAGGCCCTCTCCAGTGCAGTTATCCATTTGTGGATGTCGTCCCCACTCTGGTAGGGAGGGACAATCTTGTTTAGGTTTCTATGGTCATAAGACCTTTCCCTATCTCTAGGGATATTGCTGCCACCATGGGACTCTAGTCCCAACTTTCTTCTCTCTCTAAAGAGATCTAGGGACGCCCTGTCTATGGCTAGTTGCTTCTTTTTGAGTTCAAGCTGAGCTTCCTCATATTGAACCAGCCTCTTTCTTCTCTCATGAGAGGATTCCCGACTATGAGATGAGACAGAGCTCCCTATTGAGGTGCCAGAGTGGTTAGACTCCTGAGAAGAAGATCTAGACCTTCTGGGCACACTCACAATCCTTCCTGGGGGGACAAAGGGAGCATCATTCTGATCCTCCTCTTCCTCTTCCTCAGGAGGGGTTGGATTATCCAGGTCAGGGCCATTGTCGCCCTCCTGGCCAGTTTCAGAGGGGGCTGGGGGTACTGGTACCCCTGGTCCCATCCTCATCTTCTGCCCCACCCTCAGCTCCTACCCCTTCAGTCCCCAAGGGCCTACTAAGGTCATAAGCCACCAACAACTCCTTGAGGTGTTGGGTGGTGGGGCTTTGGCCTGTCCTTATTTTTCTCAAGTTGCATAAAGCTCTCAATTCCAAGAATGGGAGTGTATCATACTTGGAGGGTGGAAGCTCAATGGCTTCCTGCAAGGATTCTTTAGATCCTACCCTTAAAGACATTACTAGTGTGGTGTGGTGTATGCACTACCTACTCTAGTGTGGCCTACTAAACTCTCTTGAGTTGTAGAAAGGGTTGTGCTATCCCTTAACACACAACTCTAAGTTCAGTAGAACTTACTGTATTCTAAGCTTAAATTATATGTACCTTAGGTACCTTTAGTGGTTTTCAGTTGATCAATTCAATTGAGATTATCTGGTAAAACAATAGCAAGCTGGAATCCCACACGCTGCACACCAATGTGAGAAGTTGGCCTGGCATATGCTGTCCACTAATTATAGTGGGCACCTTGCACCAGTCCAAACAACCCCTTATTGGAGATAGGTTAAAGACAACCTTATTGAAAGCTATCCTAGTGGTAGCTATGGAGAGCAGCCTTCAGGCTAAGTCTTGAAGGAATGTAAAGCAGCTTGTTTTACCAGTCTATAATCTCTTGAGTGACCAAATGAAAGAGCACCACACCAGGTATATATTCAAAATATATGTATTTATTGCTAAACACACCCCTCTAGTCTCTTTATGAGGCTAGAGTTCGAAGTACATAAGTTAGAAGTTATTTAAACACAGTAATAGCACAAATACACGTTTGGGCCCTAGGGGCGTACCAAACCATATACCAATAAAGTGGTATGCGAACCACGACTGAACTAGACACTAGGCCTAGAGCCTCTAGAAGTGCTTGGACCACAAGGAACCACCCAAGGTAGTGACACAGGGGACCCACGGGAGACGCGTGCAGTGTAAATACACAACCGCGATACGCCGTCGACTTCTATGGAGAAAGTCGGGATCGGGAAATTAGAGAAAAGGGACACTTAAAAGAGGACTTGGACCAAACCCTTTGAGATCTAGGACTTTGAAGAGTCTCTACCCACGGGAGCACCGGAGTACTCGTGTTACCTCACCCAGGGAAGCCGGGTGCATAGGTGCCTTTCGGGGTCGGGTTTCGTCGTCGATTTGAATGGCGATCTGCTGCAAAGTGCTGCTGGCGACCAAGTGAAAAGTGTCCGGGTGGATCCAAGAGTGGATCGGAGTTCTGAAGAACCTGAAAGCAGAGGGGACAGAGTCTGGGTCACTAGCCAGTGACCAGGAAGGCGATGGACAGATGCCCACCGATGTCGAGTGCTTCAGGTGCGTTGACGGTCGTCTCGACTCTTCAGCCACGAGGTCCAGGAGGTGTTGTTGGCGACCAGGAGCAGGATTAGGGCTGGTACACGATGTCTGTCGAGTGCTGAGGTGTCGGCGACTGGATTGGACCCAACAAGCCTTGGCAACGGCAAGTCTCGATGCAGAGGAAGATCGTCGATGGTGCAGACCAGCAAGGTCTGTGGAACTCACCCAGCGAGGGTAAGTGAGGGCAGGCCTGGAGCAACCAGGATGCCAAGTTAGGAAAAGATTGGCCTTCGTTAAGGGCTACTAGCCAACGGGCTAGCGACCGCGAAGGAGCCTCGTGACGCCGCACGTGAAGCTGGCTTACAGGACACTCGTGGAGTGGGGGCCAGTGATCTTCGGTGCAGGTGGTGCTGGAGGCTAGGGCTACTCGGAGCCCAAAGCACGACTTCTTGGGAGACCCAGAAGAGGATGCACTTGCAAATGTGCTCGGTGTCCAGGGGTCACGGTCTCAAGTCACCCACGATAGCCACGGGCCTCAGCTTTGCTGGGGACTCAGGGTAGCCTCGGGAAGTCTGAGAATCCACCTCTGGTGATGCGATGACTTCGGCGTCCGACGGGAGCTTCAGAAATGCGAACCGGACAGATGCTTCTTTGGTGCCTGCCAAGCAGGGGAGTCACTCCTTGACCCCAAGGAGATTCTTCTGTCCTCTAATCGTGAGTAGAGCGTCGAAGGTCCAGGATTCAGTTTCAGAGTTTCGTCCAGGGATAATCTAAAGTCCTAAGGACTGGGTTCCTATACTTATACTAAGGATAGGGGTTGGACTACTCTGTGGCCCCACCTATGGTTGGGTCAGGGCAGAGGGGTGGCTACACCCCTTTCCCTTTGTCCCGTTCGCGCCAAAGCAGGGGCTGGAAGCCCCTGATCCGGTTTGAACTGGGGTATGCACAGGGACACCAAATGTGCCCCCAGTGCAGGACTTCAAAGCACACAGATGGTGCTCCCGCCCAGCCCCAATACACATTATCCTGTCTGGGGAGGTGGTCACACCTCCCTGGGACAGGAAACCTATTGTCCAGGCCTCCCTGCCGGAGTTTCGTCCAGCAGCAGGAGGCCAGACTCGTGTCTGTGGCAGCAGCATCCATTTTGTGATGCCAGGGCTTTGGAAAGAAGTTACCGGGCTAGTCAGAGTTAACATGTCTTTCCCTCTAGAAGGGTGGAATGCTACCCCCACCGCCAGAATGGGCGGGGGGGTAGTATTCCAAGATGTTTGACACCAAACACGACATGTTTAGGTGCAGCCATTCCAAAGTTAGCATTTAACGCGAGGTTATAATGCGCTTAAGAGTATATGGTCAGGCTGCACTACAAACAGCATCAGAGAAGGGTCTCCGAACGCTGCAGAGGGGCCCTGCTCATGCAGGGGCACCCTCTCACATAGGAACCATGCACTCTGCCTTTAGGATTGATAAGGCCTGCCTTAGGAGTGACTTATAGGTTTATATGTGTGTATGTATTTAGTGATATAGGTAACCTATATCACAGTAAGGAGTGCATGCACCACCTTACCCAGGCTGCAGTAGCAGACCTGTGGTGTCAGTTTGGATGGCCTTCCAGGGGTGGCATAATACATGCTGCAGCCCCTGGTAGGCCTCTGAGGTACCTATGCCCTTGGTACATAGTATACCATATACTAGGGACTTATAAGGGCACTCCAGATTCCAATCAGAGATGTGCCTAAGGCACATGGAAACCTTTTACAGAGAAAGCAGATAGACTGGGGCCCTGAATAGCAGGATCCCAGTCCAACTAAGTCATAAACCAGCAAAACACCATAAAAAAGTGGGGGCAACCATATAGTCAGATTCCACCTTCCTACACCCCCGTTAGACAATACAATCTAATGGTGAGATTTTAAGTATTTCCTAATAAATAGCCAAAAAAGTTTTAAAAAATTGGAATATCCTATAACAGACCATTTCATTTGGTGGGGATAAAACAAATATTCTGGCCTCCTGGGCCGAATGAATATTAAATTTAATAAATGATGGTCTTAAAAACATACGCCTTGCCCTTTGTAATTCCGGACACACAAATAGGATTTGTGATTAAGATCCTGGATTTGAGTATAACACAATTCGCAAATTCTCTCCTCTCTCGGGATTTTACCCCATATGCCAGTAACATCTCTTAAGGGCAACAGATTAATTCTCAGAAGGAGTATCAGTCTTCTAATCCCATGTGGATGATTCCAAATTAAATAAGGTTGTGGCCTTTTCCCCAAGGCACTACCACAAACCAACTCATTTTGGGACTTAGATTTACTTAGAGCAATATCTCTTGCCATACTAATCGAGCTTGCAGACTTCTTTATAAATAGCTTCAATGCAGACTTTGGCATAGATTAATTACTATTTAAACTGAGCCCAAATGTGTCATTTGCCGAAGCAAATGATCTAAGAAATGCTGATTGATCCTTTAGCTTGTCAAAGATTTCCACGCTCAGGGCCGCCCTAAGGGAACCCTCAACACCCCAAAGGAGAGCGTTCCCCCACCTCAGGACCGCTGACAAAGCTAAAATAAAAGAGGAGACTAAACCAAATTCCAAGCGTAAAACATGTGGGGCGGCCAGGGAATTTAGATTACAAATTTGGCGGAAGAATCGGCCTTCAGCCTTGTCAAAGTGATTATTATCCAATACTTCTGCAGCATAAGTTAATGAGGGCGGAATTTTAACCTTAAATACTGTCAGGACATGACTAAAATGACGACTCCCACAAATTTTATAAAATCTATTCAGAGCACCAGCCTGGGAGGCAGCCTTACCAACACATAATTTAATGTGTTCTGAATCTCGCCCGTTTTTTGCAAAAACCTTTCCCAGATACAAGTATGAATCGACCAATTCTAGTTCTTCATGCCCTAACAACCACTTATACCCTTTCTTTATTCTATGACCTTTCTTGCGGAAGATTAAGATTTTGCTTTTGGAAATATTAATTTTCAGAAAATGATCCTCCGCATATTTGGTTAGGGCATCCAGTCAACTTTGCAAGCCAATGGGAGTTAAATCAAAAATTGCAACGTCGTCTGCATAAAGTAGGGAACCTATGGACAATGGACCAATTCTAGGGGCATCCCCCCTCACTGAATTTAGCGTGCCTGGAAGATCATATATATAAAAGGAAAACAGAAGAGGGGCCAACAGGCAGCCCTGCTTCAGCCCATTATCAGTCTCAATCCTGCAAGATAGACCTTGCTGGCCTCCCATCATCACTTGACACCAAGGGGCCGATTCCGATCTCGGCTGGTAGTGCTCCGAATCGGATTCGGATTCACCGGATCCGATTCGGAGCCCTGTTTCCCGACCGAATCGTACGCGGGTCCGGCCGAGCGAGTACGATGCAAGCACCCGCGAAATCGCCGACCGACTCGAACGCGGCTTCAACACGCTCCGACCGACTCGCATGGACACGACTCGCACCGCGCTATGGAGACGTTTCCCGGCCGGGTAAGTACGATGCGCGCCGCGAGCAGTCCGACCGACTCGCACCGTCCGGCTCGAAAAAGCTGTCGGAGCCGGACTTTGGGGGTCCGTGTCGGACCCTCCTGTACGCGTAGGCGCGCGAGTCGCACACAGGGGGGACCCATGGGTCCCCCCTACCTGTGCATGTATGTCGTGATGCGCTTGGACGCGTACACGCTGTAGGGGGCGCCCTTGTCCGCCTCGCACCCATTTAGTCAATGGGAGCCCGCGTACGCGTTGTACGACAGGCTCCCATTGACTTCAATGGGAGTCCGACCGACTCGAGTCCGATGGCATGCGTGCGCATCGTACTCGTTCGGTCGGACTGCTAGGGTCCGATTCGGTCGGAATTCTATCCGGGTCCGGCTCGGTCGGAGAGATTTCCGGCCGGAATCGGAATCGGCCCCTAAGTGCCTGTATGTAATTCTATCAAGAGGCCCAGGAGATGGTGTGGCATTCCGAGATGATGAAGCTTTCTCCACAGCATTTGACGATCCACTTTATCAAACGCCGTGGAGAAATTAATGAAAGCCGTATAGACTGGCATGCTTCGAGAGAAAGTATATTTCTCTACAATGGTCTGGACAACCGCAATGTTGTCCAGGGTTCCATGGTTCTTTCTAAAGCCTGCCTGTCGGGTGGTAAGATGTTCTGATCATTGGCCCATTGCTGCAGGTGACAGAGTATGCTTTTTGCAAATAATTTGCCCGTAGCGTCCAACAACGCAATCTGTCTAAAACTAGTAGGTTGACTCTTTGGGCCCTTTTTATACAAAGGAACTATAATGCTCCCCTTCCAGGAGGAGGGGATATTAATGGTTCGGAAGCAAAAATCAAACAAAGGTGCTAAAAAAGCACCCCAGGCCGCTGGCTCCTTTTCAAGTAACACGATCGGAATTCCATCCGGCCCTTGTGCGCCGGAGGATCTGCTATTCTTTATGTAGCCCACTACTTCATCCCTTGATGGAGGACCATATTCCAGAAGAGAAGACTCCTCTGTAGAGGGCGTCAAGGAAGGTACTGTACCATTATTTTTATATAATAGTGAGATATAGACCACCCACTCCCTTTCTGGGATTGAAATAGGCAGAGCCCTCTGTCTTGAATCGCAGTATTCTGCGATCAGGTGCCAGTATTTTTTTGAGTTTTTGGCTCTGGCGGCTTCCCTTAACCCGATCCATTTGGCATCAAACTCTCTTCTCTTTTCTCTAAATTTATAACGATTTCTAGCTCGCTTAAGGCGATTGATTTCTTGTTGTTTACCAATGGAGAAATGTAAATGTTGTTTTTTGATTAAACGGTTAATTTCTTGATTTAATACTTTCAGCAGTGGCAAACCCTGGTTTGCAACTCGGGAAGCCAATTGAGTCAGTACTTACATTTTTATCTCCTTCATTTGTGCCTCGAAAAACTGTAAAATGTTTAAGGAATCAGAACCCTGCCATTCTACATAATTTTTCTTCACCATCACACCTACCTCGGTGGTGTCTTTTGGAGTCCAAAAGGAGCGGCCATTAGCTTTATTAAAAACCACCGAGCCCTGGTCCAGGTTCCCTTGGTTCAATGCGGGTAAATTAAAGGCTATTGTCAAACCCAATACACTGTGGTCACTCCATATTGACGGAGATACCACTAAGTTTTCACAGGCCCCAAACATTTGGTAGGAAACAACCACGTAGTCCAATAGGCTTTGTGTATGATGGGAGTTGAAAGTAAAATCTGCTATTTTATCAATCGGAACCCTACCATTTAAAATGACCAAGTCCATGCTTCTGGTACTATCAAGCAAGAGAAGACCCCGTTTGTCCGTTTTTATTTTATGTGGTAGCAGAGAATCTGGAATATGCCAAATTTCCTCTTTGTCTGGATTGGCATAAATCTCCAGTGCAGAATTCGAAATTTTCGTATTCAGATCTCCCACTAATACAACCGAATGGCATTCTTCCAGGGTAGCTATCTCATGAATATATGAGAAAAATTTACTTAACAAATGGTCAAAGTTTCTCCCTGGAGGGATATATAGATTTGCCACCAGAAAGAAAATAAGGCTGCCAGATTCTCCCAAACATGTCAGCTTGAGGCAGATACAAAGATTTGATGGATGGCGGAAGACTTTCTGATTCCAGTTTATCGTATTGTTGAGCAAAATGTATACCCCCCCCGCTAGCATGACCCCTTTCGGAGTGCTTAGCATAACAAGAGAAAACAAAAAAGCCATCACAATCGAAATCTTTACACGACCAGGTTTCCTGTAAGCATATAATTTAGGGATTCAAGGATTTTAAAAAATTCAGTTTCTCATCTTTATGACCTAGACCGGCCATATTCCAGGACAGAAGTACCTGGCTACCTCAATGAACCGCTTCTTTCTACCACCGGGCAGTTGGTATTCAAGGATTTTGCAACCCAACTCCACCGAGCCAAATTGTCATCTATGTCTGTGTCCTGATAGGTGCCTACGGCATCTGACACCAAATTTATTGAGCGACCCCTTTTATCTAATGACATTTAGACCATTACCCGATGGGAACTCTGAGTCGGGGCTCAAAGCGTCTAACACCACAGGATTACCAGGCCTCTGTACTTTCGAGTACTGAAATGTAGGGCACAGGGTGTGATATTCCTTAGAATCTAATACAGGCATTAGATCCAGCCCTCGTTTCAGAAAATGTTCGCAGTTTTGCAGGACCAAATTTGCCACAATCAGAGAGCTAAAAAAGACCCTGGAATAAAAGAAGCTCTCATGCAGGTTAATCTTCACAAGCGAGATATCTCTACTTTCCACCAACTTTAATGCCTCTATCTCAGAAAAGAGCTTAAGAATGAATCCTCTATTTACCGGGCAGGATTCACCGTCAAATAGCCAGATAAAATCCACGATGGAAGAAGGGACATTCTGCACCACATTATCTTTCTTTACAGCGTCTCTTGAAGGGATCCAAAGAGGCACTCTATCGCCGAGACTGACAGCTTGTGCCTCCTCATTAGACTGAGTCGTTAGGTGCGACACTGTAGTAGTGATTGGGATATCTGACTGTTAGACCTGGCACCATTGGCGTGGGTCTCCCTTCCATTTTTCGCTGTTGTCTCCTCTGTTTTTGCTGGTGTTAGATGCTCTGGGCGCTGTGCCACTGCCCTTCGGTGCCACAGCGCGAATGCTCCCTGTGTAAATATGACATGTGAATTGGTATATCCATGATTGGCTTATTTGGTTTACCTGTTAGTCCCTAGTAGCGTGGCCTGTGTGTGCCCAGGGCTGGTAAACCAAATGCTGCTGGTGGGCCTGCAGCGCCGGTTTGCGCCACCCACAGAAGCAGCTTGTAAAGTGTGTCTCAGACCTGCCACTGCAGAGTCTGTGTGCAGTCCAGAACTGCCATCTTGGCTGTGAAGTGCACCCACTTCCCAGCCCCTGAACCTTCCTTTGGCATCATGTAAGTCACCCCTATGGTAGGGTGCATTGTATGTGTAAGGTAGGACATGCCTTGGTGTGTGTAGCATGTCCTGGTAGTGAATTACACCCAATTTTGTTTTTCACTACTGTAAGGCTACCTGTTCCCCATAGGCCAGAATGGGCAGTTTGACTATTACATTCTATAGTCCTAACTGACCCCAGGAACATGGTAGAAAAACGAATTTAGTATGCCTGAGCTCAGAATAATAAAATACATCTTTTAGTGAAGTTTATTTTTATATTCTGTGTTTGAAAATACCACTTTTAGAAAGTAGGTATTTTCTTGCCTAAGCCTTCCAGTGTGCTCTGCTGTTATGTGTATTGGCTGTCTGGTTTTGGAGGGACAGGGCAGGCTGAGTCAGACCTGGGTTGAATAGAGAGATCTGCATTTAGAGTATGGGGAGGGGTGGCTCCTTGACCTGAATAGGGCTGTGCCTGGCAAGGTGAATGCTGGCTCCACCTCCTACTGTGCGTCTGATGGCAGACCCCTCTTTCTGAAAGGAAGGATGCAGCCTGGTAAACAAAGTGCTCCAGGACTGAGCAGAACTGGTTCTGGCTGGGTTCAGTGACTTGTAGCTTTTGAGAACAAAGACTTTTGGGGTATAAATATCTGTGCTGAAACCCCTACAATTTGTATTGCTCCTGGAAATCAAGACGAACCTCTGTCCGTGTAACTGAAGGAATCTGCAGGAGGTGACTATCCTTGTGCTTGTGTGCTGTTTCTTGGATTGGCCTGCAGTGGTTACCATTGGACTTGGAAGAAGAGGGAAAAGGACTTTGAGAGAACTTTTAGTAATCTTGCTAAAGCAATCACCCAAGGGCTGGGAGAGAGCTAGCTTCCTGTTGAAGTCTCAGGCACATCAGACTTCACCACCAGCCTCCTGATTCCTCCCAGGGAGGATTTCTATCTGCAGGTGAGGCTCCTGTGAGTTCCAGGGCCTCTAGTTCTACTACAGAGAAGAGAGTGCTGAAATCGTCGCTAACGCACGTTTGCGAGCCGCCGCAGCCGAGAGCGCCCGAAAAATCATCGCGCTGCTGCCGCTGAGTGCTCGCAACCCAAGATCGACGCATCGCACGTTTGCGGGCCGCCAAGTGCTCGCTAACTCCAAAGATCATCGCATTGCACGTTTGCGGGCTTCCAAGTGCTCGCTAACTCCAAGAGATCATCGCTTCACGACATCGCAGCGCGGACGCCGGGCGTCCGCCATTTTCATCGCATCGCATCAGGATCGTCGCATCGTCTCCTCCCTCGCGGCAAGGAGTCATCGCATCAACGGCCTAGCGTGCAGAAGTTTGTCGCATCGTCTCCGCACGCATCAGCAGATCGGCGCATCATCCTCCCTCGCGGCAAGGATTTATCGCATCGCCGGCCTCGCGTGCAGAAAATCATCGCTACAGCTTCTTTGCGACACTTTGTTGGTTTTGCTACGAAATCCAGGTACTTTGTAAGTAAAAGGGTCGCAGAGACCACTGCTTTGAACTGAACTCCTCTTTGCACACTTGGAACTATTTTTGCAACATTTCAAGAGTAATCCTATTTTTCAGTATTGTGGCTTTTTATCGTTATTGGTCTTGTGTTAAGTCTATATATAAAGATACTTATTTTTTATAACTACTTGTGTGGTATCCCTTTGTAGTGTTCCTCACTGTGTTACTGTGTATGGTCATAAATGCTTCACACACTGCCTCTGAGATAAGCCTAGCTGCTCGTGCTACGTTACCACAGGGTTGAGCAGGGGTTATCAAAGGGTGTAGCCCTCTTACTCTGACTTAGGAAGAAGGGTCCCTACTTGGACAGTGGCCAGCCATTGCCAACTAGAGACCCCCATTTCTAACATTGGTGGTCAGCGGTGAGGATCTGGACTTGCATTTATGATCGCATACAGTAATTATAGTGTACACTACTAGTGAGTGCAGACCATAACGCAACCACATACGTTTTGAGGTTTTTTAAATTCTATTTTTGATTAATATTGCCAGTTATTTCTACAATGGGCAAGCCCAGATCCAATGCCTCGGAGGATCTCTCCTGGGAAGAAGAGAAATTAGAAACCTACAATGCCAAGCAGCTCAAATATTTTTGCAAACGCTTCACAGTCCCTATCACAGGTCTCACTAAAAGGGAGGAGTATTACAAGGCGCTGAAGGCCTGGCTAGAAGCCAGGGATGCCCCTAAGAATATGGGAGAGCCGGTGGAGGGGGAAGAGAATGTAGGAGAGCAGCAGGGTGAAGTAGTAGACTTGGTGGGAGATAAAGCAATTTCCAGCCCGGGCACTAGTGTGTCCGCCAGGGGTCTGTCCCCAGAAGAGATGGAGGACAGGGAGAGAGATAGGCGGCATAATATGGAGATGGCTACGCTTAAAATGGATGGTCAGAGGGACCTAGAGACCAAGAAATTAGAATTTGAGATTATGAAAATGAAACTTGAGCATGAGAGAATATTGAGGGAGTTGGAGATTAAAGCAAAGAGTGTAGAGATCTCCCCCTCTGGTGGCAGCATACCTGTAGTGCATACTGAGAGTAGAGTGTATATATCCAAGGAGGTTATTAAGGATTTCCACAAAAGTGAAGATATTGGGCTATGGTTTGCAGCTTATGAATTAGCCATGGTGTCCCACCGGGTCCCTGAGGAGGATTGGGGAGCGGGGTTGTGGGGACGCTTTGTGAGTGAGGGGAGGGATACCTTGTTGGACCTGCCCCCAGAAAGTAGGATGGTTTATGGGGACATGAAGGAAGCTTTGATGACCCGCTATGGTTTGACCCCTGAGATGTATAGGCAGAGGTTTAGGACCTGCAAGAAGCTAGAGGGTACCACATGGGTTGAATATGTGTCTTTTTTTTGCAGAGCAATGGAACGCTGGGTAAAAGGTAGTAGAGTGGAAACTTTTGAGCAGCTTTATGATTTGATTGCATGGGAGCATTTATCTAGTAACTGTTTTCCTGAGCTACGCCAGCACCTGATCGATTGCAAGCTGACTAACCCTAGGAAGCTTGCTGAGGAGGCGGACCGCTGGGTGAGCACCCGGGTTCGCAAGGGTCCAGTGGGAGACTTCGCCAAAGGTGGGCAGGGTCCCCAGCAGAGAAGTGGGGGGGACAGGGGTAAACCGAGGGAGTTCCAAAGAGGGCCCCAAAGTAATTCCCAAGGGAACCAAGCAGTGGTGTCCCAGCCTCCCCAAGAGAAGAAGCCAGTGCCCCCGACAGGTAGGCCTGTTCAGAGGGGGCCCCTTACTTGTTATAAGTGTGGTCAAGTGGGCCACAGATACTATGATCCCCAGTGTCCTCAGAGGGATACTAATGCACCACCCCGTGCACCACCCCGCCAGCTTGCTAGTGTAGCCTTGGGAGAGGAGGAGATGGGTGCCAAAGGTGGGTGGGATCCCGTAGAGTTGACCCGTGTCTCATTAGGAGACTTTGAAATGGTCCCTAAGCCTGCACTGCCTGATAACACTAAAAAGTACAGGCAGTGGGTGACCATCAATGGCCATAGAGTGGAGGCTCTAAGAGACATAGGAGCCAGTGTAACTGATGTCAGCTCCCGGTTGGTGTCCAAAGAGCAGGTTGTCCCCCATGCATTCTACCCAGTAGTGTCCGCAGACAACTCAGAGAGCCAATGTGAGGTGGCTCAGGTTCCCTTTGAGTGGGGGGGGGTCTCAGGAACTCTTCAGGTGGCTGTGAGGCCCGCCATGCCTGTAGACTGTCTGTTGGGCAATGATTTAGAGAGCTCGCCGTGCGCTACGGTGGAGAGGAGATCTCACTTAGAGATGTTGGGTCTGCCTGAGTGGGCGTGTGCTACCACTCGGTCCATGGCAGCCAAGGAGGGTGTTGAGAAGGACCTGGAGCCTGAGAGTATGGCCCAGATCCCTGCCTTAGAGAGAAGGGGCAGGGGGCGCGGAAGCCGGCCCCCTTGGTTCCCACGGCCCAGGAGGGAGCAGACCCTGAGGGGGATGCCCTGGAGCCTACCGGGGAGCAGATCACCGAACTGGGGGACCTGCCTGAGCTGACCCATTGGCAGCAGGAAGGGGGCCCACCAGGGAGGAATTTTGTGAGCAGCAAAGAGTTTGCCCTTCTCTTGAGGGTATGCGGCGTCAGGCTGCAGCCCAGGCAGCCGGTGACATGTCTGGTTCACATCTGATTTATTGGGAGAACAGTCTCCTGTATAGCGAGCCTAAGGCTGCTGAGCCGGGGTCAGCCCATGTGCTGGTGGTACCCGAGTGCTTCAGAGCCTTCCTACTGGGGTTGGCTCATGACATTCCATTGGCAGGACATCTGGGGCAGACCAAGACCTTTGAGAGGCTGGCCGCCCACTTTTATTGGCCCCAGATGCGCAAGAGCTCCGACACTTATTGCAGAACATGTGAGACTTGCCAGGCAAGTGGGAAGAGTGGGGGGAAGATCAAGGCCCCACTCCAGCCCTTTCCAGTTGTTAGTACCCCATTCGAACGAGTGGTCATTGACATTGTGGGGCCTCTGGACCCCAAGACAGCCATGGGCAACAGGTTCATTCTGGTCTTGGTGGACCATGCCACCCGGTACCCTGAAGCCATCCCACTCAGGGCAGTGACGGCCCCCGTGGTGGGACGTGCACTGATGGGGATTTTCTCCCGTGTGGGGTTCCCCAGAGAGGTGGTGTCTGACAGGGGGACCAACTTCATCTCCCAGTACATGAAGTCTCTGTGGAAGGAGTGTGGGGTAACTTATAAGTTCACCACTCCTTACCACCCCCAAGGTAATGGTCTGGTTGAAAGGTTCAACCGGACCTTGAAGGGCATGATCATGGGCCTAGAAGAGCCCCTGAGGCGTAAGTGGGACGTCCTCTTGCCATGCCTGTTGTTTGCCTACCGTGAGGTGCCACAGAAGTCCTTAGGGTTCAGTCCCTTTGAACTGCTCTATGGCCATCCGGTAAGAGGGCCTCTGAGTCTGGTCAAGGAAGGCTGGGAGCAATCTCCCAGGAAACCTCCCCAAGATGTATTTAGCTACATGGCCTTCAGGAACCAGACTCGGCGTTTCAGAAAAGTTGCTGAGGCAAATCTGGAAGCCAGCCAGGAGGAAATGAAACGTTGGCACGACCAGAATGCCACTCTGGTCGAGTTTCGACCTGGTCAGAAGGTTTGGGTACTGGCCCCAGTGGAGCCTTGTGCGCTCCAAGATAAGTGGACCGGTCCATTTGAGGTGGTGGAGCGCAAAAGTCCAGTTACCTACTTGGTGGACTTTCAATCTCCCAGGAACCCCTTGCGGGTCCTGCATGTGAACCGCCTGAAGCCCCACTTTGAGAGGTCTGAAGTGGGCATGCTTCTTGCCACAGATGCTGGGATGGAGGAGGAGAGTGAGCCTCTTCCTGACCTCCTGTGTGCAGAAGAGAAGGATGGGACAGTGGAGGGTGTGGTCCTCTCCACCACACTGACCCCTGAGCAGCAGAGAGATTGTCACCAACTGTTGGGGCAATTTTCTGATTTGTTTTCCCTGGTGCCTGGTTTCACTGATTGGTGCGTCCATGAGGTAGACACCGGGGACAGTCCTCCTGTCAAGCACAAGGCTTACAGAGTGACTGACAGGGTCAGGGCTTACATTAAGGAGGAGGTCTCCAAAATGTTTGCCCTAGGGGTGATTGAGTCCTCTAGCAGCCCTTGGTCCAGCCCCGTGGTCTTGGTACCAAAAGCTGCAGAGCCTGGTGCCACCCCTGAACTTAGGTTCTGTGTGGACTACCAAGGTCTCAATTCGGTCACGAAGACCGACGCGCACCCCATCCCCAGAGCTGATGAGCTCATAGATCGGTTAGGGGCTGCCCGGTACCTCAGCACGTTTGATCTGACGTCTGGGTACTGGCAGATCGCCTTAACTGATGGGGCAAAAGAGAGGTCAGCATTCTCCACACCAGATGGGCACTACCAGTTCCGTGTGCTGCCCTTTGGGATGAAGAATGCCCCTGCCACCTTTCAGAGGTTGGTCAACCAGGTGTTGGTTGGGCTGGAGGATTTCAGTGCCGCCTACCTGGATGACATTGCAGTGTTTAGTTCCTCCTGGGAGGACCACTTGCGCCACCTCTGGGAAGTGTTGATGGCGCTGCGCAGAGCAGGCCTCACAATCAAGGCCAGTAAGTGCCAGATTGGGCAGGGTTCTGTGGTGTACTTGGGACACCAGGTTGGGAGTGGCCAGGTGGCGCCCCTGCAGCCCAAGATTGAAACCATCCTGGCTTGGGAGCCCCCAAGGACCCGGACCCAGGTGAGGGCCTGCTTAGGACTCACGGGTTACTTCAGGAGGTTTGTCAAGGGGTATGGCAACATTGTTGCACCCTTGACTGAGCTGACTTTCAAGAAGCAGCCAAAGATTGTGAACTGGACTGACACCTGTTAGAAAGCTTTTGATGCCCTCAAGACCGCCATGTGTACAGCACCCGTACTCCAGGCGCCCAATTTTGCGAAGGAATTTATTGTCCAGACAGACGCTTCAGAGCATGGGGTGGGGGCCGTTCTGTTACAGATAAATGAGGAGGGACTAGACCAACCTGTAGCCTTCATCAGTAGGAGGTTACTTCCACGGGAACAGAGGTGGAGTGCAATTGAGCGTGAGGCATTTGCTGTGGTCTGGGCACTGAAGAAGCTGAGACCATACCTGTTTGGGACTCACTTCCGGGTTCAGACAGACCACAGGCCCCTCAGATGGTTGATGCAGATGAGGGGTGAGAATCCCAAGTTGTTGAGGTGGTCCATTTCCCTACAGGGTATGGACTTCACGGTGGAACACCGCCCTGGTGCAGAACACGCCAATGCTGATGGTCTGTCCATATTTTTCCGCCTTAGTGATGAGAACTTCCAAGGGGATGGGTAGTTCTCCCACATTTCAGCTGGAGGGGACACGTGTTAGACCTGGCACCATTGGCGTGGGTCTCCCTTCCATTTTTTTGCTGTTGTCTCCTCTGTTTTTGCTGGTGTTAGATGCTCTGGGCGCTGTGCCACTGCCCTTCGGTGCCACAGCGCGAATGCTCCCTGTGTAAATATGACATGTGAATTGGTATATCCATGATTGGCTTATTTGGTTTACCTGTTAGTCCCTAGTAGCGTGGCCTGTGTGTGCCCAGGGCTGGTAAACCAAATGCTGCTGGTGGGCCTGCAGCGCCGGTTTGCGCCACCCACAGAAGCAGCTTGTAAAGTGTGTCTCAGACCTGCCACTGCAGAGTCTGTGTGCAGTCCAGAACTGCCATCTTGGCTGTGAAGTGCACCCACTTCCCAGCCCCTGAACCTTCCTTTGGCATCACGTAAGTCACCCCTATGGTAGGGTGCATTGTATGTGTAAGGTAGGACATGCCTTGGTGTGTATAGCATGTCCTGGTAGTGAATTACACCCAATTTCGTTTTTCACTACTGTAAGGCTACCTGTTCCCCATAGGCCAGAATGGGCAGTTTGACTATTACATTCTATAGTCCTAACTGACCCCAGGAACATGGTAGAAAAACGAATTTAGTATGCCTGAGCTCAGAATAATAAAATACATCTTTTAGTGAAGTTTATTTTTTTATTCTGTGTTTGAAAATACCACTTTTAGAAAGTAGGTATTTTCTTGCCTAAGCCTTCCAGTGTGCTCTGCTGTTATGGGTATTGGCTGTCTGGTTATGGAGGGACAGGGCAGGCTGAGTCAGACCTGGGTTGAATAGAGAGATCTGCATTTAGAGTATGGGGAGGGGTGGCTCCTTGACCTGAATAGGGCTGTGCCTGGCAAGGTGAATGCTGGCTCCACCTCCTACTGTGCGTCTGATGGCAGACCCCCTCTTTCTGAAAGGAAGGATGCAGCCTGGTAAACAAAGTGCTCCAGGACTGAGCAGAACTGGTTCTGGCTGGGTTCAGTGACTTGTAGCTTTTGAGAACAAAGACTTTTGGGGTATAAATATCTGTGCTGAAACCCCTACAATTTGTATTGCTCCTGGAAATCAAGACGAACCTCTGTCCGTGTAACTGAAGGAATCTGCAGGAGGTGACTATCCTTGTGCTTGTGTGCTGTTTCTTGGATTGGCCTGCAGTGGTTACCATTGGACTTGGAAGAAGAGGGAAAAGGACTTTGAGAGAACTTTTAGTAATCTTGCTAAAGCAATCACCCAAGGGCTAGGAGAGAGCTAGCCTCCTGTTGAAGTCTCAGGCACATCAGACTTCACCACCAGCCTCCTGATTCCTCCCAGCGAGGATTTCTATCTGCAGGTGAGGCTCCTGTGAGTTCCAGGGCCTCTAGTTCTACTACAGAGAAGAGAGTGCTGAAATCGGCGCTAACGCACGTTTGCGAGCCGCCGCAGCCGAGAGCGCCCGAAAAATCATCGCGCTGCCGCCGCTGAGTGCTCGCAACCCAAGATCGACGCATCGCACGTTTGCGGGCCGCCAAGTGCTCGCTAACTCCAAAGATCATCGCATCGCACGTTTGCGGGCTTCCAAGTGCTCGCTAACTCCAAGAGATCATCGCTTCACGACATCGCAGCGCGGACGCTGGGCGTCCGCCATTTTCATCGCATCGCATCAGGATCGTCGCATCGTCTCCTCCCTTGCGGCAAGGAGTCATCGCATCAACGGCCTAGCGTGCAGAAGTTTGTCGCATCGTCTCCGCACGCATCAGCAGATCGGCGCATCATCCTCCCTCGCGGCAAGGATTTATCGCATCGCCGGCCTCGCGTGCAGAAAATCATCGCTACAGCTTCTTTGCGACACTTTGTTGGTTTTGCTACGAAATCCAGGTACTTTGTAAGTAAAAGGGTCGCAGAGACCACTGCTTTGAACTGAACTCCTCTTTGCACACTTGGAACTATTTTTGCAACATTTCAAGAGTAATCCTATTTTTCAGTATTGTGGCTTTTTATCGTTATTGGTCTTGTGTTAAGTCTATATATAAAGATACTTATTTTTTATAACTACTTGTGTGGTGTCCCTTTGTAGTGTTCCTCACTGTGTTACTGTGTATGGTCATAAATGCTTCACACACTGCCTCTGAGATAAGCCTAGCTGCTCGTGCTACGTTACCACAGGGTTGAGCAGGGGTTATCAAAGGGTGTAGCCCTCTTACTCTGACTTAGGAAGAAGGGTCCCTACTTGGACAGTGGCCAGCCATTGCCAACTAGAGACCCCCATTTCTAACATTGGTGGTCAGCGGTGAGGATCTGGACTTGCATTTATGATCGCATACAGTAATTATAGTGTACACTACTAGTGAGTGCAGACCATAACGCAACCACATACGTTTTGAGGTTTTTTTTAATTCTATTTTTGATTAATATTGCCAGTTATTGCCACAATGGGCAAGCCCAGATCCAATGCCTCGGAGGATCTCTCCTGGGAAGAAGAGAAATTAGAAACCTACAATGCCAAGCAGCTCAAATATTTTTGCAAACGCTTCACAGTCCCTATCACAGGTCTCACTAAAAGGGAGGAGTATTACAAGGCGCTGAAGGCCTGGCTAGAAGCCAGGGATGCCCCTAAGAATATGGGAGAGCCGGTGGAGGGGGAAGAGAATGCAGGAGAGCAGCAGGGTGAAGTAGTAGACTTGGTGGGAGATAAAGCAATTTCCAGCCCGGGCACTAGTGTGTCCGCCAGGTGTCTGTCCCCAGAAGAGATGGAGGCCAGGGAGAGAGATAGGCGGCATAATATGGAGATGGCTAAGCTTAAAATGGATGGTCAGAGGGACCTAGAGACCAAGAAATTAGAATTTGAGATTATGAAAATGAAACTTGAGCATGAGAGAATATTGAGGGAGTTGGAGATTAAAGCAAAGAGTGTAGAGATCTCCCCTCTGGTGGCAGCATACCTGTAGTGCATACTGAGAGTAGAGTGTATATACCCAAGGAGGTTATTAAGGATTTCCACAAAAGTGAAGATATTGGGCAATGGTTTGCAGCTTATGAATTAGCCATGGTGTGCCATGGTGTCCCACCGGGTCCCTGAGAAGGATTGGGGAGCGGGGTTGTGGGGACGCTTTGTGAGTGAGGGGAGGGATACCTTGTTGGACCTGCCCCCAGAAAGTAGGATGGTTTATGGCCACATGAAGGAAGCTTTGATTACCCGCTATGGTTTGACCCCTGAGATGTATAGGCAGAGGTTTAGGACCTGCAAGAAGCTAGAGGGTACCACATGGGTTGAATATGTGTCTTTTTTTTGCAGAGCAATGGAACGCTAGGTAAAAGGTAGTAGAGTGGAAACTTTTGAGCAGCTTTATGATTTGATTGCATGGGAGCATTTATCTAGTAACTGTTTTCCTGAGCTACGCCAGCACCTGATCGATTGCAAGCTGACTAACCCTAGGAAGCTTGCTGAGGAGGCGGACCGCTGGGTGAGCACCCGGGTTCGCAAGGGTCCAGTGGGAGACTTCGCCAAAGGTGGGCAGGGTCCCCAGCAGAGAAGTGGGGGGGACAGGGGTAAACCGAGGGAGTTCCAAAGAGGGCCCCAAAATAATTCCCAAGGGAACCAAGCAGTGGTGCCCCAGCCTCCCCAAGAGAAGAAGCCAGTGCCCCCGACAGGTAGGCCTGTTCAGAGGGGGCCCCTTACTTGTTATAAGTGTGGTCAAGTGGGCCACAGATACTATGATCCCCAGTGTCCTCAGAGGGATACTAATGCACCACCCCGTGCACCACCCCGCCAGCTTGCTAGTGTAGCCTTGGGAGGGGAGGAGATGGGTGCCCAAGGTGGGTGGGATCCCGTAGAGTTGACCCTTGTCTCATTAGGAGACTTTGAAATGGTCCCTAAGCCTGCACTGCCTGATAACACTAAAAAGTACAGGCAGTGGGTGACCATCAATGGCCATAGAGTGGAGGCTCTAAGAGACACAGGAGCCAGTGTAACTGCTGTCAGCTCCCGGTTGGTGTCCAAAGAGCAGGTTGTCCCCCATGCATTCTACCCAGTAGTGTCCGCAGATAACTCAGAGAGCCAATGTGAGGTGGCTCAGGTTCCCTTTGAGTGGGGGGGGGTCTCAGGAACTCTTCAGGTGGCTGTGAGGCCCGCCATGCCTGTAGACTGTCTGTTGGGCAATGATTTAGAGAGCTCCCCGTGCGCTACGGTGGAGAGGAGATCTCACTTAGAGATGTTGGGTCTGCCTGAGTGGGCGTGTGCTACCACTCGGTCCATGGCAGCCAAGGAGGGTGTTGAGAAGGACCTGGAGCCTGAGAGTATGGCCCAGATCCCTGCCTTAGAGAGAAGGGGCAGGGGGCGCGGGAAGCCGGCCCCCTTGGTTCCCACGGCCCAGGAGGGAGCAGACCCTGAGGGGGATGCCCTGGAGCCTACCGGGGAGCAGATCACCGAACTGGGGGACCTGCCTGAGCTGACCCATTGGCAGCAGGAAGGGGGCCCACCAGGGAGGAATTTTGTGAGCAGCAAAGAGTTTGTCCTTCTCTTGAGGGTATGCGGCGTCAGGCTGCAGCCCAGGCAGCAGGTGACATGTCTGGTTCACATCTGATTTATTGGGAGAACAGTCTCCTGTATAGCGAGCCTAAGGCTGCTGAGCCGGGGTCAGCCCGTGTGCTGGTGGTACCCGAGTGCTTCAGAGCCTTCCTACTGGGGTTGGCTCATGACATTCCATTGGCAGGACATCTGGGGCAGACCAAGACCTTTGAGAGGCTGGCCGCCCACTTTTATTGGCCCCAGATGCGCAAGAGCTCCGACACTTATTGCAGAACATGTGAGACTTGCCAGGCAAGTGGGAAGAGTGGGGGGAAGATCAAGGCCCCACTCCAGCCCTTTCCAGTTGTTAGTACCCCATTCCAGCGAGTGGGCATTGACATTGTGGGGCCTCTGGACCCCAAGACAGCCATGGGCAACAGGTTCATCCTGGTCTTGGTGGACCATGCCACCCGGTACCCTGAAGCCATCCCGCTCAGGGCAGTGACGGCCCCCGTGGTGGGACATGCACTGATGGGGATTTTCTCCCGTGTGGGGTTCCCCAGAGAGGTGGTGTATGACAGGGGGACCAACTTCATCTCCCAGTACATGAAGTCTCTGTGGAAGGAGTGTGGGGTAACTTATAAGTTCACCACTCCTTACCACCCCCAAGGTAATGGTCTGGTTGAAAGGTTCAACCGGACCTTGAAGGGCATGATCATGGGCCTAGAAGAGCCCCTGAGGCGTAAGTGGGACGTCCTCTTGCCATGCCTGTTGTTTGCCTACCGTGAGGTGCCACAGAAGTCCTTAGGGTTCAGTCCCTTTGAACTGCTCCATGGCCATCCGGTAAGAGGGCCTCTGAGTCTGGTCAAGGAAGGCTGGGAGCAATCTCCCAGGAACCCTCCCCAAGATGTATTTAGCTACATGTTGGCCTTCAGGAACCAGACTCGGCGTTTCAGAAAAGTTGCTGAGGCAAATCTGGAAGCCAGCCAGGAGGAAATGAAACGTTGGCACGACCAGAATGCCACTCTGGTCGAGTTTCAACCTGGTCAGAAGGTTTGGGTACTGGCCCCAGTGGAGCCTTGTGCGCTCCAAGATAAGTGGACCGGTCCATTTGAGGTGGTGGAGCGCAAAAGTCCAGTTACCTACTTGGTGGACTTTCAATCTCCAAGGAACCCCTTGCGGGTCCTGCATGTGAACCGCCTGAAGCCCCACTTTGAGAGGTCTGAAGTGGCCATGCTTCTTGCCACAGATGCTGGGATGGAGGAGGAGAATGAGCCTCTTCCTCACCTCCTGTGTGCAGAAGAGAAGGATGGGTCAGTGGAGGGTGTGGTCCTCTCCACCACACTGACCCCTGAGCAGCAGAGACATTGTCACCAACTGTTGGGGCAATTTTCTGATTTGTTTTCCCTGGTGCCTGGTGTCACTGATTGGTGCGTCCATGAGGTAGACACCGGGGACAGTCCTCCTGTCAAGCACAAGGCTTACAGAGTGACTGACAGGGTCAGGGCTTACATTAAGGAGGAGGTCTCCAAAATGTTTGCCCTAGGGGTGATTGAGTCCTCTAGCAGCCCTTGGTCCAGCCCCGTGGTCTTGGTACCAAAAGCTGCAGAGCCTGGTGCCACCCCTGAACTTAGGTTCTGTGTGGACTACCGAGGTCTCAATTTGGTCACGAAGATCGACGCGCACCCCATCCCCAGAGCTGATGAGCTCATAGATCGGTTAGGGGCTGCCCGGTACCTCAGCACGTTTGATCTGACGTCTGGGTACTGGCAGATCGCCTTAACTGATGGGGCAAAAGCGAGGTCAGCATTCTCCACACCAGATGGGCACTACCAGTTCCGTGTGATGCCCTTTGGGATGAAGAATGCCCCTGCCACCTTTCAGAGGTTGGTCAACCAGGTGTTGGTTGGGCTGGAGGATTTCAGTGCCGCCTACCTGGATGACATTGCAGTGTTTAGTTCCTCCTGGGAGGACCACTTGCGCCACCTCTGGGAAGTGTTGATGGCGCTGCGCAGAGCAGGCCTCACAATCAAGGCCAGCAAGTGCCAGATTGGGCAGGGTTCTGTGGTGTACTTGGGACACCAGGTTGGGAGTGGCCAGGTGGCGCCCCTGCAGCCCAAGATTGAAACCATCCTGGCTTGGGAGCCCCCAAGGACCCGGACCCAGGTGAGGGCCTTCTTAGGACTCACGGGTTACTACAGGAGGTTTGTCAAGGGGTATGGCAACATTGTTGCACCCTTGACTGAGCTGACTTCCAAGAAGCGGCCAAAGATTGTGAACTGGACTGACACCTGTCAGAAAGCCTTTGATGCCCTCAAGACTGCCATGTGCACAGCACCCGTACTCCAGGCGCCCAATTTTGCTAAGGAATTTATTGTCCAGACAGACGCTTCAGAGCATGGGGTGGGGGCCGTTCTGTCACAGATAAATGAGGAGGGACTAGACCAACCTGTAGCCTTCATCAGTAGGAGGTTACTTCCACGGGAACAGAGGTGGAGTGCAATTGAGCGTGAGGCATATGCTGTGGTCTGGGCACTGAAGAAGCTGAGACCATACCTGTTTGGGACTCACTTCCGGGTTCAGACAGACCACAGGCCCCTCAGATGGTTGATGCAGATGAGGGGTGAGAATCCCAAGTTGTTGAGGTGGTCCATTTCCCTACAGGGTATGGACTTCACGGTGGAACACCACCCTGGTACAGAACACGCCAATGCTGATGGTCTGTCCAGATTTTTCCACCTTAGTGATGAGAACTTCCAAGGGGATGGGTAGTTCTCCCCACATTTCAGCTGGAGGGGACACGTGTTAAACCTGGCACCATTGACGTGGGTCTCCCTTCCATTTTTCGCTGTTGTCTCCTCTGTTTTTGCTGGTGTTAGATGCTCTGGGCGCTGTGCCACTGCCCTTCGGTGCCACAGCGCGAATGCTCCCTGTGTAAATATGACATGTGAATTGGTATATCCATGATTGGCTTAGTTGGTTTACCTGTTAGTCCCTAGTAGCGTGGCCTGTGTGTGCCCAGGGCTGGTAAACCAAATGCTGCTGGTGGGCCTGCAGCGCCGGTTTGCGCCACCCACAGAAGCAGCTTGTAAAGTGTGTCTCAGACCTGCCACTGCAGAGTCTGTGTGCAGTCCAGAACTGCCATCTTGGCTGTGAAGTGCACCCACTTCCCAGCCCCTGAACCTTCCTTTGGCATCATGTAAGTCACCCCTATGGTAGGGTGCATTGTATGTGTAAGGTAGGACATGCCTTGGTGTGTGTAGCATGTCCTGGTAGTGAATTACACCCAATTTTGTTTTTCACTACTGTAAGGCTACCTGTTCCCCATAGGCCAGAATGGGCAGTTTGACTATTACATTCTATAGTCCTAACTGACCCCAGGAACATGGTAGAAAAACGAATTTAGTATGCCTGAGCTCAGAATAATAAAATTCATCTTTTAGTGAAGTTTATTTTTATATTCTGTGTTTGAAAATACCACTTTTAGAAAGTAGGTATTTTCTTGCCTAAGCCTTCCAGTGTGCTCTGCTGTTATGTGTATTGGCTGTCTGGTTTTGGAGGGACAGGGCAGGCTGAGTCAGACCTGGGTTGAATAGAGAGATCTGCATTTAGAGTATGGGGAGGGGTGGCTCCTTGACCTGAATAGGGCTGTGCCTGGCAAGGTGAATGCTGGCTCCACCTCCTACTGTGCGTCTGATGGCAGACCCCCTCTTTCTGAAAGGAAGGATGCAGCCTGGTAAACAAAGTGCTCCAGGACTGAGCAGAACTGGTTCTGGCGGGGTTCAGTGACTTGTAACTTTTGAGAACAAAGACTTTTGGGGTATAAATATCTGTGCTGAAACCCCTACAATTTGTATTGCTCCTGGAAATCAAGACGAACCTCTGTCCGTGTAACTGAAGGAATCTGCAGGAGGTGACTATCCTTGTGCTTGTGTGCTGTTTCTTGGATTGGCCTGCAGTGGTTACCATTGGACTTGGAAGAAGAGGGAAAAGGACTTTGAGAGAACTTTTAGTAATCTTGCTAAAGCAATCACCCAAGGGCTAGGAGAGAGCTAGCCTCCTGTTGAAGTCTCAGGCACATCAGACTTCACCACCAGCCTCCTGATTCCTCCCAGCGAGGATTTCTATCTGCAGGTGAGGCTCCTGTGAGTTCCAGGGCCTCTAGTTCTACTACAGAGAAGAGAGTGCTGAAATCGGTGCTAACGCACGTTTGCGAGCCGCCGCAGCCGAGAGCGCCCGAAAAATCATCGCGCTGCTGCCGCTGAGTACTCGCAACCCAAGATCGACGCATCGCACGTTTGCGGGCCGCCAAGTGCTCGCTAACTCCAAAGATCATCGCATCGCATGTTTGCGGGCTTCCAAGTGCTTGCTAACTCCAAGAGATCATCGCTTTACGACATCACAGCGCGGACGCCGGGCGTCCGCCGGGCGTCCGCCATTTTCATCGCATCGCATCAGGATCGTCGCATCGTCTCCTCCCTCGCGGCAAGGAGTCATCGCATCAACGGCCTAGCGTGCAGAAGTTTGTCGCATCGTCTCCGCACGCATCAGCAGATCGGCGCATCATCCTCCCTCGCGGCAAGGATTTATCGCATCGCCGGCCTCGCGTGCAGAAAATCATCGCTACAGCTTCTTTGCGACACTTTGTTGGTTTTGCTACGAAATCCAGGTACTTTGTAAGTAAAAGGGTCGCAGAGACCACTGCTTTGAACTGAACTCCTCTTTGCACACTTGGAACTATTTTTGCAACATTTCAAGAGTAATCCTATTTTTCAGTATTGTGGCTTTTTATCGTTATTGGTCTTGTGTTAAGTCTATATATAAAGATACTTATTTTTTATAACTACTTGTGTGGTGTCCCTTTGTAGTGTTCCTCACTGTGTTACTGTGTATGGTCATAAATGCTTCACACACTGCCTCTGAGATAAGCCTAGCTGCTCGTGCTACGTTACCACAGGGTTGAGCAGGGGTTATCAAAGGGTGTAGCCCTCTTACTCTGACTTAGGAAGAAGGGTCCCTACTTGGACAGTGGCCAGCCATTGCCAACTAGAGACCCCCATTTCTAACACTGACTTTCTATTATACAATGTTGTTGTCCCTATGAGAGTTCTATTGGATCCCATCTGTGAGTTACCCAGTGCATGTGGCCCCACCATTAAGCTTGCATCCACTCTGGCCCCCAGTGCTCTAGGCCGTGTCAGAGGTAAAGCAGCCCCACCTCCCTTTAAAATCCCCCTACTCAGGAGAGCGGACGGCTCACTGGTCTGGAGGGAATAAGGTACTTGTGGAGACTGCGACACTGGACTTGATGGAAAATCTGCAGTTCCTGTCGCCCCCGTACCCCCGTCTAATGTAAAATATACTATAGTCGGGTCTCTAGGAGCGCCCTCCTCAACTGGCAATTTAAGACCTCCCTCCTCCATTGTAGTTTGGGGATGACCCATCGGGTTACTAGCAACAAGCATTCATACACTAAATACTCACCTGGGCCCATTCATTTAAACTACGCTAGCAAATTCCGCTGGTGGGTCAGTTGTACTCTTTATCAATATCCCTGCTACCAATTATCGTTTATGATTGAAGAGTAATGTCTTACCGATGAACCCTTTGATAATTGGGAAGTTTAAAATGAGTGACATACAATACCATTCATAAATCTGAAATGATCACTGAGTCAGGAAGTTTTAAAATGTTTATCTAAAGTTTTAGCAGAGTAAATTTACAATCCACATAATAATCGTATATCAAGGATGAAGCAATACTAAATAATCACTTATTAATCAATGACGGTACCACAGAGAGAAGAGGATAGAGACAGCAGTACAGCTAAAGATTTCGCTTATAGTTACCTAAGAGTGTGAGAACCAAACCCCTTGGCCAAGGAGTTGGAAAAAGGGTCCCAGAAAGGATGAAGATCAAGACCTCCGGACCAGGTTCAAACGGGACAGGTGACCTCTCTATCAACGACGCCTGCGTCGTTCCCCTCTCTGTCACTTCGCTCCTCCTCGATATCTTCCGCGTCTTCTTTTCTATGGAATCCGCCGCCCCCACCTCAGGACCTCTCTGGACAGCGATTCAGTCTGCTCGGTTCTGCAATAGCATAGGTTCTCTGCTACCGCATCTGTTCATCTGTTCTCTCAGCTCCTGAGCGCCCTAAAAGCCAGCTAATTAGCTAATTCTATATCTATTATACTCTTCTATACCCAGGACCTCCCCTTAATGTTTCAAATTATGAGCCCACTATTTCTGATTGGACGGGGACAGGGGGTTGATCCTCACACCATATCATTTTAGTTCATTTTCTTTAAGCCCATTGTTATTAAATACCGCCCCTCACAATTAATACATTTGCTTTATTTCCCACCCGTCTCACGACAAAGTTTGATACACATCATATACAAAATGTTGCATTTTGCAAGAACATCGCGGATGTAGTGGAGTTGGCCACCAGGTCACGGCCTTGGATGATGTCCAAGTTGACTTCATCGCTGTGCCTTGTTTTTCAGGGCGCATGCATACTTCTCATTGGCTTCAAGCTGCCCTTCCGTTAACCCAGGCCCCATTTTATGAACTAATAAAAGTCAAAGAAGAAAACATTAAAATCACAAATAAATGTCTTCACTCTATACCCCCTATTTCTACTCTATTCCCATTTAATTATAAATCTATCCCGCATTAATAGCGTTACAATACCACAGTTTTAATTGCAGCAAATGCACAAGCTTTAGCACGTGAGAACATTAAGCAGCCATTTTAACACATACTGCGCAGAAGCAAAGTTTTCCCTTCAAGCAAAGAAAGACGTCATACCACGTGATATGGTTGACACATGCGCAAAGAAATTCCCGCGCTTTAGCGGCCATTTTGGATTAGACAAGCATTACTTATTAGTTAAACACATAGGCAAGCTTCACTTGGATACTATGTTCATGTATGCATGTTTATTAGTAAAGACATTACAAAGTTTAATTAATTAATAATTGTGAGAGGATTGCTTACGAGCAAGTCTCATTCTGAGTTCTTGCTCCATCAATCCCCTCTCTGATGGCGTTTCTGAGCCATCAAAAATTACCCACAACCAGATGCCAACTTTTAGCATAAAATTGTCTCAGCTTCACCTTTACACTTTCTATTTTTATCATCCCCTTTCAGTTTCTTGTATAATTCACTTTTCAGATCTTCTAATTCAATTTCCTCGAACTTTCGTTTCTTTCCTTTTCCGGTCACTCTATACGTCTCATTCTTTCTACAACATTTGCACCATATCAGTATTGATAATACTATTATTACTATCCCTACTAAAGGTACTAATATTTGACCTAAAAGTCCTTTTCCTACATTAGCAAACCAGGTACCAATTGACGTAATGCTATTTGTCAATCTTTCCCATACACTATCAACTTCCAGTGGTTTTAATTCGTTTTCTAGTTTCGTTATATTCTTTATATATATCCCGATTTCTGCACTTTTGTCAGGAATATACGTGCAACAATGTTTCGTTCTCAACAATTTACAGACTCCGCCCTCTTTTGCTAATATTATATCAAGAGCAAGTCGATTTTGCATAACCATTGATCTAATCGCAACCATCTCCGCATTAATCATTAGAAAACCTCCAGCAGTATCCGTTGATAAACGATCAACTACTGTAGATAATTTACATATTTTCCTTGAGTTCAAAATTATTCCCACTGAAGGTATCAATGCACCAAATATATCACCTATAATTTCAGAAAAACTAGCTCTTTTACTACGTTTTAATTCACTATTATTTTTATTGCTCCCAGTGTTTCTTTTTACGTGGTATATTTTTGGAAAAACTATTCCAAAATAACAACTTCCATACCACCGTGCAGGAAGCCTAAAGTAAGCCTTATTCCCACACACATAATAAATTCCAGGAAAAACTGAATCTGTTCCTCCTTTTAGTCCCCAACCTCCAAGAATTAGGAAATTATGTTCGCATTCACTGGTACCGATGAAAATATTGTTATAATCAGTCTTTAATCTATGCAGACAAATTTTCCCTGTCTTTACAAAATCCAGAGCCATAGCAGCTTGAGCCTTGCCAGGTGTATAAATACCCTCTTTCTCAGCCCAAGGTGGCAGATGAGCCTTATGTTCAGAGGCTTTCTTTTGGAAATCTTGTCTTCTATTTTCTACTAAGTTCAAAAATATCTTTTCTTCTTCATGTAACATACATGTTAAATTGCTTCTATGTGCATGTGTTATATCTATCGATTTCATCGTTAGAAAAAATTCGCCCATAAATTGTGCGTCTTGACTACTAAGCACTGGGTTCATATTCTTTTGAATCGGAATCTCAGAAAATATCACATCTATATCTGAATAATAATACTGAAGTCTGCCTGTTTTATAAAATAGACTAGTTAATACACTACATGATATGCCATAAGTCAAAGGCAAATGATGATATGTTAACCCTTCCGCTACTGATTCGGGTAACTTCATACAGACATAACAATCACTAACTTCCATTGTATCTGCATACTGAAACAATAATTTAGTGAAAACATTTAAACTAGTATCGTTATCTGTTACCACATGATGAAACTCTGGTTCATCTTCTGCTTCTAATTTTACTCTATCACTTTTCAAGTTATCTATCCTTTCCTTAGTATCGTTGTTAATCTTTTTATCCATTATCATAAGATAAGGAATTGCTACGATCACAACTAACCATACTACAAGCACCACTACTAGACTACATATGCATATAGCACAGCATCTTTTACAACATTTCCGTTTCGGTCTCCCAGAAACTCTGTCGTCAGGCATTTTGACAAAGAAGATTTCTCTTCTTTTCTTTTTCTTTCAAGTCTTTTACGTTATCCAGGTGGCTTTATTTCTTTTTCATAAATCAGTTCCGCACTTGTTCCTTCGTCGCCACTTTCACTTGACTCTGAACTCTCGTAGTCTTCAAGTATTATATAAGTCCAATCAGGACCTTTAAACTTATTGTTCACAAATTTCAATCTTTTGCTTTTTCGGTTTTAAGTTCCACTTGTTTGTCCAGTTAGGCTTGTTACTTCATTTACTTGTTCAGGATCTTCACTTCTTGTTTCTATATGGTATTTTACTCTTTTAATGACACTAGGCCAATGATCACCTTTACTGGCTTTCTTTGTTTGCACTGTCTCTTCACTTCTTATCTCTTCTTCAGAAGTTCTCTTATTTTCAGGTTGTGGCACAGTTTGTTTTTCTTCGTTCTCAGTTTCTTCTTCTATCTGTTCTTGCTCAGATCTTGTCGTCAGTTCTTTAGTTGCTCGAGTGTGAGTTTCTACTAACTGACCCTGTTCAGGATTGATGTCTTCGTGCTTGTTGTTTTCCTGCTCCCTGTTTTCTTGATTTTCTTCTTCCTGAATGTATTTTTCTTGTTCTAACTGGTTCTGATTAGGGCTTATTGCACTTTGTACTTCTGCAGCCTGACCGCGTTCTTCTAAACCTGTCTGTCCCTGCTCAAATTCTGTTGTTTCGTTGTCGATTTGAGCCCAATTTCCTCTCCCTATCTGGTCCTGCTCAGGTTCTCTTATCGTTTCATTTTCCTCTTCCTGAGCTGCTTCTTCTTCACCTATCTGGTCCTCCCTAATTTCTTCTACTTTTGATCGGCTTCTTGTTCTGTTGTAAACTTCCGGTATATCAACCACTGGTATCCAGTCCTGACTTGTGCTCGGTTGTTCTTC
This sequence comes from Calotriton arnoldi, assembly GCA_963921515.1. NCBI lineage: Eukaryota > Metazoa > Chordata > Amphibia > Caudata > Salamandridae > Calotriton > Calotriton arnoldi. The sequence continues at coordinate 2,636,881 of CAWUFW010001353.1, read as the reverse complement.
TTCAGCTTCTCTCGAATCTCTCACCTGGGATTCTTCAGCTGTCCAACCTTCAGCGCGTTATTGATGCTGACTGAGGATCCTTTCCTTCAGGAGCTGGCACCCTTTTGGTGTGGCTTACATGAATCCAATTAGGCAATCCTGCACATTTCACTGCTGTGTTCGTAACTAGTATGACCTGACAAGGTTCACCCCACCTGGGTGATAAACACGTTTCTCTGGTGTGATGCTTCACAACCACCCAGTCTCCAGGGTTCAGATCATGCTCGTGTTCAGGCTGCCTGGAAACTGCGTTTTCTCCAACCTGGTGCGAGACAGAACGCACTAGGTCAGCCAATCCTTTGCAATAATCTAGAACCATATCATGAGTTATGTTCAGCAGTTTATTTGTAGGTACATGTGCTTGTCTCATTGCTCTTCCCATGATTATTTCATGGGGACTCAATCCTGTATTTCTATCAGGAATGCTTCTGAGTCCCATTAAAACAAGAGGCAATGCATCTGGCCAGTCTAGCGATGTTGATGCACACATCTTTGACAGCCTTGATTTTATTGTGCCATTCATTTGTTCAACCACTCCAGAAGCTTCTGGGCGGTACGCACAGTGCAATTTCTGTTCAATTTGAAATGCTTCACAGATTATTCGGATCACATCGTTATTAAAGTGACTTCCTCTATCTGATTCCAAAGTTACTGGGAAACCGAACCTAGGAGTGAGTTCTCGTAGCAACAGCTTTGCGACTGTAATACTGTCATTCCTTCTGGTAGGGTAAGCATCCACCCACCTTGAAAACAGACACACTATGACAAGTACATATTTCAGTCCTTTACATGGTGGGAACTGTATAAAATCTAGCTGCAATCTCACAAAAGGACCTTCAGCTTTTCCAATCTTTCCCAAGCCAATTACTGTTCTCCTTCCTGGATTATTCATTTGGCAAGTCAAACACCTTTGGCAAAGACTCTCTGCTGCAGCCCTAAACTTTGGATTATACCAACTTTGTCTGAAAAGTCTAATCCTGGCATCTCTCCCTACATGTGTGTCTCCATGATACATTCTGGCCATTTGTGAAATCAGACAGTCGGGCATGACTGGTCTGCCATCTGTGTATACCCATACATCATCATCTATTCTTCGGGAACATCCTATTTTAATCCAAACATCTCTTTCACTCTCCTCAGCGTCATCTTGCAGTCTTTTCACATCATTCCATGTTTCAGGAGGTGCACATAGCATAAGTTGGCAGCTGATTCCCATCCTTTCAACCTTTTTATTTACTGACAACCTGTTTTTGGCACAGTGTTGAGCCACCAGATCTGCATATCTGTTACCGACTACCACCCAGTCATCTCCTGACTGGTGTGCGGCACATTTCACCACTGCCAATTCTTTTGGTGATTGTATTGCTTCCAATAATTCTTTTACAAACTGTCCATTTTTGATTGGGGATCCTGAAGAAGTCATGAAATCCCTCTGCATCCACAGTTGGCCAAAGTCATGCACAACCCCGTACCCATATTGACTGTCCGTAAATATGGTTACTCTTAAATTTTTCCCAATTTTGGAAGCTTTGATCAGAGCAATTAATTCAGCTACTTGTGCAGACTTGACTCCTGGTAAATAGGATGCTTCGACTATTCCAGTTAGTTCACATACAGCATAGGCTGCACTCAGTTTACCATCCTCATGCCTTAAGCATGAGCCGTCCACAAACAGCTCCTTATCTGGATCTTTCAATGGTGTTTCCTGTATGTCAGGTCTTGGTTTTGTACACAATTCTGTGACCTTTAGACAATCATGTTCTGGATCGTCCTTTACTTCTTCAAAAATTGGATCTGGCAATAACGTAGCAGGATTCACAATAGTGCACCTAACTATGGTCACATTTTCAGCACCAAGAATAATTCTTTCATACCTTGTCATCAGACTAGGTGTGAGATGCTGAGTTCGAGTTCTTGTCAACAAGATCACAACTGCATGTGGGACAAATACTGTTACAGGATATCCCATTACTATTGACTCACTTTGTTCAATGCTCATACAAGTAGCAGCAACTGCTTTCAAACAGCCTGGCAATGCTGTCGCCACTGGGTCCAATGTAGCAGAAAAATATGCTATAGGACGCCTGTCTATTCCATGTCTTTGAGTTAACACTGAAAGTGCACAATTTTCTCTTTCATAACAAAATAGTGCGAATTCTCTTGTATAGTCAGGCATGCCCAAGGCAGGTGCCTCACACAATGCATTTCTTAATTTTACAAATGCACCAGCACTTTCATCATCCCATTCAACTGGATTTTTGGCTTTCTTTTTGGTTAACTGAATTAAAGGCTTTGCTAGTAGTGAAAACCCTATAATCCATTGTCGACAGTATCCTACTATTCCAAGAAACATTCTCACTTCTCTTTGTGTTTCTGGCATTTTCATTTTCTTTATTATTTTTATTCTGTCAGATGTTATTCTTCTTGTTCCTCTTTCAATTTGGTGTCCCAAATATTTGACTGCTGTTGTACAAAACTGCAGCTTTTCAGGTGACACTTTGTGTCCTTCCTCAGCCAAATGGTTGAGTAATGCAATTGAATCTTCAACACAATCATCATGAGTGTTGGATGCTACTAGTAAATCATCAATATACTGCACCAGGACTGAACTCCTGGGCAGCACTAATTTCTCTAGACACCTTTTCAGTATTTGATTAAAAATGGATGGACTTTCTGTGTATCCTTGAGGAACACGATTCCATACATAGACATGATTTTCAAATTTAAACGAAAAGAGATATTGGCTATCTGGGTGCAATGGTATTGAAAAGAATGCTTGGCATAAATCAATCACAGTAAACCATTCTGCACTCCAGGGTATCTGGTATAGGATTACTGCAGGATTTGGTACTATAGGACAACAAGGTACCACAATTTTATAAATTTTTCGCAAATCCTGGACAATCCTATACTTTCCACTAGGCTTTTTCAAACCCATGATTGGTGAATTACAAGGGCTACTCATGACTTCTTTTAATATGCCTTGTTTTACCATTCTGTTAATTTCCTCAACAACTCCTGCCTTTACTTCTGCACTCATTTTGTACTGTCTAGTGTTTGGGAAAATTGCACCTTCCTTTACAGTGATTTTCACTGGGTCTATTTTGACCATAAGTCCGACTTCTTTCCCAGTGAAATCCCATACCTTGGAATTTACTGTAGTTCTTAGTTCTTCTGGTAATTCGTTTTTCGTTATCAAAGAGAACATCTCATCTATTTCTGTACCTTGCTTGGCTATCATGAACTTATAAACATGATCTTCGTCCGGAGTCTGTATTGCAACACCATCCGGTGTGCAGAAAATAGTGCAATTCATTTTGCACAGTAAATCTCTTCCCAATAAGTTTACTGGACTGGAATCACATACTACAAATTGGTGCATTTCTCGGAAGTTTCCTATTTTTACTTCCATTGGCTCAGTAAGGGGTGTTCTGATCTTTTGATTAGCTACACCTACAACTTGGATAGCTTCTCCAGAGAGAGGAAGGTCTGGGATGTCTGCTGTTCTCACAGTAGAATGGGTAGCACCAGTGTCCAAAAGAAAAGTGATATCGTTACCTCTTACTTTCCCTTCAACATATGGACCTGACTGATCTACCGGTAAGGATGCGCCAAGTACGCACTCCTTCTCCCCGTCTCTTAGGCACCGTCATTGATGGTTATACGGATCAAATTCGTCCTGTAAAAGAAACTGTGAAGTTACATAATCATCCTTACCACTTCTTCCTTGATATCCGACGTCTGTACCGTGCTTTGCTCTGCTTACATTACCCTGTATAGGTGCAGGTGGCAACTGACTCTGAGGATTTACACCCTGCTGTGAGTCATTCTGAGTCTGTGGATTTAAATTATTATTTGGGCCATTATTATTTCGAATCTTTTTACATTCATCCTTCCAATGTCCCAACTTTCCGCATCCATGACAAGGAAATTTCTTTTTAGCCTCTTCTCTACTCATTCGTCCTCTCACTTTACCACCATTTCCTGTGTCACCATTCGTTCCAGAATCTTTTCCCTGATTATTAGTTGGATTATCCAAATTAATTCCCTGTCGCTCAGCCATTTTCACCTGAGCCCACATCACTTTTTCTTGTAATTTCTTGTGCCTATCCTCAATATCGTCTCCACAATATTTTGCATATTTCAAAATCTTATCTATGGGCTTCCCTTGCCAGCACAACATGTGCTGCTTAATCATTTGACAAATCTCTGGCTTTAAACCATAAACAAATCGGTAGACAAACGGACTCATATTTTTATCTCCAATGTCCTCAAATCCACCATACTGTTTGAACACCTGCAATAGACGTTCATAATATGCATGTACCGATTCACTTGCCTCTTGGGTAGTCCTGTCTATTTTCACCCAATCTGTTTCTTTCTGTGGTATTTTCCCCTTCAGGTAAGTTATTACCTGCTGATACTTTTTCATTACATCACTTGATGGAGCACCTGTTTTTGCATCTCTAGGATACTCTTCACTTGGCCAGTCAACTGTAATTTTACAATCTGTCCACAAATCGGCAGGTACCACTATGTCAAACAAACCATCCAAATCCTTCAACAATACCTTTGACACTTTCACAAACCTCTCAACCTGTTTGTACCATTCAATTGGCTTTTCTCTCAACTTTGGAAAATCATTCGTAAATGCCAGAATATCTTGTCTACTCCAGGGAACATGAACATAACCTCCTCCAGGTACTTCCCGCATCGGGTACATTTGATCTACCTTTCCTGTTTCCTTCAATAAATATTCAGAATTCGATCTACTGTACCGTGCCTCTTCCTTTTTCTTTGTCCATCTAGCTTTCCATTTATCTAGATCTCCCCATTTCTGCAATACTAACATTAATTCTTTTACTTGTAGTTTTCGACCCGAGGCATTCATGTTTTCTAGGTCCTTGTCAGAAAAATCTGCTCTATAGGGCTTCTGTAACACTTTTGACTTCCCTATTTCAATCCCCATCTGTAAGGCCAAATCTGACAATTTTTCATGAAATATCTTTACATTTCTAGTGATGCTTCTGCATACGAACAATAGTTCTTCTTCATCGTAAGTATTTAGACGATCTACTCCCACATTTCCTGCTATCATTTCTTCTAACTCGACTTTTAATTTGTAGATGTCCATGATCTTTGGGGGTGAACTCTGTCTGTCTGATCCTTGTGCCCACCTTTCTAAGTCTTCTGGCGTTACTACTGTGGCACTCTTGGTTCCAGATGATGTTACTATATTTACATCTTTAGAGCAACCAGGTGTTATTCTTCTGGGAGTACTATTTACAGATCCTCGAATAGGTAAATCCATTAAGGATATCATAGATTCACAATCACTGATATGGTCATCAATTATTACAGTTTCAGGTTTGGGAATCTCTACAGGTGTAGGCATGACTAGAGGTTTCGGATAAGTTACTTTGTCACCATATAACGGAACCACTGGACCAATTGTTACAGGTATGGTTAGGGAATCCGGATGTACATTCAGTTGTGTTATTTTCTGTATCAATTCTGCTCTGTTTCTGTCTATAGCCTCTTTTCCTTTATCCTGAAGTACCCTATTAACTGGTGGATTATGCAATACTTGTGGTACCAATGGTGTTCTTAATATTGGTGCACTTGGGGTACTTCCACTTGTCCCTTCCTGATATGGTGGCGGGTTCTTTAATATTTCTTCCATAAATTCATCTTCAGAATCTCCAAACCTTGTTAAGTGTTTTGTCTTTTCTGTGCATTTGCTCCCTAACGACTCTTCTGTCATAAATACTGGATACAAACCCTCGGTAAGCATCGCTCTTCTCCACTGCTTCATTTGGCTCTCTCGTGTCTCATTTTGGTGTCTAGGGAAAAATCCCCTATAACCCCTATTGCTTCTGGGTCTATCACGTTCAAATGCCTCTGTTTCCCATTCTTCTAGGGCTACGTATTGCGTTAATCTTGGTCTGGGTTCTAAATCATTCATTCTCAATCTCAAATTCTGAAGAATTCTCCCATTGAAAGTACCATTCTCTGCGAATGCTAATATTCCATCATTTTTGGTATATTCTATCCAATTTTCTAACCATACACAAGTATGATAACCTCTCTCCATCATCATGAATGAAGCGGGCGTTTTGCTGGTGGAATGATAATTCCTTCTCTAGTTTTGATAGGTTTATCCTTCTTAAAATAATTCTTAATCTTTTGTAAAAATGACATTTTTCTCTTTTCTCCATACATTTTGGGTAAATATCTATGTATCGAATTATATTTGGCAAAACCTAAGAATCTCCTGTCTGGACGGGTTCCTGTTAAAGTCGGATCACGTTTCCACATATAATCTCCACTATCCACTAAGATTTCGACTTCTATGCTGACAACCAATTAAATTCCAGCTAACATTTGTCTCTGAACCAATCTTAGCGCGTTTTTTTTCAGTGACGTCTGTCTGACGACCCCTCCTTTACAATCTGCGCTTCTCTGTCCCTCGCTGTTTCAACCAATCCCAGCGCGACACCTGTGACGTCAGTATTACTCCTGACTACTGACCCCTCCTTTACAAGAGTCTTTCCACGCCCGCTGTTTCGACCAATCCTAGCGCGGCGTTTGTGACGTCAGCTTCCTCTCCAGCAGCTGACCCTCCCTTTACAAAATTGTATGCAAAACTTTATTTTCTCTACGCCGTTTATTAAAATTCAATAACAACATAAAACATTCGCTATCGTGCCAGTTTCACTAAATTGAAAAGGATAGTTTCTCTCATACTTTAGTAAAACCTTTTCCGTTTACTAAACATACACTACGAGTAAAACCCTTCCGTTTACTCTTCACGTAAGCTTCAGAAATACCTGCTACTCCTTCAATGTTACCCTTTCTAGGTGATATAACATCAAATTTTCACCAGTATATTCCTTTGCTATTACTCACACGCACAGAGTCCCTAACAAGTACTGATAGCCCTGCTTAACTTTTCAGTACTATTTCTGCCTGACAGATAACCTCACTGCAGTATGGCTTCCACTTACCATCCGCTATTCAATTTTCCCCGGGGTTTCTAGACAACATAAAACAAGACTTTTGAACAAACGGTTGTTAGTTTATAAAAATAAAATTCTCATTACCCAATTAACAAAGTGCAACCATCCTCTGATAACCAGAAAACTGATCCAGCGGGTTACTAGCAACAAGCATTCATACACTAAATACTCACCTGGGCCCATTCATTCAAACTACGCTAGCAAATTCCGCTGGTGTGAGTCAGTTGTACTCTTTATCAATATCCCTGCTACCAATGACCTTTTATGATTGAAGAGTAATGATCTTACCGATGAACCCTTTGATAATTGGGAAGTTTAAAATGAGTGACATACAATACCAGTTCATAAACTCTGAAATGATCACTGAGTCAGGAAGTTTTAAAATGTTTATCTAAAGTTTTAGCAGAGTAAATTTCACAATCCACATAATACTTAATCGTATATCAAGGATGAAGCAATACTAAATAATCACTTATTAATCAATGACGGTCCCACAGAGAGAAGAGGATAGAGACAGCAGTACAGCTAAAGATTTCGCTTATAGTTACCTAAGAGTGTGAGAATCAAACCCCTTGGCCAAGGAGTTGGAAAAAGGGTCCCAGAAAGGATGAAGATCAAGACCTCCGGACCAGGTTCAAACGGGACAGGTGACCTCTCTATCAACGACGCCTGCGTCGTTCCCCTCTCTGTCACTTCGCTCCTCCTCGATATCTTCTGCGTCTTCTTTTCTATGGAATTCGCCGCCCCCACCTCAGGACCTCTCTGGACAGCGATTCAGTCTGCTCTGTTCTGCAATAGCATAGGTTCTCTGCTACCGCATGTGTTCATCTGTTCTCTCAGCTCCTGAGCGCCCTAAAAAGCCAGCTAATTAGCTAATTCTATATCTATTATACTCTTCTATACCCAGGACCTCCCCTTAATGTTTCAAATTATGAGCCCACTATTTCTGATTGGACGGGGACAGGGGTTTGATCCTCACACCATATCATTTTAGTTAATTTTCTTTAAGCCCATTGTTATTAAATACCGCCCCTCACAATTAATACATTTGCTTTATTTCCCACCCGTCTCACGACAAAGTTTGATACACATCATATACAAAATGTTGCATTTTGCAAGAACATCGCGGATGTAGTGGAGTTGGCCACCAGGTCACGGCCTTGGATGATGTCCAAGTTGACTTCATCGCTGTGCCTTGTTTTTCAGGGCGCATGCGCACTTCTCATTGGCTTCAAGCTGCCCTTCTGTTAACCCAGGCCCCATTTTACGAACTAATAAAAGTCAAAGAAGAAAACATTAAAATCACAAATAAATGTCTTCACTGTATACCCCCTACTTCTACTCTATTCCCATTTAATTATAAATCTATCCCGCATTAATAGCGTTACAATACCACAGTTTTAATTGCAGCAAATGCGCAAGCTTTAGCACGTGAGAACATTAAGCAGCCATTTTAACACATACTGCCTGCTTCCGTTCCCAGCCAAGGTCATCGAGAAGATCGTCAACAAACAGCTAACCCGATACCTCAAAGAAAACAGCATCCTGGACCCATCCCAATCAGGGTTGCGCAGCAACCACAGCACTGAGACTGCCCTCATCGCCGCCACCGACGACATCAGGACCCTGCTGGACAACGGTGAGACCGCAGCCCTCATCCTGCTGGACCTCTCCGCCGCCTTCGACACTGTCTGCCACCGCACTCTACGCGCACGCCTCCACGACGCAGGGATCCGAGACAAGGCCCTGGAATGGACCACCTCCTTCCTCGACGGCAGAACCCAGAGAGTCCGCCTCCCACCTTTCCGATCCGAAGCCTCCAAGATCATCTGCGGCGTACCCCAGGGATCTTCCCTCAGCCCAACACTGTTCAAAATCTACATGGCCCCGCTCGCACGCATCGCCAGACAGCACGACCTCAACATTATCTCCTACGCCGACGACACTCAACTGATCCTCTCCCTCACCAAGGACCCCTCGCCGCCAAATCCAATCTCCATGAAGGAATGAAGGCCGTCGCCGATTGGATGAAGATCAGCAGACTAAAGCTGAACACGGACAAGACAGAGGTCCTCATCCTCGGCTCCAACCCCTCAGCCTGGGACGACTCCTGGTGGCCAACGACGCTGGGAGCAGCCCCGACACCCACCGACCACGCACGCAACCTGGGAGTCATCAGCGACTCAACGCTCTCCATGGCCAAGCAAGTCAACGCAGTCTCCTCCTCCTGCTTCAACACCCTCCGCATGCTTCGCAAGATCTACAGGTGGATCCCGACAGATACAAGAAGAACAGTCACCCAGGCCCTCGTCAGTAGCAGACTTGACTATGGGAATGCCCTCTACGCGGGAGCCTCGGCCAAGCTCATCAAGCGACTGCAACGCATACAAAACGCCTCTGCACGCCTGATCCTCGACGTACCACGCCACAGCCACATCACCCCCCACCTGAGGAACCTGTACTGGCTCCCCGTCGACAGGAGAATCTCCTTCAAACTCCTCATCCACGCACAAAAGGCACTCCACAAGACTGGCCCAGCCTACCTCAACAGACGACTCCTCTTCTACGTCCCCAACCGCCAGCTCCGCTCCGCCGACCTCTCCCTCGCCACCGTCCCTCGCATTCGAAGAACAACCACCGGCGGCAGATCCTTCTCACACCTCGCCGCCAAGACCTGGAACACCCTTCCACTAAGCCTACGACAGACCCAAGACCTGCTGACCTTCAGGAGGCTACTCAAGACCTGGCTGTTCGACCAGTAGCAGCACCCCCCCCCTTTTCTCTCCCCAGCGCCTTGAGACCCTCGCGGGTAAGTAGTGCGCTCTACAAATTCTGTGATTGATTGATTGCGCAGAAGCAAAGTTTTCCCTTCAAGCAAAGAAAGACGTCATACCACGTGATATGGTTGACACATGCGCAAAGAAATTCCCGCGCTTTAGCGGCCATTTTGGATTAGACAAGCATTACTTATTAGTTACACACATAGGCAAGCTTCACTTGGATACTATGTTCATGTATGCATGTTTATTAGTAAAGACATTACAAAGTTTAATTAATTAATAATTGTGAGAGGATTGCTTACGAGCAAGTCTCATTCTGAGTTCTTGCTCCATCAGGGATCACTCTGAAGATCGGGAATCAGTGGGAAATGTAATTTTGCCATTTTCCGTTTAGGGAATCGTCTTATCTTTTTATGATTCTTTTTCATATTATCCCCTTTAGGAATTATTATAAGACCTCCTTTCTTCCTAGCTTTTGACCCCCTTTCCCCGATGAAGAAGAGGGTTGGCCCTGAGAGGTGGATGGGGATGGGGCCTCCCTCCATCTCTCCCCTACCTTTTGCCCCACATAGCTCCTGAATTTCTCATCTTTCTTATTATCCATACTGCCCCCATTTTTCCCTTGATAAACAAGGGGTAAGGTTTTAGTGTGACGTTTCCCAGAGGGGGCCCACTATGGACTCCCAAAGAGTGAGTTTAAACAAAGCTCTTCCTTGTCGAGATTACACAAAGGTTCAATGGGGGTAATAGAAAAAGGGTATTTCTGCTTGAACAGACACATCGCTCAGCTCTCGCCGGGAACAGGAGAAAGAGTCCTAGCATCTGACTGTTCTCCCGTTTGCGATACATATCTTAGGCGAATGGTTAATGATGTCAGATTTTGTTACCTTTTGCACTTCGAGCAACATTACAGAGATCATTTCAAGCATATGGTCTGAACTCAATACAGATTTCTCCAGTAAAGACAAAATGGAACCTAGTATTCTTTCAATACAGACCAAATATTCAGAGGGCACATCATGCTTCTCATTTACAATTCCCAGTTTCACTTGTGAACAAGGCAAAAAAACACCATGAACATCATGTGTATCGTGATCGGACTCCACGGAAGTACCAATCAGGTGACTTGTGCTACAATATAAGAAAGGCAATGAGAGTCGTCTGGGGGAAGAGCTTACTATTGGGGTATTCCTCTCCCTAAATCTACTCTTAGAATAGCCATCTTTATCAACTTGGTCATAAGGGACTTCCCAACCCCTTGATTGTACTTCAATATCAATGTCTGGGAATGTAAAATCTTCCCTTTGATGGAGTTTTCCGCATGCGGTTGCCTTCTCATCCGTACCCAGAACACCCCCCCTGAGACCTTCCGGGGGCCACTGGTACGCCCAGGTGCACAGTCAACACTTGATCCCTTGTCAGCGCCTCCCTGTTCCGGGGAGACAACAGATACAGCCACAGTCATACTATTAGGCTTTTCCCTATTCACAGTAATGTTTTGATGAATCTGCTGGGTAAAGAGATGTTCCGAGTCAAGTTTTGCATAAAAATCAACGACTGATGCGGTGAATGAACCAGCAGTAAGGTGCTCTAAGTTTGATTGGTTTAGAGAAGTGTGCTGTTTACTCTGCTGGCTCTGTTGGGTTGAATGGCGGACGCGTGAGCCGGAGCCCATATTTATACATAGAGGTGGATCCGATAACTGCCCACTTGAGTCGTCCTCCAGTCCTAAATTTGTCTGGGTCGTGGCCCCTTTGCAGTACTTTGTCTGGCCCCCCATGAGGCCACAAGGATTCCTCTGTGCTTCCCCGAGGATAAATGAGGTGATGTTATTAGGATGGGCTTAAGGAGCAAGCCCTCTTGACCCAGTATTGCCTCCACAGGAGCAGACCGGGGAGTTTTACGGAAGAAGCCAGTAATGGCTGGTTGAGCTTTATAACAGAGATGCTGTAAATGTCTGGACCCGCTATACGATCTCCTTAATCCGCTTGTACGACTTAGAGACGAGGAAAGTACACGGCCCGAGCGTAATTTTTTAGCAGACATCACGCACCGGCACCGGCTTACTTAAATGTCAAAAGGGAGCAGACTCTCGCCTCCACTCGGGTTGCTTGCTGAAAAATAATCTCCAGTGGCAACTTCCTCTCTCCAATCAGCCTGCTAAGGATGAAGGCAGCAGTCCTCGCAACAGCTGGGAGGGGGCAAAGGTGAAGCAAAACAAAACAAAATGAGAGAGCCCAGAAACTTCAGGAATAACTGAATTGTGGGGCTTACAGTCAAACCTTCTTACCGTAAGAGTGGCGGTAAGGACCCAAAGATTAAAGTTCCAGGCAGGCAGGCACAGCGAGGAGACGAGTTCCAGACGCAGCAGACAGTTTCCAGAGCCTCCAGCCCGCTTCTGCAGGGTGGCCGGCTCAAGCTCACAGGTTAGACAGGCTGAAAGCAGCTACCCCAAATTCCCTGCACCCCCAGCGCCCTTCAGTTGGCAGACCCAGGCTCACGAGGCAAACAAAATAGGGACTGCCTTCAGTGCCCTCAATCCGATCAAGGCTGCCCCACGCGCTCCGTTGGTCCGGGGCAGTTAAAAGCCGGTAACGGGGGCGGGAAGGAGCCAGTCCCGTGAGTCCCGTAAGTTTGCGCCGCCCTGCAACACTTCGTTGATCCAGGGGCTGTTGCCACTGCGGGTAGCAGGTAACGGATGACGAAGACAAGAAAGAACAGTCCCGGAGGTCAGAGGTCCGCAACCCGCCGTGCCGCGCTCCGAAGCCGCTCCTGCTTCGAGCGCGCAGGAAACTCCGGTCCGGATCCTCTAGATTCTCTGGACCCTCTCTGAAACAAGCCACCGCAGAACGTATTCAAAGGCTAAAGTATGGAAAAGCAAGCTGACGGGGAAAAATGACAGTGACTTACACGTAGAGTCCTCCTGGCTGATACTATAACGCTGTTAGTGTTTTGCTCACGTACCGCAGGTCCTGGGGTCTGGGGTCCAAGGCTGTTCAATCCTCAGCCCTCACTCCCATGGTGTTTGGCAGTGGGCACAGGGCAGTGTGGAGCAAAGAGCACGAGCACACTGTGTCGAGAGCTGCACAAAGAGCACAATAGCAGGAGCGGGAACAGGAGCAGGGCACGCTGGGGCTCCACAGGCTGCATCCAACCTAGTTGGGGCGCCTACGTGGACGCACCCGGGCACTACACTCTGTGTCCTCCAGTAGGGAGAACACGCTCCTATTCCCGCACACTCCCGCTTATGGCGCCCAACTCCCGGCGCTCCTAGCACTCCTCAAGCCCTGCCCCAGGTCCTATGTGGGGGGACCCCCGCAGCAGACCACAAACCGCAAGCCGCAGCCTGAGCGACCAGCACAGTGATTTCCTTCGACAGGGCGGGCGGGAACCGCGGCGTTTTTCAGTTGGTTCCCTCGCACCGCGCTCCGCTCCGCAAGCCTCAGCTGCTCGGAAAACCAGAACCGGATTACACAGTCGAGAACACAAGCACAGGCACAAACTCACTATTAGCGACTGTCAACCCCTGCGACTGTCAACCCCTGCCGCAGTGCTGGCACGTTCTCTTACACCATCAGCAAACAGTACAGGCACATCTCACACTACAGGCACTCACCATCATTAAACAGTACAGGCGCGCCCTGCCCTTATCTCACCAGTCACAGGCACAAACACACTATCAGTCTCTGCAACCCCTGCCGCAGTGCAGGCACGTTCGCTTACACCATCACCAAACAGTACAGGCCCATCTCACACTACAGGCACTCACCATCATTATCCAGTACAGGCGCGCCCTGCCCTTATCTCACCAGCACAGGCACAAACTCACTGCGAGCGACTGTCAACCCCTGCTGCAGTGCAGGCATGCTCACATGCACCATCAACAAGCAGTACAGGCACATCTCTCACACTAAAGGCACTCACCATCATTATACAGTACATGCGCGGCCTGCCCTTATCTCACCAGTCACAGGCACAAACTCAGTATCAGTGACTGTCAACCCATGCCTCAGTGCAGGCACATTTACACAATCAACAAACAGTACAGGCATTCCCCAAGATTACCTCACACAGTTCGCACACTGCAGGCACTCATTAAGTCACGGTACAGGCGTATACAGTATCAGTGCCTGAGCACAGGCACGAACAGTGTGATCATCTCATATAATCCAGGCAGTCACTATCTGAACACTTCATACAGTACATGCACGCACCATCATCACCTCAAACAGTACAGGCACATCTCTCACATTACAGGCACCATTATCGTTATCACACAATAAAGGCACATCTCTCACACTACAAGCACTCACCGTCATTATCATACAGCACAGGTACACCTCTCACACTAGAGACACTGATAATCATACAGTATAGGCACACCTCTCACACTAGAGCCACTATCATTATCACACAGTACAGGCACATCTTGCACACTAAAGGCACTCACTATCATTATCACACAGTACCGGCACATCTTGCACACTACAGACACTCACTATCATCACACAGTACAGGCACATCTTGCACACTACAGGCACTCACTATCAGTATCACACAGTACAGGCACATCTCTCACACTAGAGGCACTCACTATCATTATCGCACAGTAAAGGTACATCTCACACTAGAGAAACTCACTATCATTATCACACAGTAAAGGTACATCTTGCACACTACAGGCACTCACTGTCATTATCACACAGTAAAGGCACATCTCTCACACTACAGGCACTCAATATCATCATCACACAGTACAGGTACATCTCTCACACTACAGACACTCACTATCATCACACAGTAAAGGTACATCTCTCACACTAGAGACACTCACTTATCACACAATAAAGGTACATCTCTCACACTAGAGACACTCACTATCATTATCACACTGTAAATGCGCATCTTGCACACTACAGGCACTCACTGTCATTATCACACAGTACAGGCACATCTTGCACACTACAGGCAAGCACTATCATTATCATACAGTACAGGCACATCTCTCACACTAGAGACACTCACTATCATTATCACACAGTAAAGGTACATCTTGCACACTACAGGCACTCACTATCATTATCACACAGTACAGTCTCGCACACTAGAGACACTCACTATCATTATCACCCAGTAAAGGTACAGCTCTCACACTACAGGCACTCACCATCATCATCACACAGTACAGGTACATCTCTCACACTACAGACACTCACTATCATTATCACACAGTAAAGGTACAGCTCTCACACTACAGGCACTCACTATCATTATCACACAGTAAAGGTACATCTCTCACACTACAGGCACTCACTATAATTATCACCCAGTAAAGGTACATCTCTCACACTTCAGGCACTCACTACCATTATCACACAGTAAAGGCACATATCGCACACTACAGGCACTCACTACCATTATCACACAGTAAAGGCACATCTCGGACACTACAGGCACTCACTATCATTATCACACAGTAAAGGTACATCTCTCACACTACAGGCACTCACTATCATTATCACACAGTACAGGTACATCTCGCTCACTACAGGCACTCACTATCATTATCACACAGTAAAGGAACATCTCGCACACTACAGGCACTCACTATCATTATCACACAGTAAAGGTACATCTCACACTACAGGCACTCACTATCATCATCACACAGTACAGGTACATCTCTCACACTAGATACTCACTATCATTATCAGACAGTAAAGGTACATCCCTCACACTAGAGACTGACTATCATTATCACACAGTAAAGGTACGTCTCTCACACTAGAGGCACTCACTATCATCACACAATAAAGGCACATCTTCCACAGTACAGGCACGCACAATCATTATCACACAGTAAAGGCACATCTCGCACACTACAGGCACTCACTATTATTATCACACAGTACAGGCACATCTCTCACATTAGAGGCACTCACTATCAGTATCACACAGTACAGGTACATCTCTCAAACTAGATGCACTCACTATCATTATCACACAGTACAGGCACATCTCTCACACTAGAGGCACTCACTATCATTATCACAAAGTACAGGCACATTAGTCACACTAGTGGCACTCACTATCATTATCACACAGTACAGGCACATCTCTCACACTAGAGACACTCACTATCATTATCACCCAGTAAAGGCACATCTTGCACATTACAGGCACTCACTATCATTATCACACAGTAAAGGCACATCTCGCACACTAGAGACACTCCGTATCATTATCACCCAGTAAAGGCACATCTCGCACACTACAGGCATTCACTATCATTATCACACAGTAAAGGTACATCTCCCACACTAGAGTCACTCACTATCATGTTCACACAGTAAAGGTACATCTCTCACACTAGAGATACTCACTTATCACACAGTAAAGGTACATCTCTCACCCTGGAGAAACTCACTATCATTATCACACAGTAAAGGTACTTCTTGCAAACTACAGGCACTCACTATCATTATCACCCAGTAAAGGGACATCTTGCACACTACAGGCACTCACTATCATCATCACACAGTATAGGCACATCTCTCACACTAGAGGCACTCACTATCATTATCACACAGTACAGGCACATTAGTCACACTAGTGGCACTCACTATCATTATCACACAGTACAGGCACATCTCTCACACTAGAGACTCACTATCATTATCACGCAGTATAGGCACATCTCGCACACTAGAGACACTCACTATCATTATCACCCAGTAAAGGCACATCTTGCACACTACAGGCACTCACTATCATTATCACACAGTAAAGGCACATCTCGTGTTTTGATATGCCACGCTGGTTTGTGCTTTGTTGTGCTTTTTACATACTCAGGTCCGGTGTGGCATGTTACCAGAAGGAAAATTAAGACCTGGCTCTACCCTAGAGCGTATTGTTAATTTCTCCCTTGTCACAGGCCCTCCGTCTCACAGCGCCAGGATACCCGCTGGGTCACAGTGCGCTTTATAAGCATTGGTTTCATTACATTACATTACATTACATCAAATGTTGTGCTTTACTGTAATCCCTGGTTCTGTGAAAGAATGAGCTGTACTGCAATACCACATGGAGTGCTCTGCTGCAATGTGTTGTTTGCTTCTTTGTTGGTATACCATGGGGTGTGTTATGCTCTGGTGTGTTCTTATGTGATTTGCTGTTATATGTGGAGCTCCGTGTAATGTGTTGGGATATGCTGTGCCCAGATGGGATCTGGTTGATCTGCTCCAATGTAATTGACATTTTGTGGTAGCTGTGCCTTGATATCTAGTGGTGTGATTTAGTGTTCAGTTCCTTCATGTCATGTGTTAGGCTCTGATGTGTGTTATATGCTGTGCTGTCTGCGTTTTAATGCACTGTGATCTGCGCGGATGAGACATGACGTTATGTCATATGGTGTGATGTGCTCAGATGTGACATGATGTCATGCTGTATAGTGAACTATACCTTACAACACAACAATACTGTTGGTGTGTACATCAAGACACACCACTGAAATTAAAGGATGCTCTAGAAGAGGTGTCATACGTAAGTGGAACTTTAAATAAGGGAGAACTATTATAATCATCACAGTACAGAGAACCACGAGTCCATACAGCATGTAGGGCCTGCACAGTGAAAAGCATACCTGTCATGAGAATGTCTAAATGTAGAAAAGAAAACATTAACTTCAGTAACAGTCCCAGCAGGCTAAGTATAAGGGCTGTTTTATAAAGGGCCCATCCAGCAGTACATTTTGCATGACACACATAAACCCCCCGCGTATGAGGAGCTGCTCAAGAACTTGCATTGTGGCCCCTATGTTACACTGAATGTTTTATGTATTGCTTATTGCGGCAGAGGGTCCATAACTTTATGGGGAGACTGTCGTGTTGAGGCTGTTGCATAATAGATGTAGAGTGAGAAGAGATGAACACAAATCATGAAAAGAGCATCCAAACACAGGCATGCATGCAACCTACTTCTTTCTGTTCCTTCTTTGCATGTGCCCCATGTTTCATTCCTCAAGTTTGCGATGCTACACCAACACAATATGCTTGGGGAATACAAAAACCAGCAGCACTACAAGGGTTGTGTTATACCTGCCAGCCTTAGAGTGGTCTTCCCCCAGTCTTTTTGCCTTCACTCTTCCTGTTTTGCTGGCTCCTTCGGTTTTGTTGGCCTTAGGACTCTGCAACCAGTGCTAAAGTGCTTGTGTTCTCTCCTTCAAACGTGGGGAAATTGGCTTACACCCAATTGGCACATTAATTTACTTGTAAGTCGCTAGTAAAGTGGTACTACAGGTACCCAGGGCCTGTAAATTAAATGCTACTAGTGGGCCTGCAGCACTGATTGTGCCACCTACTTAAGTAGCCTTTTAAAACATGTCCCATGCCTGACTTTGCAGCCTGTGTGTGCAGTTTTAAACTGTCATTTAGACCTGGCAAAATAAACATTTTGCCAGGCCTAAATCTCCCTTTTTAATACACATGTCACCCCTATGATAGGCCCTAAACAGCCCATAGGGCAGGGTGCAGTGAATTTAAAAAGTTGGACATGTGGTAGTGAAACACTCCTACATTTGTTTTCCACTAATGAGAGACCTACCTCTCCTATAGGATAACAGTGGGTACCTTATTATGTTTAATCAGTGATAACTTTTGATTGGGAGCAGGTAAGCAAGTCATGGTTGGTGTCTGAGGAATTGCAATTTAAATCAATTTTTAATGGTAAAGTCAGATTTTAAGTCACAATTCTGAAAATGGCACTTTTAGAAAGTTTGCATTTTTTGTCCTAACCTTTTAGTGTCTGCAGCCTGTTCCTGGGTCACATGGTTAGTTGGAGTTGGCCTTTCTGTATTCCGCTCAGACAGTATCGCAAAGGAAGGTCTGGGTGTTGGCAGGGTGGGCCATCTCTGACTTGGTAATGAGGCAGAGCTGTCACCTACCACACTTGCACTTCACAAAGCACTGGCTCAGCTTATACACAAAGGACTTTACACTAGCCTATTGTGCCCACAGGCAGACTGGGACCAGACCAGGAAGGCAGGAAATTCTAGACACTTCTGTAGGGGAAATTTCCCTGAAGCTTCTCTCACTGCAAAGCTGGTAACAGGTATAAATATTGGACCCTCAGATCCAATTCATCAGTACACTCCTGGACCTGTGGACACTACAGAAGAAGGACGCCCTGCTGCTTGAGGCCTGCCCTGCTTGCTGAGAAGGAAGACTGGGCATGAATCCTTCATCCCAAGCTGAAGTGACTCCAAGAGTCAGCTGACTGACCTCCTGTTAGCACTACAGGGACATAACAAGCTCCAGTGGCCTCCCTGCATCTGCCCAGCTGACCTGCTGCCTGTATCTGAAACTGGACCTACCTGAGCCCTCGTCTATGCTGGAGTGTATTCCTGATCCCCAAGAGGTGCCTCCCAGGTCCTGGGCCCTTGGTGTGGCATCCGTTGAGCTTCACCTTGAGGAAAAGGAGAAATCCAGAAGTTCTGGTCTCTTCACATATTCACATTGATTACCCTAACAATAGATTAGCAGAGCGGTTCAAGAATTCCATGTCTGATTTAAACCTCACACAGCTGGTCAAGGATGCCACCCATATCGGGGGCCATATGTTCGACCTTATTCTTTTTGGTTACCCCTCATCTCTGACAGGTCCTCCTCTTCAACTTACCTGGACTGACCATTTTCTTGTACATTTTTATGTTAACCAGTGCATGACCCAGACAACCACATGTAACTCTGAAGTGACCTTTAGAACTTGGAATTCTATCCCTAATCTGAGTTTAATCAATTGTTTTCTCGGATAAAGATTAATAGGTGATGGGAATCGGCACAGCAGTTAATTCTTTTAATAACACATTACTGTAAGGTTTTGACACCCTGACACCTTTATAAACTAGTATAAGGAAAATAACCATGCCTTCTGCTGGTTGGTTCTCATCTTGTCTTCAGGCTGAAAAGCTTAAATGTAAACAACTGAAAAAGAACTGAAGGGTAAGCTATGATATTGAGAAAAGCAGGTTTCCTGTGCAACCCATAAGCAATTCATGAAAAACATAAAAACAGCTAAAAAGGATTTTTAAGCTCAACAAATAGCTGCATCAGATAATGCCCACAGAGCGGTTTTTCAAATTGTCAAGCTATTTTTAAAACCTGAGGTGTCTAAACAATGCATTCCCTCCTCTCCGCTGTTTGCGGAAGATCTATCTTATTTCTTCCACTCTAAAGTGGAAAACATTTGTGCGAATTTTGATCAGTCTGATGAGCCCCCCTTTACGAGGTCTACTCTTTGCCCTGCCCATGAACAGGAATGTCTGCTGCTGGAATCTTTCAAAAGATCTCTGTTAGACTTGGCATCTTTTGGCGTGTTTCCCCTGAGTTTTTGCTTTCTGACCTCCCGGTTTTGACTCTGTTGGTGCTGACTTAGTGTTTCTGCGCACTTTTCTCACTGCTGATCAGTGGCAAAGTGCAAGTGCTCCTGTGGTAAAATGTGTTATGGATTGGTGTTTCCATGATTGGCCTATTTGATTTATGTGTCAGTCCCTATTAAAGTGCACTGAGTGTGCCAGGGCCTGTAAATCAAATGCTGTTAGTGGGCTGCAGCACTGGATTGTGCCACCCACACAAACAGCCCGTAAATGTAACTCTGGCCTGCCATCGCAGAGCCTGTGTGCAGCCTGGGACTGCCATGTCGACTTGGCAAGTGCACACACTTGCCAGGCCCTAAACCTTCCCTTTCCTACATATTAGTCACCCCTAAGGTAGGCCCATGGTACCCCTATGGGCAGGGTGCATTGTATGTGAAAGGTAGGACATGCCCTGGTGTGTGTGGCATGTCCTGATAGTGAAATACTGCCAATTTCGTTTTTCACTATTGCAAGGCTATCTGTTCCCATAGGCCAGAATGGGGAGTTAGTTTATAACATCTTATAAACATAACTGACCACAGGAACAAGATAGGAAAATAAAGTTTAGTATGCCTGAACTCAGAATCTAAAGATGCATCTTTTAGTAAAGGTGATTTTTATATTCTATGTTTGAAAATACCACTTTTAGAAAGTAGGTATTTTCTTGCCTAACCATCCAGTGTGCCTCTGCTGGGTTTGTGGATTGACTGTCTGGGTTTTGGATGACAGGGGCTGGGGAGCAGGAGTGGCTCCGGATAGTCTAGGTGGGTCAGGAAAGGGCTGAATAGACCTGGGCTGCATTTAGAGTAGGGGGAGGAGATTTCCTTGCACCTGAATGGGCCTGGTCTGCCTCTGACAATGCCGTCTCCACCTCCTGCCAGGAAGCCACACCACAGAAGGCAGAACTGGTTTTGGCTGGGCACAGACACTCTCTGCCTAAGAGATCAAAGGATTTTGGGATATAAATATTGGGGCCCAGACCCCTGAACTTTAGAACTCTTTTGGACCAAGAAGACTGCCAAGAAGAAGAGCTAGAGAAGCTGTGAGGAGAAACTACCACTTTGCTGTGTGCTTTGCTGTGTTGGCCTGCAGTGGCTGCTTCTGTCTTGAGCAGTGTAAGGACTGGACTGAACTTTCTGCAATCTACTTTTGTGAGTTTCTCCAAGGGCTTGAGGTAGAGCTTGCCCCCTGTTCAAGAAGTCTCAGAAACAGGAAAGACTTCAAGTTCTTCTGCCCTCAGCACTGGGGACTGTGTGTTTTGTGCTGCAACAGAAGAAAAAGCAACCCGACGCCGTCTACGACGCCGCTGCCTACTCCGTGTCCTGAAGGCACCGCCGCAACGCCGCAACGTCGCACCGCGACCCTGGTCTCACCGACGACGCCTGCTGACGCCGTCACTGAGCCGCTGCTCGCACCGCGACCTGTGGACTTCGCACCGCCTCGCTTCATGACGACGCCTTGGTATCCCCGACGACGACGCTCCACGCCAAAATGTACGCCACTGCTTGCACCGTGGTTCGAGGGCACCGCTCCTAAAGTTACACAACGCACCGCCCTCATTGCACACTGCAGCCTTGGCCTACCAACGCCGGCGCCATCGACTCCAGTTCGTCAGCCGATGACAGCGCTTCAGCAACGACGACGCCTCTGCTTGCACCGCGACCTGCCAGCACCGCATTCACTTCGCACCGCATTCACTTCGCACCCCGACCCTGGTCTCACCGACGACGTCATCTGACGCCGCCACGGAGCCGCTGCTCGCACCGTGACCTGAGGGCACCGCATGCCGCACCGCTCCACTTCGCACCGCAGCACCCGACGCCTGCCGACGCCAGCGCTCCTGACTTCAACAGAGAGGAGTTCGATCTGCAACGCGTGTGATTTCGAGGCACCGACCTCCGGAACCGACGCCTGCGGACGCCGTGCTTTCAGAAGCTCAACGAGAGGTCGCCAACGCCCTGCATCTCTAAAATGCATCTCTAAAAGGTACTGTTTGCGGGTCTTCCCGACTCCGTAGCTGGCCCGCGACACCGCGGTCAGCCAGAACTGTTTGGATTTGTTTGCTCACAACGCCGTGATAGCCCCGGACGGAGCTATCGACATCAAGGAACTGTTTTTCAAGCATGTTTTGATAACTGAAGATTTTTAAGTACTGTATTGTGGATTTTTATCGTTTTTGGTCTTGTCTTAAGTATATAAAAATATTGGATATTTTTCTAAACTGGTGTGTTGTCCTTTTGTAGTGCTTACACTGTATTACTGTTGGTTATGTGCAAATGCTTTACACACTGCCTCTAAGATAAGCCTGACTGCTCGTGCCAAGCTAACAAGGGGGTGAGCAGGGGTTATTATAGGAGTGTAACTCCCTTATCCTGACTAGGAAGAAGGGTCCCGATTTGGACAAAGGTGCAAACCCTTGCCAACTAGAGACCCCCATTTCTAACAATCTCTCTGAGAGAATATGAATTAACCTTTCAAAAGTTAAATCTGGATCCTACCTTGATCCATGTCCCCCACATATACTATTGAAGGCAGGTTCTATCATTAATCCTCAGATTAACTCTTTCTTCAACCTCTCTCTTGAGCATGGCGAAGTGTCTGCCATTTGGAAAAGGCAAAAAGAACATTTGATGGACGAAATGATGATCAATGTCAAGCATTCACCCCCAGTACAGAGATCTGGGCCTAAAACCATCATTTTTTTGCTCACCATGCCGTTCCAGTTTAAACTCAGCCATATGCAAATCACTCTTGACCCTGCTCCCCATGGGGACAGTCCAGCCCGAACTGCCAGGCCAGGACCTCCCTGGACCGGAAACAAGCACCCTGGGATCGGTTATGGGGTATCATCCCATATCAGCCAGGCTAGCACTGGGGACTGTGTGTTTTGTGCTGCAACAGAAGAAAAAGCAACCCGACGCCGTCTACGACGCCGCTGCCTACTCCGTGTCCTGAAGGCACCGCCGCAACGCCGCACCGCGACCCTGGTCTCACCGACGACGCCTGCTGACGCCGTCACTGAGCCGCTGCTCGCACCGCGACCTGTGGACTTCGCACCGCCTCGCTTCACGACGACGCCTTGGTATCCCCGACGACGACGCTCCACGCCAAAATGTACGCCGCTGCTTGCACCGTGGTTCGAGGGCACCGCTCCTAAAGTTACACAACGCACCGCCCTCATTGCACACTGCAGCCTTGGCCTACCGACGCCATCGACTCCAGTTCGTCAGCCGATGACAGCGCTTCAGCAACGACGACGCCACTGCTTGCACCGCGACCTGCCAGCACCGCATTCACTTCGCACCGCATTCACTTCGCACCCCGACCCTGGTCTCACCGACGACGTCATCTGACGCCGCCACCGAGCCGCTGCTCGCACCGTGACCTGAGGGCACCGCACGCCGCACCGCTCCACTTCGCACCGCAGCACCCGACGCCTGCCGACGCCAGCGCTCCTGACTTCAACAGAGAGGAGTTCGATCTGCAACGCGTGTGATTTCGAGGGCACCGACCTCCGGAACCGACGCCTGCGGACGCCGTGCTTTCAGAAGCTCAACGAGAGGTCGCCAACGCCCTGCATCTCTAAAATGCATCTCTAAAAGGTACTGTTTGCGGGTCTTCCCGACTCCGTAGCTGGCCCGCGACACCGCGTCAGCCAGAACTGTTTGGATTTGTTTGCTCACAACGCCGTGATAGCCCCGGACGGAGCTATCGACATCAAGGAACTGTTTTTCAAGCATGTTTTGATAACTGAAGATTTTTAAGTACTGTATTGTGGATTTTTATCGTTTTTGGTCTTGTCTTAAGTATATAAAAATATTGGATATTTTTCTAAACTGGTGTGGTGTCCTTTTGTAGTGCTTACACTGTATTACTGTTGGTTATGTGCAAATGCTTTACACACTGCCTCTAAGATAAGCCTGACTGCTCGTGCCAAGCTAACAAGGGGGTGAGCAGGGGTTATTATAGGAGTGTAACTCCCTTATCCTGACTAGGAAGAAGGGTCCCGATTTGGACAAAGGTGCAAACCCTTGCCAACTAGAGACCCCCATTTCTAACAATCTCTCTGAGAGAATATGAATTAACCTTTCAAAAAGTTAAATCTGGATCCTACCTTGATCCATGTCCCCCACATATACTATTGAAGGCAGGTTCTATCATTAATCCTCAGATTAACTCTTTCTTCAACCTCTCTCTTGAGCATGGCGAAGTGTCTGCCATTTGGAAAAGGCAAAAAGAACATTTGATGGACGAAATGATGATCAATGTCAAGCATTCACCCCCAGTACAGAGATCTGGGCCTAAAACCATCATTTTTTTGCTCACCATGCCGTTCCAGTTTAAACTCAGCCATATGCAAATCACTCTTGACCCTGCTCCCCATGGGGACAGTCCAGCCCGAACTGCCAGGCCAGGACCTCCCTGGACCGGAAACAAGCACCCTGGGATCGGTTATGGGGTATCATCCCATATCAGCCAGGCTAGCTTGACTCCAGTGGCATGGGGAGCACGGGACCCACGTCTGGGCATACCCGTCCCACTCGGGGTGACAAATGCAAAAAGAACATTTGATGGATAGAATGCTGATCATTGTCAAACTCTCACCCCAGTACAGAGATCTGGGCCTAAATCCATCAAGAGACTCCAAAATTCTGGATAGCACAGTAGCCAGGGCCTATAGAATTCTGTTTAACATACCAACCTACGTCTCTCCAGCACAGATCCGGTTGGAGTTCGGTCTCACCAAACAACACCTAGCAATGCATTGGTCCTACAGAACCTGCCAGCATAAATTCAGGAACGCACCCCCTCACACTCTAAATCACCTACTTTGGCAAGAGCTCCAGCTCAGAGTGACATCACCGGCCAGACCATTCCTAAAAGACTCCCTGACAACCACCGGTCTCTCCAAGCTCTGGGATGCTCAAACCACCCATACAGTTTTCAAACAAGCGTTGCGAAAGGCAATAAGGAAACTCTCCCTAGTGGAAGACAAAGCCTCATTTGCTGGTAGAAGTCATGCCTGGAAGACAATTAATGGCTACAAATTGCTTGGAATTCAGCCAGATAATAAAAGAGAGGGAGGTACCCTAATATTCAGAAAAAGGGACGGGGTAGCACCAGAAAACACACAAAAGGTCCCTAATCTATAAACAAATTAATTAATGGATCATGTGTTGAGAGACAATTTGATAAGTCAATATAGTTGGAATGCAGTGGGTATCAATTGAAAGTAAAAGATAAACCAATTCATAAAGGCAATATACAAACAAAATATAATAATATACAAATTTATTAAAATTCGGACAAATTGATTACATATAAGTTTAAAACCATCTTATTTTAAAAAAAGACACATTGTTGATTCTAACGAATACAGTTTATACACGCTAGAAAACTATACAAAAGTCGACGCGGCGTTTCGGTGATATGTAACTTCTTCACCTTCTTCAGGGCAGAGTTTTCTAAAAACAATCTGAATGGCAAAAAACAATCCATTAACATAATCTAAAATTCAGAAATCCCTTTTTTTTTTAAAACAAAAATTTTTTATGACTAGTTTTACAAAGCGTTCATCTTCCCCACGCATTATGTTTTTTGGGACTATCCCATTACATTAGATGAATCAACTAAAGTTCCAAATATACAACACATTACACAACACATGATCCAAAAAGATGTAGATAAATGTTACTACAACCTACCTAGTTGCACAATTTAAACTAACGAGGCTTATTATGTCACTCGGTAGAGATGGAAGGAAAAAATCTCATCCATATAGTTTCCAGGAAGGATTGACCTGAATTAATGCAAAATAGGCCTTTAGACCAAAATTTATACGAAAGGTCTTACTTTTATATATTTAGTCAGTATCTTTTGTGGCATACCTTAATATTGGTCAGATAATCCTTGTAGTTTGCGTTCGTTGGAGCCACCGATGAGGGTTAAAATAATGACCTTAAGGGATTAAATGGAGGGAATACACAATCAGACTCCTACCGATTATAACCCTATTAACCCTAAAGGTTTACTGTACAGACTGAAAACGCTTACCAATTAATTACTGGTCAGTCCGTAGCATCACATGTGCACCGTGATTTGGACGTATATTTAAGAATCGCTGTATTCAAAAATGGACGATACTATACTAGATAAACAAAAAGGGTGGTTTTTTAGTATAATCAATATTAATGCGAATATGTTTCGACAGTATCCACACAACCGTCTGTTTCATTAATTACCTGATCAAATTTCTTGGTGGTTGTTGGGCGGTGAGGGTAAAATCTGTAATGTCATAAAAGAACATGGTATCACTCATAGCGTTCCTATCTATCCCATAGTCACACACTGATCATTTGTTTGACTAATTACCCGAGTTGCTACCCTGTGGGGAATCACCTCATAGTGTTAATTTTTGACACCCCCTTAGGAGGCATCTTGAACGTAATATGGGGGCTACAATAAATCATGTACTTTCAATCCTTAAGTTTATAGGTATTATTTAGATAAATATCACCACAGAATGATGTGTCACCATGACCCCAAATCGGCAAAGTATTATTGTTTAAATGCAGCTTTTATGGGGCTAGATCCCCGAGGGTATGAAGAGCTGTATTTATTTGAGAACTAACATAATTCCAACCATTGAGTAAGCTCTTTAATATATGCGTTGTAGACTTTTCAGCTTTGAGTACCTTGTGCGCCACCTGGCCCTTCTAAATCCATGTTTATTCTCCCAGCTGTTGTAATGAACCCGACATGGATATACAGTTTAAAAATTAAAAATTTAAAGGGCCAAAGAGTTCTAGCGTTTATACTTTATCCGCCTCTTAATACGGTTTTAGTTGGTATCCCCCTTGACCTACTATCTACAGAGACATTCAACAAAGCTTTGCCCTCTCGTAATGCTTACCGCATATGGGTCCAGCGGCCTCCCTGCTCCAACGCAACGTCTTCTGGGTCAGGATGCTTTCTAGCACTGTGCTGGAAGACGTTTAAATACGCTGAGCCGGAGTCACATGATGCGGAAGTAACCAACCACCGAATAACCTAAAATAACCGGGAGTTTAGTATTTCAAAATTAGAAATATACTTACATCGGTTTGTTATTGATAAACCGCGGAAGTGAAATTCGAAGTAAGGTGATATTATAATGCGAGTCAAGTGAAAAAGTGGTGGCCATTTTGGAATGGGAGCCACTTCACCATAGTGCCTAGTGTTCCAATAACGATATCCCCACATCGCACTCTCTTTTGATTATGATGATTTCGTTTTGTGCTTATATTACACTTATAAAACCTCGTTCTTATCTTAATGCACAGGAACATAATTCCTCGTTCAGGTCTCTGCTCTAAACAACGGTAGCCGTCTGAAATGGCGGTTACCCATCAAAGCCTATGAATAATGGCAGCCATCTTAGAATGGCGATTACTGATCTAAGGCACCTAGACTGGTGGTGTTGAATTTGATTCTTGCATTGGCCTTCATACCAAAACAATATTTCATTTTCTACTACGTTTCATTTATAACAAAATATATATATTTTTTTAAAATTTCAAAGAAGTTTTGAACCTCCCCTATGCCAGCAAAACTCGACTCATTGGGGTGTTTTCTCCATCCGAAACCCATTGTTGATAGGATCCTAGCAGTCATAATACACAGGGCATCAGAAGGAAAATCGCCACTAATGTGAGGTTTTTAACAAAATCCTCCTTGGTTGGTAACGTAGTCATTAAAGTATTTAATGATTCCAGTCCGTGAATGCACAGAATGGTGTGGCGTTATAATGGGGCCATACCGTTTGTTGAACTAAACAAGGATAATGTTTGCTGTACTCGGATGACTAATGGATTACACAGGTCACCTAAGGAGTATTATCTAAATTAATTTCTCCCAGTCTTCTTTGCTATTTAGTTTCTGTCTAAATGTATTAAATTTGGACATATACAGTTGTTCACGTTTTTTTCTTTTTATTGTACTATCACCCCCGCGGGCATTCATCTGGATTGTTTCTACAACACACCATCTTAGATCTTCAATTTTGTGGCACTTATCCATCCAGTGTTCCACTAATGGAGCAGTTCTTTTATTGGTGCGTATTGCTGATTTATGTTCCGTGATTCTAATCCTGATTTCTCTTGATGTTTCCCCAACATATCCCTGATTACAGGGGCATAGGATCAGCTAGATAAGGTTGGAATTCAGCCATACCTCAGCCTGGGATACTCTAGGAAAATGAAATATATATTTTTTTATTTCCGGCTAGAAACCTTCCAGCAATCCTGCACCTTGCACCATGTTTTAGGGGTAAACTTCGACGAACTGCCATCTGTGCAGTAATGGAACTGAGGACATTGCACACTTAATCTGCTCGTGCATCAACTTAAAGGAGGAGAGGGCACGCTTACTCAAACCACAATTTAACCTCTGTGGGATCCGCACCCGGAGACAGGCAATCATTGCGTGCTTCAACCCAGAGGACCCGCAGTTAAACGGGAAGCTAGTAAAATTTTTGACACAAGCATAAAATAAATTGGAAAGTGCTGCACAGTTACAGTCTTCGCAACACCCAGCGCTGTGACTACAAGCAACTGCAAACTCACAAAACTAATGACCATTCGCTCAGTCCAATGGGGCCCCTGGAACTGAATTGGGACACATAGACTAAAAAATGACCCTGACCGAGTCAGTTGCTGCTAAGGTTTTCCGCTTTTAAATACCCTGCACCTTCTGTTTCATTTTAACTTTCCTTTTATAAGTAACTGGGAAACAAATCGAATCAGGGCCGGCCTCAGCTTGCTAAATGCAGCTGCCAAAGGCCTGTTAAGCCACTAAACATCTGGGAACTCAACAACCTTGCTATTATTCTTCTCATGTTTTTTTACATTACTTTTTAATTATGCTTTTATCTATTATGCATTTTGTAATGGTTTTAATTAACCACACACAATAAGGTTTACTTACTTACTTACAGTGGCATGGTGAACACGGGACCCATGTCTTGGCATACCCGTCCCACTTGGGGTGACAAATGTAAAAAGAACACTTGATGGACGGAATGCAGATCAGTGTCAAACATTCACCTCCAGTACAGAGATCTGGGCCTAAATCCATCATTTTGTGGGGGGATTAAACCCAGATCTTTGTGACTGGGGGTGAATGTCTGCATTGTTCAGCATTCCGTCCATCATTTGTTCTTTTTGATTTTATCGCCCTAAGTGGGAAGGGTATGTCCAGACGTGGGTCCCGTGCTCACTGCGCCACTGGATTTAAGCTAGCCTGGCTGATGAGGACTGATATGCCGAAACCGGTCCCAGGATGCTTGTTTCTGATCTAGGGAGGACATGACTTGGCAGTTCGGGCTGGACTGTTCCCATGAGAAGCAGGGTCAAGACTGATTTGCATAATGCTGGGTCCAAACTGGGGTGGCGCGGTCAGCAAAAAAACAATGGATTAAACCCAGAGCTTTGTGACTGGGGAGGAATGTTTGCATTGTTCAGCATTCCAACCATCATTTGTTCTTTTTGCTTTTTTCCATTTGGAAAAGGGCACATATTGTGCCCCTTTAAAAAAAAATAATGCTGACCCACTCACATTGAGCAACTATAGACTAATCTCCCTTCTCCCTATTCTAGAGAGAAGGCTGGAATCTTTGGTGAATTGTCAAATCACCAATTATGTGGCACGGAATTACATTCTCCATCCTTCCCAATCTGGTTTCCATGCTGGGTTTAGTACAGAATCTTCCCTTTTGGAGGTCACTGAATGTATCAGACCGAACCTTGATCTGGGACGTAAGACAGTGGTCATTCTCCTAGTTCTTTCTGCTGCTTTTGACACTGTGTTCCTCAAATGCTCTTTGAGAGATTGGAGAAGATAGGATAGTGGGCAGGGCCTAGGATTGAGTGTGTTCCTACCTATCCGGAAGGCAACAGGCAGTATTTTTATCTCCTTTTACATCTCAGTCCAGATCCGTATGTTGTGGTGTCCCGCAGGGCTCAGCTTTGAGCTCCACTCTTTTTAACGCCTACTTGGCACCCTTGGCCATGGTGGTGCAACAGTGGAGGCTGAACATCATATAATATACAGATGACACACAACTTATACTGGCCTTTCAACAGCTTGATGATTCCGTGGCCAATGAGTTTCAGGGCTGTCTTTCTGACATTGTTGACTGGATGCACAACAGTTGCTTACAGCTTAACGCCAACAAAACTGAAATCGTGACATTTAGTACACTTTCTCCTATCAATTCTTCAATACTATGGCCCCCTAAGTTGGGGAAAGTACCTACACCCTCAACAGTTGCTAGAACTCTTGCGGTGTTGTTGGATTCGACTTTATCCTTCAAACCCCAAGTACATGCCACGGATGCTACCTGCTTCGGGCTGTTGAAATCACTAAAAAGGTTTTCACAATATCTCCCTTTAGTCACCCAGAAGGGGGTATACACACTCTGATTACATCTAGATTGGACTATGCTAATGTTCTCTATCTGGAAACTTCTCAAGACCTGTTTACGCAGCTTCAGGGTGTACAGAACGCTGCTGCCCGTTGTGTACTGAATATTCCAAAAAGATGTTCCATCAGGTCAGGCTTGAAATCACTTCATTAGCTGCCAATTAGGTCAGGCCGAGAATTAGGTTTAAAACTCTTTTTATCACGGATAGAGCTTTGTTTCAGAATGACCCAGTGTACATCCAGAACAAGTTAAAAAAATATTTTTTTTCTAGTGCGCTTCGCTCATCAAATCGTAATTTACTTTATGTTCTTAAAGTGCAAAGAGTCAAACCTGGGGGAAGATCACTTTCTTTTCTTGCACCCACCATTTGGAACTCTCCACCATTGCACCTTTGCAATGTTCCTAGTGAAAGTCTGTTCAAAACCCCACTGAAAACCTTCTTGTTCCGCAAGCTTTAGAATCTCTGTTACTTCCCTCTTTTATTTTAGCGCCAGGGCGCTTCTTATGAAGCAGCAGTTGCACTTTATAAATTCATTTTCATTCATTCATTCGTGACCGTGAACAGACCTTTTTACGCCCAGATCTTGCCACCCACACCGCTGGCCAGTGCAAAGCTCCGGTGAACCCGACTCTTGTCGCAACACCGACCGCTGGCAATGACCGGCAATGCAAGATCTATACAGCATCGAGACCCTGTGGAGACAACCAACACGAATCTCCAGCAACAACTTTCTGTGACACCCGACAGGATTTTTGCACTACAGTGACAACCATCCACAACGCTCTTCTTGTTCCTTGAAGCCTCCTCCACTGTGAACGAAACCCTTTGCGCTGGACTTTAGAAAGTAACTTTTTCAGCTGGACTAACCTGGTCCCTGTTTCTGGCCCACGTTTCATCGTGGTCAGCCTGAACTTGTGACTTTCACCTGGTCTCGCATGACCAGATAACCGTGAGTGGCACTTTTTGCTTTTAGGAGCTATTATTACTTTAAATCTTTAAAATTCTATATCTCCAGTTCTAGTGATCGGATTTTTGGAGTTTTGGTGTTAAATAATTTATTATATTTTACTGTATTATTCTATATTGGTGTGGTATTTTTTTGTTCACTTTAATACTGTTTAAGTGCTGCATAAATACTTTACACATTGCCTTTAAGTTGAGCATGGCTTCTTTTTGCATCAAGCTACTAGAGGGTTAAGCACAGGTTAATTTAGTGACTTATTGTGGTGCACCCTGACAAGGATTGTGGCTGTTTCTTTAGTAGGGTTTCACCACCCCCCAACCAACAATTTAATTTCTCACAAGTTGGGAATCAGAAACAGAGTACAGACACGTAGCACAGAAATAGATTGATTGCACAGAGAAACAACACAAATAGATAGTCTGTGCGCATTTGTACGTACCAGTGTTTACATGTGTTCGCACATAAGGCCATGCCTTTTTGCCTTGCCAATGCTTGCTGGATTTACACACCTTCTGGAAATGTCTTTTCTGCTCACAGGTTCCCGTAGGAGCGCAGGGCAGTTACAAGCCTGTGGAGCTCAATAGCCACATTGGAGACAGTCCTTGCCAAATTTTGAGGGCAGCGAGCAAGAGTCTTTGACACAATCAAATGATCTTCAATGTGTGTCGTGATCAATTGCTTTTGGACTGGACAGGTGTGGACTGAACTGCACGTGCCATATCAGCATACATGCCAAAATGTTAAAAAAGGAAAGTGGGAGATTTAAAAAAAATATATGGGAGGATGTATTTCTCCCATTGACTTCTATTGCAGGAGAGGCATTTTCAGGCAGAAGACAGCCAAAATAAAGCCATTTTCTTGCTTCAAAAATCGGGAGTCTCCTGCCTGAATTGGGTCTCTTAGCTTGTATGTATTTTTCGGATATCCTTCTGATGGCTGGACTTTCCAGCAGTCTTTCTTTAAACCTGGATTACTCGCAGCTTAGTTTAGCGCTTAGATTTCAGTGCCTCTTCAGCATTTTAATTGTCAAACTCACACTCCATTTCTGCCTTTAGGTGGCGAAAGCATCGAAAGATTGACCAATCATTTGTCTCTTTAAGTGAAACGTATGTATTTTGGGAAACTCTTCTTGAGATATGTGTGTGCAGCTGTCAGCTTTTCATTTCTGTTTTACACTGAACACAGGTGATTCATTAATAAACAACCATTAAACACAACTTTGAGAAGTAATGTCACTTTCCTAGTACAGAATATTGTTCTTTCTGTTGGACTTTGTAGCACAATGTTCCATTTCGAGGGAATGTTCCCACCTCACCTATTGGGATAAGCAGTGTGATTTTCATAAGAACTTGTCCTTGCATATTATAAAACAAGTTGAATGAGAGGCAATATATGTACACACACAGTTCGTACAATGAGGAGCACATCAATAAAAGATTATCAACAGAAAGTCGTTTCTGGTCTTTTATTTTCAGATACTTGATATGCAATTGATGAGACCAGCCAACGCGTTTCACCCAAACATGGGCTTCTTCAGGGCATGGTGTGTACATATATTGCCTCTCATTCAACTTGTTTTTAAATTCATTTTTGTGGTCTACAAGTGGCAGATCATTTGAGGTGGGCAATATTTCTTTTTGTTTACATAAGTGACTAGTTCAGGAGGTGCAGTCTTTCAAGACCCAGCCGCTTTCATTTTTGTTTTTCCTTGCATATTATACAGCAATATTTGTACTAACTATTGAAGTGATCGAGGATCGGAGCTGCATTGTGTGAATCTGTGGGATAGTGCTGAACAGTGTGATTTTAGAAGCTGCGTTGTTCCTTTTTTAACCTGATTTGTCCAATTTCTGTTATTTTAATATAAATATATTTATCTATGGTCTTCATTGTATTTTGCATTATAAAAGAAGCCCATTCTTGAAGACGTTAGGCTCACTCTCTCTTGACTTTTAAGACACGAGTCCACGTCGGTTTGATCTCTGATATATAACTTTGATTTATTTCTTAGAGCTGAACTGTATTTGGTTCTGCTTATACAATTCCTGTATTTTATTCTGATCATCATGCTCTTATTTGATTTAAATGACAGGTTCTAACCATTTATATTACTTTCCGTAATGCCTTTAAATCCTTCAATAAATCTTCATGGTTTCATTTAAAAAAATTGTCAGTCGTCATTGTAAAGCCTAATATGCTTTATGTTCTGAATTTGTTTTTTTGCACTTTTTTTTTAATATAGTACGAACTCAACCAAAGATATGGGAGTGCTTTACATGAGCATCAGTTAAATCACACAAGGACACATTCATTTTGGTAGGCACAGGGAGATTAAGTGATTTGCCCAGAATCACAGGGTGTTGAACTGATGCCATGACTCAAACCTGGTTCCCCAGGTCTAAAGTCGGCAGCTATGGCCGTTACGCAACATCTCTTCTTAATATCTAATGTAATTGTTGGATAGGTCCAGTTGAGGGGTAACAACATTTTTAAAGGATTAACACTGCTCCCTGTCCATTGGACGCACTTGACATAAGTAAGAAAAGCGCTATCATAAGTGATAAACTTAATCTCAGGCTGAGTTATATCCTTTAAAATGGCCTAATTTTGTGGAAAGGGTTTTAGAATAATACCCATAACTGTGGTAGGCAACTCCATACATGCTAACTTACAAATAAATGTGACCGTGTGAGGAGGGGGCGAGGCCTTTCAAGGGGCGGGGCCTCATGCCCATACATGCCAACCCTCCCGATTCAGACGAGTGACTACCAATTTCAAGGCTAGTCTCCTGCCTCCCGATTTCTGCATGCAGAAGCCTGATTAGGAGTTTTGTAAACCTGCCAAAAATAAAATGTTGATGCCTGTCATGCATGATCCGATCTCCGCCTCCAAGAATTACCTCTGACACCAAAGGTTAACGCTTTGTCCTTAATTCTTGGAGGGAAGATTAGAGCATGTGACAGGCTTCAACATTGTATTTTTGGCAGTTTTACATAGCGCAAACAAAACCAGAGTTTAGAACTTTGTTTTTGTTTGCATTATGTTATTAAACTACCAAAAATGAAGTGCTGATTCTCTGTCACCATATATACCAATAGACCCTATTCAGGCAGATTGCCTCTGCTTCAATATGTCAGTGGGTAAAATACATTCTCCCGACTCTTTTTTTTAAATTTTCCCACTTGCCTGCTCTAAACTGTTGCCACGTATGCGACCCCCCTCCAAAAAAAAACCAAAGGGTCGCTGAGACTGTCACTGGTGTCCTGGGGTGTTTTCAAATCTCTTAATGGAGATCAGCTGCTCATAGCCTCAGAAGACAAGCTGGAAAGTCACTTTATATACATACTTGCCAATAGATCCGATTCAGGTGGGAGACTCCTGATTTTGAAGGCACAAGTGGCTTTATTTTGGCTGTCTCCCGCCTGAAATTGCCTGTGCTTCAATGGAAGTCAATGGGGGAAATACATTCTCCTGACTATTTTTTAAAAATCTCCCACTTTACTCTTCCAAAATGTTGGCATGTATGTATACAATGATTTTAAGCGCTTCATCTGGTGCCTGTGTAAAGGGAACCAAAATTGTGTGTCACATGATGGCACTGTGTGAGTTGGGAGGTTTGCAACTAGGGTGACCAACCGTCCGTAAATTTCACGGACTGCCCGTAATTTGGGCCTCTTGTCCGTTGTCCGTGAAGAATTTGTAGTAACCTGTATTATATTTATCTGGTTACTTTCTCCCTAGCTGCTCAGCCAGTGTGAATGTGATGTATGGAATGTTGGTGTGATGGTCTTGAATGGAATTTTTGGATGCCTGGATGCTTGAGTGTCACAGCTGGAGTATGGGCTGAGCAGCAGGCAGACTGTTCCTGGTGGGGCTGCTTCACAAGAACTGAACTACTTGTAACTACTTGAAGTAC
The DNA here is from genome assembly GCA_963921515.1 of Calotriton arnoldi. Lineage (NCBI taxonomy): Eukaryota > Metazoa > Chordata > Amphibia > Caudata > Salamandridae > Calotriton > Calotriton arnoldi. The sequence goes on along the minus strand of CAWUFW010001353.1, from coordinate 2,601,289 downwards.
ATCAGGGGCTACCTGGAGTTCATTGCTACAGAATTCTTTCACGGACACCTTTTGTCTGTAATTTCGGACTTTAGAGTGAGCTGCCCCCTGCAAGCAGCCTGAGAGTTCTGTAGCTGTCACTGCAGGGGCCAGCTCGCGCTCCTGCTGTGATCAGTGGCCTGCAGCAGCCCCTCCCAGACCTGGCACAGGCTGCTATCGGCCCATTATCATTCTGTATGTCGGCCTAATTATCACATACAGAATGATAATGGGCCTCTCTGCACAGGGACAGCATTTGCTGGGCCTCCTCCTGCCAGAGCCTGAGGCATGGGAAACTGCTTTTGTTTATAGGCTCCTGTCACCCCACCAGGGGCCAAGCTCTGGGAGGTGGAGGTTTCATTTTGGCACATGTTACCCAGGTGCATCCACTGTTAGCCTCTTAAACTGTCACACAAGCAGTGATAATGGTACAAATACAAAAATACAATTGTCCTTTATTGTTTATTTCTTTTGCTCCAATAGTGCAAAGTTTCTGCATTTGTGCTGTGGATCTGGTGTTTTCTCAATGGGGGAGAGGGGCCATGTAAGATCTGAGAGGCCTTCAGCAGTGATCTTTCTTGAACATGCAAACGCAGGTATTTAAGTTTCACTCGCGCACACAACAAATGCAGTGCAAGGTTGTCTCAACCTAATATAAATTAATTTTGACTTGCACTTGTGTTGGTTGTCTATTTACTTATAAATATTGTGCGACCTCCTCTGATGTGTCTGTAAAACGTACCTTTTGTCACAAATTTTTGTCCTGAATTCTGACTTTCTGTCCTGAATTTTTGTCCTGAATTTTGACCCCTTATCCTGAATTTTTACACTCACTGTCCTGAATTTGCACCCAGGCCAGTTGGTCACCCTATTCGCAACTCATAGCCACCCCGCTGTTCTGTGAAGTGATAATGGAAAGTTAGTGACAACAGCCCATCTCACGGTACACTAACACATTTTAAGTCACATTACCGCATAACCACATGTAAAAAGATTGTCACGCAAATCAGCTAACTAAAAAGCTGAGTGTATTACCTGTTTTCTTGCTTTGTAGAGTCGAATATTTTGTGAGGTTGCAGGTGGCACACAGCAGCCAATGCGAGTTCTGTTATGTTTGGTGGGACCGGGCTGGTTCACCCGGATCGGACTGTGTTTTGTTTGCGTAACGTAGCGCAGGCTGATCTGGCTATCTCCCCCGGCACTAATTGGTCAGTAGTAGTGCGCACGTGCGTGCAGCCCTATGGCCTGCCCACACAACGAAGTTTACTACTGACAGGCAGTCCGTCAGTGTTAGTGCTGCTAAAGGAAGAAGTTCAGCGGGTGCCTCGTGTGGACTGACAGGCTCCAGTGGGCACAGGCAGGATGTTTTCAATTTCAAATGCCTGCTGCAGCCAGCCCAGGCCATCTAGAATTGCTGCTGCCATAATTAAAGGAAAATGAGTGTCCTTCTCAGCACGTGCTGCCTTCCCATGCTTGTGTGTGGGGTCGGTGTTCCCCGGGGGCTGTGTCCAGTAACGGTGAGAGAGACAGAGAGGAGGTGCCGAGGGCCTAAAAAGGCTTTGAAGACTGCGTGCCATGCCTTTTTCAAATGTGGTGAGTATTCCACGTTTGACTTATGATCACTTTTTGAGATTAAGTGCTAAAATTTAGCGCTATAATGCAGTGCTTCCCATCACTTGTAAATGTTGCCTAAATGAAGAGGCATTCTTAGTTGAAATTGTCGATCCTGCATTGATTTATTACAGTCTTTTCTAGAATGGAGTTCTGGTTTAAACAAAGCAGTCGCTTCCTGTTACAGAGGCCTAAAGGAGCTGTAATCAGCTACTATGGTTATTAGAAAATGAGATCGGTCCGTCTGAGATCCGAAGTTGTTCCGTTACGCAGATATAAAAAAATTATTTTTAACAGTAGAAGAAACACAGCATAAATGGGGCAAAATAAGCTGTGAGGCAGTGTACCATTCTCCCTAATTATTCTGGTCCAAAAAGAGTAATGCTTAACCGTAAAAGCACTAGACATTGAAACAGATGTAGAAAATCATAGACCTTGCTCTGAAAAAGAGCATGCTGTTCCTTCAAAGCTAGAGTAAAAAATTAGCTAGCATTCGCGCCAAGAATTTTCAATTCTATTAAGGACACGGAGGCGAGGATTATGCTTCTCTTTCTTTTATTTGCTACTCACAGCAGCCAATGAAAATCGTTTTGTATGCAAATAAAACTACATTTCCCATGATGCTCGTCCATACATCACATCCTGTATAGCCCTATAAGAGCCACTGTATCCTGTTTCTCCTCCTCTTTCTTTGCTCGAACCTTGACGGTGAAAAAACATTAACAATTTCAGTCCAAAATAAGGAACATGAGTCCCAACAATCATCCTCCAACGTGGAAGAACCATAACCAAACTGGAAAGTTTACGTCTTCTAAGCCAGAAGTACTTCTGCTCCGTCTTCTTTTCAGAACCTGAAAGGAATGAGACAGGGAAAAACCCGTAACTTCTGCTTATACAGAATATCAAATCATGTGGGTGGGTAAGTTATTATCAACATTGTAATAAAACCGGGTGGGATAATCCTCGCCTCCGTGTCCTTAATAGAATTGAAAATTCTTGGCGCGAATGCTAGCTAATTTTTTATTCTATTACAGGACCGGAGGCTTCGGATTATGCTAGTTTAACGCTTATCAAAACACAACTACAGTCATATCACCACCGGTTTATAATGAACTGTTTAAATGGAGACTGAGAAAATCAAACAGAAGATCTTGAAATGTCCTGAACATTAGAAATCATCATACAATATTGAGAGCCATGGCACCACGAACAGACGGTGCCCCAAACATTTGGGTATGAATCTCGTCTTCTGGCATAACTGCCGTCAACCACCTGGCTATCGTAGCCGCAGACACACGTTTAAAAATTTTTTGTAATGTAATCAACTATATCAAACCTCAGGTCGTAAAGGCCGAGAACCTCCCTTGTAAGCCTTAAGGCATTGAACCACACATAAATTGCATTAGTTGGAAAGTTTAATATGTAACAGGTCTTGACAAGCTGTAGTCCTGACATTAATTGTAAATGAAACTTCCTGGAGTAGATACTGTACCTGTAAAGTCGGGGGCTTTACATGTCGTAGGAACACCGACAGGTAGAAAGGCCTCGTAACACAGGCTTGACGATAATGGATTCCTTGTCAACATATTATTATTTGGCCATTTATCAAATAAGGAAAAAACGAGAGAACATCCCACAGAGAGGAATATTCTGGTCTGGGGGTTTTCGCTACCCTATTACCTTTCAATAACTACCAGAATACCGGCGCAAGCCCACCAATTTGCCTCTATCTGAGAATGGCCTGCAGAAACGGCCGAATGGCCGTTGTGAAGCGAACGCTACACAAATCCCTATGACATTATTTCTCATAAAAGGTTCACAATGTGCGGAAAGTCATCCCCCACAGAAATGACGCGTTGTGTACTTACCAACGAACCCGGCCTTCCTATGTCGAAAAATATCGTGTTTGAGTGGAAGGACCCAGGTTTGTTAAATGAACGCCAGCAGCGTGTCCGAAAACCCGGCAAGTTCCCGTTATTGCCGGAAAACCTTTATATCATAAAAGACAACTGTTTGCAAATTTGCCACCTGGGGATAGTTTATTACAGCATTGGCAGGTTTCAAACCCTGGCCCTGTGCCACCAAAGGTACAAGACTTACCTTTGAACTATAGCTCCTTGGTATATCATAAAAGACAACTGCCCCAATTTACCAGCGAGCGCTTCTGCATGAGGACCCTGGAGTATTGTAAAGGATCACGGAGCACTCTGAGCAGGTCGCCGCCCGTCTCAAGGAGTACTGGAAAACAAGATGGAGATTTCCATACGAGAGTTGCTAAGATCGCTTCCGCTAATTGACGTGATATTTGCGTCCCCTTCTCCGAAAATTGGATTGAACGGAGGGAAGCATAGTTCAGTCCCACCGACAGTCGTGGGACAAGGCATACATCATTTTCCCAATGGATCCGGTCTCCAGCTGAAACGTCTGCAACTGACGAATCAGTCCTGCCGCTAAAAGGTCTGTTGAACAAGAACTCTAAAAGGCTTACAACCACTGAATGTCCTTTGGGTGAAGCTGCCACACGTTGCCATCTTGGAGATACCAGAAGTACCAGTCCGCCACTGTGTTCTTTTGTTATGGAATGTATTCTGCAATTACCTAAATCTGATAACTCCGGCAGAATGCCAGAAGTCCTTCACTAACTCCACTAGTAAGATGACCTCGTACCCTATAACTTGTTGATAGCTCTCACTGCTAAGATATTGCGCATGATGAGTAGGATGTGTCAAGAGACCTGTGTGGGAAAAAAGACCCGAAAAGAATGGAGGGGCAGGGAAGACTGTTTGATAGATGATGCTAATCGCACCACTACTCTGGCAATAGTCAGATAATCCTGGAAAGTTCTAATCCAAGAGACACAAGTATATCGAATTTATAGCCGGAATAGGCCATTACATATTGTATCCCGAAGGAAATCGGAATCTGAAGAGGAGATCTGGCGTCAGGAAAGTTGTGAGGCTCAGGTCTATGTCTGTGCTAAGATGAATATATACATATATATCCCGCTAAACACGATTTGGAGGACGCCCTGTTCCCTTGAGGGAACAATCACCTATTTCATTAACTTGGTGAAGCACTAGAGAGCTGAAGGGAGCCCGGAAGAAAAAATCATCAAGTTCTCCAACCATCTGTTCCGTCATCGGAACAGCAGCGAACGACGGGAAGGAAAAAATGGCGAAAACTGGACGCCCTCCTGAACGCTATATGCTAGAAATTTGTTGAATATGTTGGGAAAGGAATTGATCACTCTAGTAGGAATCCCTAAACGGTCCGTAAAGGACCGGCATCGTGAAAGACCCTCATAATTCCAGAGGTGTGACCAAAAAGCTAAACATGCCCACATATTATAGAGACGTCCAGTAACTAATCTGTCCCCAAGGGGTTCCATCGCTAAGGGCCAGCGCAGCCATGACGTCAAGGTTGTCCATCCTTATGAAAGGATTTGCGTCTCTCGGAAAAGATGGCGCAGATGGCGTTATACAATGCCTATCGCTGTTTGTGTCCGGCTATGACTAGGAGTTTGTCCTGGCATCCCTGCCAGGTCCGGGTAAACCCTTTCTGTGATTCTCTACGACTAGTAAGAAAAGAAGGAGGCTGGCGTCGATGTCAGGCGACTCCTCCACCGTAACTGGAATATCTGGCCGCAGCGCCCTAATTGTAATCTATTGTGCCCTTGTCGAAGCCCCGTCGAACGCGCGCGGGTGCCCCAATATCCGTCGGGTTGAATGAGGTAGGGAGAAAAACATCATGCCCAAGGATTTTGTCACTTAATAATGATGATGGGCGTCAATCAAGGCTTGCTACCTCGAGCTAGGGACTGTCATTTCTGAGGCCCTGTTGATCGACTCTAGGATGGGAAGAACCCGAGCGTCAACAAAGTTATTCTAGGAGACTTGTGCGCTCCTTTCAGAATAAATCACATCCTCCTTATATCTCACCCATGCAGTGCCTAAGGGTGTCTGTATTCAATATTGTAGTGCAAAGCACAGCATAATGGAGGAGTAGAGGGGAGCCAACCCTGTGCACACGAGAATTGAAAAATAATAATGTATCAGCTCCTCAGCAATGCTGTAGTCTAAATTATTCCAGCCCTAAGGGCGTCAGAGCCATATTGAAATATCGGGAGCGTGTACGCACTCCAAGGGCCAGCCTATTGTTGCAGCCGGGTAGGCGTACAAGGAAAAACTGCTCCATGTAAAATACGAGGCACTATGAACCTCGGAGCAAACAGGGGACGCGTGCGATGTGCGTAGGCCAAAAATGTCCAAATGTAGCCCAATTGGGCTACGCACATCAGAGCGTTATGGCTCCATAACCGCACTCGGCAACTAGGGAAAGCCTGTGGCGGGTAAGCGCGAGACCGCGCAGTGAACAGAAACAACCATATAGAAATGCCAGGAGTAATGTTAATTCAGAAACCACATTCATTGAAATACCAGGATTTGAACACATAACCTTACGAGCAGGAGTCAGTTAAAATTACTACAGAAATCACATCCATTGAAACACCAGGATTTGAACACGTAACCTTTTGAGTAATAGTCACAGACCTTAACCACTGGGCCACAGTGACTCACTTGGAATGCTGCAAACGACAGCGCGGTATCTCCGCTCTTGTGGGAGCGTTTTGATTCTGTGCTCGGCCGGGCCAAGTCTTTTTTATGATGATCGCGCACATGCCCAATTAGTTATGCAGCAAGCAAGTATCAGCGCGTCATCTCCGCTCCCGCGGGAGTGACCTTATTCTGGGCCCGGGTGGGCTAAACTTATTAACGCTATCGCGCACACACAAGCAACAGTGCAGTATTTAATATTGACAAACATTCATCAGAAAAATACCAAGCCTAAAATTCAATATAAATCCAAATTTAAATATAATTTTTTAACTCGGAAAGCACAACAAGGATTCGAACACTGAACCTTTGGAATAGGAGTCAGAGACCTTAACCACTAGGCCACAGTGACTCGTTGTAACCAATTAGACGCGTTATTGAGGAAGCTCTCATACCACATGCGCACCAGCTATGAGGGGAAGCCTGTAGCGTATATAAAACTGTCAATGAAACGCTGCCGAGGGCAGCGCGGTACTTTGAAGCCAGCGGGAAGTAAAATTAAGCCCGATCGGGCCGCCCGCGTTAATGATTCACTGCTCCCGGCGGGGAGCGCACCACATTTCTAACCGCTCCCAGCAGGAGCCTTTCAACACTGCCAGAGGCTCGGTAATCACAGCGCGATACAAGCGCTAGTGTCAGAGCACTCCGCAACCCAGTGCAAAGCACGCGCGGCACACAGCGCGATATCGCGCACATATATGTAAAACAGTAAAACTCAGCGCGATAACGCGCATAAGCACTACCTACAATAATGACTATAAACCAATTAAACAGTCAATATTAGACAGTAATTATAGTATAATTCTTGAGCACTTAACTTTCTGCGTGAGCAGCAAAGAAAGAGGAGGAGAAACAGGATACAGTGGCTCTTATAGGGCTATACAGGATGTGATGTATGGACGAGCATCATGGGAAATGTAGTTTTATTTGCATACAAAACGATTTTCATTGGCTGCTGTGAGTAGCAAATAAAAGAAAGAGAAGCATAATACAAAATTTTCCAGCTATCGCAACAAGAATTTTAGATTCTATTAAGGACACGGAGGCGAGGATTATGCTGTCTCAATTCCTTTACTACTCACAGCAGCCAATGAAAGTGAAATACATTAATCGAAAAACTACAATACCCATGAGGCTTTGAACCACGCCTCCTCATACAACATAGTAACAATGTCAGTTCAATAAAGCAATGAGGCACCATCCTGACTTCCTCTTTCTTTGTGTAAGTCCATAAGTGTCCAAACCAGAAGAACAGTCCTGGCTCTCAACGGAGAGCATTAACACAGTTCCTTTCTCAACGGAGAAAATGGTCAGCTCCCAGGAAAGTCCAACCTTGACAGGACATCCGGAGCATCCAACACCATCGCTTCTCAATTCTGTTTGGAATCATTTCCTGGGAAATCAAAACAAAAGTGTGAAAACAAGGAACCCCAAGAGGTCCAATATATCAGGGTGGGAGAAAAATCATCAGAATATTAACAACATGACAGTTGATTTCAATCTGATCCCAACGGGTGGGATAATCCTCGCCTCCGTGTCCTTAATAGAATCTAAAATGCTTGTCGCGATAGCTGGAAAATTTTTTATTCTATGTCAGGACCGGAGGCTTCTGATTATGCTGGTTCAAAGCTCATCAACAACCAGCGAAGCAACACTTGCAATAGGTTTATAATAAAATTCCTTAAAGGTAGAATCCGAAGACCAGTCTGCAGCTTTAAGAATATCCTCTAGTCTAGACCCTAAGACATACGCTTTCGAGGCCATGGCCCCTCTGGCGGAGTGTGCACCATACACAGACACATCAATCCCAGATTCTGCCATGATCCACCTGACCCACCTTGCTAAGGTAGCAGCTGAGACAGGCCGGAATGGCTTCTGAATAGCAATTAACAATTGTCCTAAAGGATCAGTCCTGTGATCTCTAGTACGTTCTTCATATACTTTTAAACATTGTAACACACACAATTTAGGATTAAGAGGAAAGGCGGGATACTCCACTGAACGGGACATCGTCTTGGTCCATTTGGAAATGATGAAGGACACGCCCTGTGGAGAAAAGATTCTACCAGCCAAATCCAAGGCCCTTACATCTGAAACCCTGCGACAAGATATTAAACACAAAAGCATGGCTAGTTTGGCCGACAGCTGCTTGAGCGAAAGCTGAACATTGTCTGGCCAAGAACCCAACAGGTTCAGTACTTTAGATACATCCCAAAGGATAGAATATCTGGGGCGTGGGGGATTAGCCACTCTAATACCCTTTAGCAACTTACAGACCAAAGGATGCATGCCAACAGGTTTCCCTTCGATATGGTTATGTCCGGCAGAAATTGCGGACCTGAAATTGTTGACCGACCTATAAGACAACCCAGATTCTGCGCATTCCGATAAAATTTTTTAAATTTCCGTAACATCTGACCCCACGGGATCCAGACTCCGTTGAAGGCACCAACCCATCCATCGCTTCCATGAAGCCGAATACCGTTTACGGGTGGACGGAGCCCAAGCCTGCTGCATAAATTCGGCAGCCGCCGATGAAAGTCCCTCAAGCTGTTCGTGTCTCCGGAGAGCGTCCAAACCATGAGGGAGAGTTGGTTCTGCAGAACCAGTGGGTGGGGAAGATCCACTGGGTCCTGAAGAAGCAAAGGAAACGTGGGAAGAATGAACGGTAGATCCACCGACAACTCCAGAAGTGTCGGAAACCAGGATTGCGTCTTCCACAAGGGAGTAACTAGAACCAATGACGCCATCTGGCGCCGAACCTGCGCCGCTACTCTCTGAATCAAGGCGAAGGGCGGAAAGGCATAATTCCTCTGCGGACCCCAAGTCTGCAGGAACGCATCCGTTCCCATCGCCAAAGGGTCCGGCCTCCAACTGAAAAACCGGGGAAGATGAGCATTGAGCCTGGAGGCAAAAAGGTCTATCTGACACGGTCCTCGCATATGCATGATCTATGCAAACAGTGACGGATGAAGCCTCCAGTCGCTGAAATCCTGAAGAAATCTGGAGTTCCAATCCGCCACTCGGTTCAACCTGCCTGGCAGATATTCTGCTACATCAAGCCACCATACTTATAAACCACCCTCAACGTACTCATCAATAATTAAGGCACTTATAAGTCGATCACTACTTCTTATCAAAATATTGATATATTTTAATATGTTTTGGTCAATATAAAAAAGCATAAATATGTATCACACACATAAAATTTGATCACATCATTAAAAACATCAATTCATATACATAATAAACACAATTATCCAAAATACACAGTTAAAAACCAAAAGGGGAGAAAAATAAAAAGACAATTCACTTTGTCTTCTAAATGTTAATTTGGATATATACATAGACAGCATAAAGCATGGGGTGAAGTTCCCAGTCTGTAACTTGTTGCTGACTTTTCCAAATTTAACACAAAATATAATGTGGGCGTCGACGCGTTTCGGTGGCACACTCGTAATAGGACCACCTTCTTCAGGACAATACGTTTTTTTCTCCTCTTATTTTAAAACATTATATATAGGTCCTATATTGACCTTACAACGGACCGAGTGCATCTGCACTCTGGTTAGAAATGTTTTCCAAATCACTACGACTAAACAGGCGAAGTGGGTAACGATTTTCACAATATCTCATCGATTACGGGTTCAATTATTCGATGCAGAAAAGTTAGTTTGGAGTATATTGAGGCACTTCCAATCTAGTGAACCCCATAAAATTACTAAAATTGTGGCCTCCAGCCCAATCTTTAAAAGGTTTAAGGCCAGTACAGCATCCGATCACACTTGATATACAAATTGTGGGTCTCAATGTTTTCCCGGCACTTTTATGGTAGGGTCACTTGTTCGTGGCTTTTATTCCAACGTCACCGCATCGCCTACTGCTTATCATCGGCCCGGCTCCAAGTTTCTAAGCTGGTTAGAAACTTGGAGCCGGGCCGATGATAAGCAGTAGGCGATGCGGTGACGTTGGAATAAAAAGCCACGAACAAGTAGCTGGAGGCCACGATTTTAGTAATTTTACGGGGTTCACTAGATTGGAAGTGCCTCAATATACTCCAAACTAACTTTTCTGCATCGAATAATTGAACCCGTAATCGATGAGATATTGTGAAAATCGTTACCCACTTCGCCTGTTTAGTCGTAGTGATTTGGAAAAAATTTCTAACCAGAGTGCAGATGCACTGGTCCGTTGTAAGGTCAATATAGGACCTATATATAATGTTTTAAAATAAGAGGAGAAAAAAAACGTATTGTCCTGAAGAAGGTGGTCCTATTACGAGTGTGCCACCGAATCGCGTCGACGCCCACATTATATTGTGTGTTAAATTTGGAAAAGTCAGCAACAAGTTACAGACTGGGAACTTAACCCCATGTTTTATGCTGTCTATGTATATATCCAAATTAACATTTAGAAGACAAAGTGAATTGTCTTTTTATTTTCTCCCCTTTGTTTTTAAGTGTGTATTTTGGATAATTGTGTTTATTATGTATATGAATTGATGTTTTTAATGATGTGATCAAATTTATGTGTGTGATACATATTTATGCTTTTTTATATTGACCAAAACATATTAAAATATATCAATATTTTGATAAGAAGTAGTGATCGACTTATAAGTGCCTTAATTATTGACGAGTACGGTGAGGGTGGTTTATAAGTATGGTGGCTTGATGAGTGTGAATTAGTGAGTATATGTCCTATCCAAAGGGAAAATTTTCTTAACTTTATAGTTACTGGGTGCTCTATCCCTTTGGATTTAAGAGCCCCCTCTCCTTGATTTCAAAAGATATTCTGCTACCACTGAGATCTTGTGATCTAGGCAAAAATGCCAAAACTCCTTCACAATAGTGGCCAAAATTCTCGATTTTGTTCCCCCTAGGCGGTTGATGTACCTCACCGCCGACACATTGTCCATCCGTAGGAGGATGCAACAATTGCCCTTGACCGGCGAAATGGACTTTATTGCGAACGATCCTGCCAGAAGTTCTAGGCAGTTGATGTGTAGACGCAACTCGTCGGCGGACCATCGCCCGCCGGTAGTAAAGTCTCCACATCGCGCGCCCCAGCCCCATCTGCTGGCATCGGACTCTATAACGACGTCCGGGGAGGTGCCAAAAATCGCCCTGCCGTTCCAAGCCACCATGTGGTCCAACCACCATTGAAGCTCCTCCCGAGCCTCCGCTGATAGCGGGATCAGATGGTCGTAATGGAAACCCCTCTGAAGATAAAAATCTTGAGGCGTTGTAGCGCCATGTAATGCAGGGGTCCGGGAAAAATTGCTTGAATGGAGGAGGCTAGGAGCCCCACTATTCGCGCTAACACCCGAGCGAAATCATCTGCTTGGTCAGAGTAGAAGAAATTTCCCGCTTGATCGACCTGATCTTGGTCATAGGCAGCAGCAACTGGGCCGAGACTGAGTTGATTTGGAACCCCAAAAACTCTATTAGTTGAGAGGGAGTTGTCACCGACTTCTTTAGGTTTATCACAAAACCTAGCTCTTGCAGAAGGGTAATCGTCCAATGCAGGTGCGTGCGGAGGAGATTCTGGTCCTGGGCCAGAATAAGCATATCGTCGAGATAAATGATGAGCCGCACGCCCATTTCCCGTAACCGAGAGGTCACCGGTTTCAAAAGCTTCGTGAACACCCAAGGTGCTGAGGACAGGCCGAATGGTAGAGTGCGGTAACGGTACCATTGCCCCTTCCACTGAAATTGGAGAAATTTCTGCTGAGAGGGGCAAACAGGTACCGTGAGATAGGCGTCCTTGAGATCCAGCCGCACCATATAGTCTCCCTCTAGGAGAAGATCTCGTAGAAGATGAATCCCTTCCATCTTGAAATGTCTGTATACCACGAAAGGATTGAAATCCCTTAGGTTTAGGACCAATCTTTGGCCTCCTCCTTTCTTTTGGACTAAGAACACGTTGCTGCAAAACCCTTCGGGAATGAAGGGTCCCACTGCAATGGCGTGCTTGTCCAAAAGCTCTATAAGCTCGGAGTCTATAAAAGTTTGTTCTTGAAGGGAAAAACGGAGAGGAGGAGGGATCTGTGGCTGAGACGGTATCTGCGTGAGCTCTATCTGATAGCCCTGCACCGTGTGCAGGATCCACGCATCCGACGTCACCTGAGCCCAGTTCCTGACAAAAAGCGACAGTCTGCCCCCCAGAGGAATCTTGGGGAATAACGATGCACTTACCTGACGATTGGGTGTCAAAGTTCTTGTATCCTCGATTGAAACCCCTGTTGAATCTGCCCCTGAATCCACGGGACCTGGTGGGATAGAATCCCGCTTGTTCGGGATCTTGCGTGTACCCCCTGCATCGCGGGCGAAGCCACGATGAGGACTGGGGTTGGAGTAGCGGCCGGTCGCGCGTCCCCTGCCGCGTCCGGCCCTGCCAGAGACCTGGTGGAACACTCTTTTGAGTGACGATTGCGACTTGTCCAGTGATGCAAACGTATTGACAAACTTGGCAATGTCTTTGACGAACTTGTCCCCAAAGAGTTGTCCCTCAGCTAGGGGACCCGGTTCCGCATCTGCCAGATCCGCCAATTGAGGGTCAATTCGGAGCAGGACTGATTTTCTGCGCTCGGAGGAGAGAGCACAGTTCGCATTACCTAACAGGCAAATGGCTCTTTGGGTCCAACCGGCCAACACTTCTGGGTGGATGGCCGCCCCTGTCTCCTGCGCCTGCAACGCTAGCTCTAGAATCTTAGCTAGGGGCCCTGAGACATCAAGGACCTTGTCTTGGCAGGCCTTAAGGGCGCGGTCAATCTCCTTCTTCGGGTCCTTCTTATACTTTTTAAGGAAGGTTGACATAGACGAATCTATTTCGGGAGTGAGGGCTACTTTGTGCGCTAAATCTGGGCGGGGGCATTCGGACTTTAGTCGCGCCCTGACTTCCTTACTAAACCATTTCCGGAGGTGTGCATGCATATACTCCGCGACAGCTGAGGGGGGGGGCCCAATCGGCGGAGCGGGGACGGACAATGTCCGATGGGTCAAACAGGAAAGGGGTGGCCGGGGCTGGAGGGGACGCTGCGTGCTTGCGCTTTTTTGCGCGCTTGCGCGGTCTTGACTCCTGCGAGGAATCTGTGTCATTGCCAGCATCGGTAGTGGTGATTAACACTGGCGTGGGGAGAGGGGGGGGAGGGGTGGGGTCTGGTGCCTCCAGAACGGCCTGTTCTTTGGATTTGCAAATGGAAGAATACACCGAAGCGTGTGGCCACGACTGATCAGAAGGGGCATCAGTAGAAGGAACAGGGTCCGGGGAGAGCGCAGGGGCGGGCTTCCCTGTAACTAACTGCTCTAAGCGCTGGGAGATGGGCATAAGCGCAGAGGATAACATTTTATCTAGCCTGGCGTCCAATTTTTTTATCTATGATGTCCTCCATGGACTCGTCGTAATAATAATCCTCCACATCACCCCCAAGGGTGTCACACGCAGCCACCTCCTCCTCGTAGACCTCACAGTCCGACATCATCAGCCACACACGTGGGTAACTCTCAATCCCCAAAGGGGTAGCTCAAATTATGCAGCCTCAAGTCCTCCAAGGAACCAGGGCGTCGGTTGGGAGCAAGCTGGGGCAGAGGGGGCCATCAAGGTACCAACAATCCCAACAGCAGGTCTGAAAAGATAGGGGGGTATCCCCAAAGCCTGCTGAAGCTGGGTCTCCAAAAATTGTTCTGAAGCAACTGCAGCAGTAGCTGGACAGTCAGGGGTTAAAAAGATAAACAGGCTTCATGCGCGTGCGCGCTGGTAAAATCAATGAAAGTTATGGCCCGGTACCGGCTCCAACCTCCTGCCGCTGCGTGAGAAAGACTCCTGTTTCAGCCCGGGAGAGGCGTCGGCTCCAGCTTTCACTATTGGGTCCGCACGCGTGCACTGATGCGTGCGGGGTCCCGAGACGTACGCCAACGCCGAGCTGGGCTCCTGGCGTGCGTCCCGCTCCCACAAGGGGGGCCCAGACCCCTCGCGCACACAAACGTACGGCCGGGAATCACCGCGCTCGTCCCCAAAGGCAAACAGACCAAAACACGGAGAGGAAAAACAGCGCAACACGCGCTGGGGGAAAAAAGGAAACTAACACTGGTGAGAGACGCAGCACGCTTGTAAACGTTAATTAGCGGCTAATGCTGGAACAATTACCTCGTTAGCGCAATGCGCAAAGGCTACAATACCTAAAACCACCTCACCAATAGGTTAAAACTCAATACAAAACAACAAAATTAAACAATATGATAAATATATCACAGCAAAGACAAAGTCAATTCAATAAGCACTTAGGCACTTATCTTGACTGCGGAGCAGCAAAGAAAGAGGAAGTCAGGATGGTGCCTCATTGCTTTATTGAACTGACATTGTTACTATGTTGTATGAGGAGGTGTGATTCAAAGCCTCATGGGTATTGTAGTTTTTCGATTAATGTGTTTCACTTTCATTGGCTGCTGTGAGTAGTAAAGGAATTGAGACAGCATAATCAGAAGCCTCCGGTCCTGACATAGAATCCGAAGCCTCCGGTCCTGTAATAGAATTACAAATTCATAATCTACTGCTCATATGGGTGCAATTTCTGATGTTTCCCTCGTCTTCATTGCTCGATTTTGCTCGTGAGAAAGTGTCACTCATAGTCATTGAATGTCACTCATAATTTCACTGAAATTATGAAAATGTCACACATAGGCAACCTGACACCTTGGCAGCTAACAACTCCAAAGCAATCCACAGTTTTAAGACTCATATGCAGTTTCCATGGGTATGAATAATCTAGGGGAAATGTTTAAGGAGTTGCACACTTGCCCTACAGTTCTCTTCCTTGCTCTCTGTCTGATAGGAAAGTGAACGAATCTATAGTGGCATGGAGCCCAGCGTAAGCATATGTAGCGTGGGAGGTTAGCGGTCTAGCTCTTTTTTTTTTTTTTTTAGCTGTGTGTCATAAACTAGTTCTTGTCTCTTCCCTACTGCTCAGCTGGAATGTGTGATGACCTCATAGAATGTTTGGGTGCCTGTGTGAGTGTGGAGCGTCAGTTGGTGAATGCAGGCTGAGCAGCAGGGAGGCTGCTCCTGGTGGGGCTACGATTCATCTATCCTTTACCTTCTACTCATCTATCCTGGAACTAAGCTACAATAAAGATATCCTGTTTATACACCTGGCCTGTGTATCTTCCATTTGCGACATTTTGGCGACGAACTTGAAGAACCTACGCTAAGGAAGACCCTCCACAAAGCCTAAGGAACCAAGACATTGAAACTTTGAAGAAACGCCCTGGTCAGCCCCACCAGTGTCCTTTTCTATCTGGACAGCCTTCAGCCTGGGCGTTTGTCATCCCACTACTGAGGACCCCGCTGTCACCTGGAAGACTTCTGGGTTACTACCTACAGTGTGGGCAACCTGTCGCGTTCAAAGAGATTTTCTAACAGCCTACCTACCTATACTCTTATGCACGTGGTGCCAGGAAAAGTGATTCAAGAACACCCTACATCTTGCTGGTAATCTTGCACTTGTGAAGCGTCAACTTCGCATCAAGAAGTTAAGTATACAGTGACAGATGCAGCCTCAGTGCGTGGTGAGGTGTTATTGTTGAGCGACGTGCTGCTTGAGTACATGCCCCACTTGCGTGTCTTTCAACAGACGACAATCTCGGATATGCGTGGGTGTTTCCAGCTCTGCGTGCCTCTGTCAGCGCAAGACTTGTGAACCTCAACGTGTGCCAGTACCTATTCTATTTGTTGCATTTCTGGCGTGAGACGGCTGAATTGGACATATGGGTAGTCATGTCTCCCCGCCTGCCTCAAGAGTGTATCGTCTGGTAGTAAAGATGAATTTCTTTTAGTTTGTTTTTACACGTGAGTTGTCCTGCCTATAGTGCGGTTAAAAGAGAAAACTGCCACGCAGCCATTCAAAATTTCAAACTCGGCACGCGCTCCTCACCTCTTCGCGCGGACCATCTGGAGTCTTCTGTGACGTTTCCCTTCGTCGCTAGGCAGTCTTCATCGCTGCCTTTAGACGTTTTCCAGCAGCAGCGTGCCTGGAGCCACTCGGCGTGCGTCTCCAGTGCGTGCTGCCATCTTATGTTTGGAGTCTCCTGAAGTCATATGCAGCTTCCAGCTTGGTACACTTTATGCCAACCACGTTTTGTTCATTGCGGGACAATAAAGTTCATTCGAACGTCGTCGTCATGCCACATTGAGACTTTCTGGTGCTTTCGTCAGTTTTTCCTCATCAAGCTCTGCCCTTGTGCTGTGCCCTGAGGCGGCGTCCTCCTTCAATCAAGAGTCATAGCATGGGGCATTTTGTTTGAGCAGTTGGTGATTTTCTTGCTCCGCTGCATCTACAGTTTTTCTTCTTGGTGAACTGTCGGTTTCCCCTCTTCACCACGTGCAAAGGGTCAATAACTGCGCTCATGAAGTTTACTGCTTAAATAGCTGGTTGGCGACATCTTCACCGAACTTTTTAACAAGGACTTCACGTCGGGCTGAAGACCTCGGGTGAGAGACCGCTCACCGGAGCTCGAGACTTTCTTTTCATTATATTGCTGGTCATTATAATGCATGTCTCGTTTTGGTGTCCGTGCCCTTAGGTCGTAGTTTGTTTATAGGGTTCATATCAGTCGTAGGGCAGCCCTCCTTCTAGTTTATACTGCACTGTGTACCCATCTTTGGGGAGGTCATGGGGGTGGTGAACCCTGTCCTGAGGAGTTTTAGTGGGTGGTCGCTGTTTCCCATTCAGGATATGGTGCCCTTTGTACCAATTTTTACACTGTTTATGCATGTGGCGTACTTTGTCGTGGTGAGGTTGTGGGTGCAGTCAGTAACTTAATTCAGTTTTTTTAGGGTGATGCTTACCCTGCTGTGTACCCTGTCACGTGGAGGTTGTATGGGCAGTCAGTGTTCTTTATGTTTAGACAAGAACTAGTTTATGACACTGTGCTGTTTGTATGGTTTCTTTACACACTCCCGGCTTTATCATCATCGTATTCCCTAGCTCTCTTCCACATTCCAGTCCCTTTTCCATTGTGATGAAAAGTTAAAGCTTGCGATCCAAGCCTCTCTTTCACCCGATAAAGGCCTCTCAATGGGTGTTGGAGGCTTACATAGCCCCGCCCAGGCCGTTCCCGTAGCCCCGCCTTTCTAGTTTTTATGACTCGCCCAGTCCCTCTCGCACATCCCACCCGAGTTCCTACCTAGTACCGCCCTCCTCTCTGGCTCCGCCCCCTGCTCTCTGGCTCCGCTCTATAGTACCTGGCTCCGCCCTCTCCTTCGTCAGCCTGTGCTCCATGAACCGTTCCCTGGCCCCGCCCACACGTCAACTGGTCCCGCCCCATGCTCTCTAGCACCGCCCCTCCTTTGCTTTTCCCGGCCTCTCTTTTTGGTCGCTCCCTCATCTCTCTAGGCCCGCCCCCTGCCTGGCCCTACTGTGCTCCAGAGCCGCCTATGCTCCAGCCCCCTCCCATTTACTTTATGACCCCGCCCCATGCTCTTTAGCTCCACCCCTGTTCTGCCTGGCCCCGCCTCTCTCTCTATCCCCGCCCCTCCTCTGCCTGGCCCCGCCTCTCCACTGGCCACCTCTTTCTAGCCCCGCCTCTCATCTGCCTGGCCCCGCCTCTCCTCCCCTGGCTCCTCTCTCTCTTGCCCCGCCTCTCCGATGCCTGGCCCCGCCTTCCTATATGCGAGCTCCTTCTCTAGCCCCGCCCCTCCTCTGGCTGGCCCCGCCTCGCGCATCTCTAACCTCTCTCTAGCCCCGCCCCTCTGCCTGGCCCCGCCTCTCCTCCCCCTCCCCTTGGTCCCGCAACGCTGTGAGGTGCGAGGAATGCCGCGGTCGGGTCTGCGGCCGGGCGGGGTTGGCGCATGCGCAGAGCGGGCCGTTGGCTCCAGTGGTTGCCGTGGCACCGGGGCGGGCTCAGGAGGCTGCGGGTAACGGGAGCCGGGCGGAGCAGGCACGGCAGCACCACGCTTCATCCCCGCGGTACCGGAGCCGGCTTGGGCATGAGGGACCGGCTGGCCGAGCTGTCCGCGGTGAGTCTGCGGGCTCAGGGCGTTCGTGCACGCGGGGAGCGAGCCTGGGGGGCTGGGAATAACGGGAGCAAAGGGGGGGCTGGGAATAACGGGAGCTGAGAATGGGAGCAAAGGGGGGGCTTGGAATAACGGGAGCAAAGGGGGCGCAGGGAGTAACAGGAGCAAAGGGGGGCTGGGAATAACGGGAGCAAAGGGGGGGCTGGGAATAACGGGAGCAAAGGGGGGGCTGGGAATAACGGGAGCAAAGGGGGGCTGGGATAAACGGGAGCAAAGGGGGGCTGGGAATAACGGGAGCAAAGGGGGGCTGGGAATAACGGGAGCAAAGGGGGCTGGGAATAACGGGAGCAAAGGGGGCTGGGAATAACGGGAGCAAAGGGGACTGCAAATTACGGGGAGCTGAGAATAATGGGAGCAAAGGGGGGCTGGGAATAATGGGAACAAAGGGGGGCTGGGAAAAACGATGGGCTGAGAATTACGGGCCCCTGGAAGAACAGAGCAGGATAGTGTTTGCTGCGATTAGAGGGTGTGGAGGGAATAATGGGCCTGGGAATAAGTGTGTGGGAACTAGGAGACTGGGAATTCCAGGGTCCAAGGAATAATGGAGGCTGCATGAAATAATGGGGGCTGAGTTTGAGTGTGTGGTAACTAGGAGACTGGGAATTCTATGGGCCAAGGAATAACGGGGGGGGCTTGAAATAATGGGGGCCTGGGTTTGAGTGTGGTAACTAGGAGACTGGGAATTCTAGGGGCCAAGGAATAACGGGGGGCTTGAAATAATGGGGGCTGGGAATCAGTGTGTGGTAACTAGGTGACTTGGAATTCCAGGTCCAATGAATTACGGGGGGCTGGGAATAAGTGTGTGGGAACTAGGAGACTGGGAATTACAAGGGACAAGGAATTACGGGGCTGTGAATAATGGTAGGGGGGCGGGGGCTGCCAATAGTGGGTGTCCGTAGCAGGTGGGGAGAGCTTAGTTTAAATGCTGAGAACATCAGACTAGGAACTTGTGGTCTGGGAACACGGGGTGGACATCCTGGAGCTGCTGGAACTGAGAATAACTAAATAGAATTAACAGGAAGGTGTGAAAGGGGCTTCTAGTGACCAGGGGAAGAAGGGGAGCCCGTGGAATAACCAGATATGATAATAAACAGGTGTCGGAGGATAACAGAATAGTCAAGACGCGAACTGGGGGTAAAGGGGCAATGGAAATTACAAGGGATACAGAGGACAATTAAATAGTAAAGACAAGATGGGGATTAAGGTGGTATGGAAATTACAAGGGTACAGAAAATAACGGAATAGGAATGAGGGATAAGGCAATAAAAAGGGGGGATGGGAATTACTGGGGTGCAGGGAATAACGGAACTTGGTAATACAAAATAAGAGCAAAGGTGCTGGGAATAACTAGAGCCTGGAAATAAATGGGGGATGGGAGGGGGGGGGGTGCAAGGGCTAATAATTACCAGGAGTAACTGGGGATTTCTGGAATACATTAAAGGGAAACACCGGCTGAGAACATAGGCAGATTGCAAATTACAGGGCATGAATATTCAGAAGAATTAGATGGTTGCAGAGAAAATTGGGGTCCTGGAAACAAGTAACTAGTAAAACAGGATTGACTATATCAAGGATGGGTATTACAAGGGAGGGGCATAAAATTAAATGAGTGCAAGGAATAGGAATAGTGGAAAGTCTATTTTTTTCCTAATAGATCCTTAAAGGAAAAAATCTGTTTTTTTATAATTAAAGTCTAATGATGCATATGTTGCCACATGGTACTTCACAGATAATGGGAGCAGACTACATTTGCAGGATTAGTTGCCTCCTGTGATACTTCTTGGGATAAATTATTTGCACCCTGTTTAATCTGTGAGGGCCCTAAATTAGGGATCCCAGTTTGTAATACCACCTATAATCTCGTGCATTTTTGTAATTTTTAGTATATTATGTAGTAGCCTGTTCATGAAAGTTTTTTTATGTTTTAAAAAACATTGGTTGAGCATTGATTTATTGTGTGTTATTCTTGTGCATTGTTCAGTTCTGAGTTTCCTCCCGTCTTGGATTGCTTTGCATCTGTACCCTGAGGTCAGGTTTTATGCTATAAACTAGGAAGGGGGTTTAATAGTAAGAGACCTTCAGACTCCGATCTCTCGTTTCGGTGGTGCCAGAGAGGCCTCAGTTGCATTGCACACAGTTGCAATTTTATATTTAGTGTTTAGTTGTGAGTGAATTAAAGTTCATTTTTCTTTGTCAAAGTATTAAGACTGGATAGTGAGATTAAGAATTATTGTGCAATATTTTTGGAATCCCTTATGTGTCTTAAATTCATTCTTTTGTCCGTATATTTTTAACTACGCTATTGGTATTCAATTCCTGGTACAACAAAGTGGCAGTAAGTCTGGCATTCTCCTTAATTCAGGAATGTCTTGCTTCAGTTACTTGTTCGATGACCAATATCCCTTTAACATTGAATGCTGATAAACGGAGGTGTTGTTTCTAGGGAATAATTCTCGGACCTGGACCACTGTTTGCTAGTAACATGCGCTTGGTCCACCCACTGCCTCTACTGCTGAACAAAATGGTGGTGTTACACTCAGTGCTGAACTTACCTTCTGCCCAGGTGTTAACATGATCACTGATGCATGTTACTCCCCTTTAAAAGAACTTAAAGAGAGGTCTTCCCTGCCACTGATTTGAAGAGGTATTGGGGATCTAGGCAGCAATCTCATCCGTTTTGGATTATGGCAATGCAACCTTGCTTGTATTTCCTAAATATCTTATCTGTTGCCTTTAGATTGTACAACTTGCATAATCCACAACTGTTATTTATTTGCCTCAGTGCACTTCTACTGAATCCAAGTTGGACTTCCTCCACAGGGTACAAATGACCAAATGGATCTTTTTTTGAGACACTTTGATTGGTGCTCGAGGCAGGTGCTATCACTTGTCCTGGGCATCTGAGCTCTTGGCTTCAGCCCTACATGTCCTCTCACATGCGTTGATCATCTTCTCGTGCACTCTTGGTTGTGCCCATGTTCCATCGGAGCAGGTGGACCTTCTCTTTGTTCTATTCCCAGTACCCCAGAAGTAAAATACTCTGCCCATGGGAGTGTGAGTTGTGCCTGTGACAGTGCAGGAAACAGTACATTAAATTCAGACCTAGTAGCATGGCCAGTGCTTGCTACATTTATATATCTGAAACTTACACTTAACTTTTAGCTAGATTTGTAATCAGGTTTAAGAAGATTTTTAGAAATCGTCATGTAGTCCTCAACCTAACTCTGTTACTGTGTTTATATGAACATTTATTTTCACATGATTCACAAGGAAGCAAACATGGACACCCCAGAAGGTATACTGTACATGGTGTTTATCTCATATCAGTAAATGGCGGTCAGATATGAAACAAACACAGACAAGTACTTGCCTTCTGTAGTGCCCACATTTGTTTCCTTGGAAGCATGTGAATATTATGAGGATCTCCTGCTTTTCCTCTAGCAGAAGGTCTCATCCCACATGGCATTCCTGTGCAGGGTACTATCTATCTCATTCAGAAATACAGGGCAATAGTGCCTGTGTAATGTATTGTTTCCGTTGAAAAGCTGTGGTGCTGTTTGACGAGTGTGCAGTTGGATGTGGTATATGGTTAAAGAAATTCACTGAGGCAAAAATCACTCCCTAGACCTTTTATTTTATACTTATACACATGTAGCTTATTAACCCCTTAACTGGTGCACCCCCGTACTGAACACAGTTTTGGCTATTTGGGGTAGTTCGCGCTTAGGGCTCCATAACTTTTTTCTCCACATAACATATCCACCCCAAATTTGTGTCCTTTTTTCCAACATCCTGGGGTTTCTAAAAGTATCCAGGTTTTGTGGATTCCCCTGGAGGGGATGTAGAAAATAGGCAGTATATAGCTAAATTTTGAGTTTGGGGGAAAAATGGGTAAAAAGTGCTCTAGATAAAAGTGTCTGTTTTTTCCCTCCTAAAAATGGCATCAACAAACGGTTTGCTGTGCTAAAGGGATTTGCGTAGTTCCCCAAGGGTCATCACTCAGCCCCACCCACTTCAATACCTACATGACTCCCCTGGCACACCGTCAGATCACACGGACTCGACATAATCTCCTACGCCGACGACACCCAGCTCATCATCTCACTGACCCTTCCTTCGCCAGAGCTAACTTTCACTCCTACATGATGGACGTCACGGAATAGATGAGATTCAACTGTCTGAAACTCAATACTGAAAAGACGCAGATGCCAGTTCAAGATGATGACCCACGCCTACAAAGCCCTACACAACGATGGGCCAGCATAACTCAACAAACGACTGGCCTTCCACCAACCAACCAGACACCACCGGTTCACCTCCCGATCCCTCGCAGAGACCCACCAGATCCGCCGAACCAACAGCGGAGGACAATCCTTCTCTCACCTGGTAGCCAAGACATGGAACTCCCTTTCCTTTCACCTAAGAACCTCCGCATTGCTCCTGCAATTCAGAAGAGACCTCAAGACCCAGTTGTTTGAATGAGATATGATCAGCAGTAGCCAAAAGGGCACAGAGACCCTAAGGGGTGAGTTGCCGCACTATATGAATGATTGCTTGATTGAGTCACCATCCTCCCAGCTTTCAGGAATATGGATAGCTGAAAAAAAACATTTTTTTGTCGCAGTTTTGGCATTTTTCAAAGAGGTAGCCCTTTTTGCCTATTTTGTATGCTCTAACCTACTTCCAGTTTGCGGTGGAAACCAGTGTGAAACACATGGATGATCCAGAAAAAATATCGATTTCTGAGAAGTAGATAAACTTCCAAATTTAGTAAGACGTCATATGTGTAGATCCCTCAAGGTTTTCCCAAAGAAACTAATAGTTGAAACAAAGAAATACTGAAAATGATTAGGAAAAAACGACCATTTGTGACAACGTTTTCTTCTGTAACTTTTTTCACAATGGCTGATTTATAAAAGCAATATGCCATTACATCTGCTAGACCTTTCTGGTTGCAGGTATATAGAGGGTTTGAAGGTTCTCTAAAAACCCAAGGTACCCAGTGCCAGAAACTGAGCTGCACCGTACAATAGTTTTTCATTGTGAACTGAGTGTAGACCAATTCATATGGTGAAATATGTAGAGTGAAAAATGGATAGCATGTATTTCTGAAATGGTTCACAAGGTATGGAGTTTAGGAGCAGTGGTTAGTTGTACATCTCTGAATTTGTGGGTACCCGTACTAGCATATGATGAAGAGGGTATTTTTCAAAATGTCTTCTTTCCTACACACTAGCTTCTATTTGGAAGGCACAAATGCAGCAAAATCCAATTAGTAATAACACGTGTTCTGCTATTCTATGCTCCCACATGTTGGGGCATTGTGGGCAGCCCCCACCCCTATATTTATTTTAAAAATAGACTCTGGTGTTTAGTGGACTTTATACCTCCAGAGGAGGGGCAGATCAGAGGTAATTACCCCATATGACCCCCCTTCCGGGGGATAGAAAGATTCTCTCACTTTGGTTGGGATGGGGGCATTGCCATTTCAGGCAGCGCCCCCCCCCCCCCTGTATAAAAAAAAACAAAATCCCTGGTGTCTTGTGTGATTACCCCCACCCCCCGGGGATGGGGGGGTTGGGGGGAGGGAACGACTTATCATATGGGGGTGGGGTGAGCACATTCCCTTGCCCAATGAGCTGCTCCCCCAAAATCCCTGGGGTCTAGTGAGTGGATCCCTGTTTGGGGATCGCTCTCTTATGGAGATCCCCAAGCAGGGATCTACTGGGCAGATATATCATTGGAAAAGGGTGATTCTCCCCTTTCCAACGATACCTCTCGCACCCCAATCAGTGCTCAGGTGCTGAGATAGGCCCCGAGCACTTATGCAGTGAAAGTAAAACAAGCCCATCGGCTCGTTTTACTTTCACTTTAGTGTAATGACGTCAGCATGCCCTGTGCACTGATCGCCATTACTCTATAGAAAGTAACAGGCTCAGGCTGCTCGAGAAGCTCTTCCTGAGCAGCCAGAG
This sequence comes from Calotriton arnoldi, assembly GCA_963921515.1. Lineage (NCBI taxonomy): Eukaryota > Metazoa > Chordata > Amphibia > Caudata > Salamandridae > Calotriton > Calotriton arnoldi. The sequence goes on along the minus strand of CAWUFW010001353.1, from coordinate 2,577,003 downwards.
AGAAACAAGCATTGGCATAGCCAATAGGTCTCGCCTTTGGGACCTTGTAAGAATTTGGCCATGCAGCACATCGATAACACGATAACAAGTAAAGGCGCTCTTAAAGTGAAAGCGGCAGTGATCAGAAAGTGAAAGCAGCCCCGTTCACAAATAATTAAGGCGCACTTAAATGTAAAAGCAGCGCCCTTCACAAACAAGGTGCACAAGGTGAAAGCGGCGCCATCACAAATAAAGGAGTGAGGCCATGCTGTATGGTAAAGCGCGGTGCTCACCTCTGCCACTTCTTACATTTCGATTGATGTTTGCCTGAATGCTTGGCGGAAGAGCGGCGTCTTCCGGGTTTTGCTAGATTTCCTGTAGACAGCCTCGTACTGATGACGCAAAAGCAGTGAGTGTCCAAGGGTAGAGCTTTCAGGGTGTAGTGATCTTGGCAAAGCTTTTGTGTCTTCAGGGCAATGACTCCGGGCGGTGCATGTGTCTCTGGGTGTAGGAGCGTTTGGAGAAGTGCCCAGCGGTGGGTGGCATTTCATCACCCGAGTACAGCCTTATGGGCTAGGCCGAGCCCTTTAAGTCCACCCCTTTTAGCGTCTTGCTGCATATAGACTCTTTGTTGCCGGTGCTGATGTGACCAGTGCAGGGCCATTGCATTCCTCGAATGGTTACACTACGCTGTTGCCTTTGTGATGTGGAAAAGAAGTTCCTTTCTGCACGCAGCGAGTGCAGATTTGTCAACCACAGGAGCATCGTCCCCATTGGGGCAGGGGCTCACAATGAAGGCTTCCCGACCTCTTACCGCTATTACATATAAGGCAAAAAAGCGCCTTTATTTTCTCATTCGTTAAGCGGAAAAAAGCCTTGAGAAAGCAACAAACAAACAAAGAAGCTTCGCATGGGATCCGCACTCACAATCAGCATAGGCAAAACAATCGCAACTTGTAAAACTGACCCATCAGTGGTCAAATGTGTATTTGAGCTACTCTGTGGGTGGCACGGAGTGGTAAGTTGGAAGTGAGATACTCGAGTGCTAGGAGGTCTACCTAACCTCAGAAGGGAAGCAAAGAGTCTTATGAATTTGCATTTGGTCCTCAGCTTGAGGCACTTGGCACTTTGTGTTAAATTATACATTAATTGAGGTCTTGAAGTAGTGTACACAATCACAGGAACTAGCGAATGTTTATACTGCACTGGTTTAATTGTTTTCGGTATACATTACAAGTGGCAAAGAGATTCTAATAATGGCCAGTGTATCTTCATATCGAATAGATAAGACAAAAGACATAAAATACAACAAACAAATGTAGGTGGTAAATATTTTAATGAGTCCAAAGTCTGTTTTGCCATATCATTTGTTAACACTGACAACATTCTGCTGAATCAGCTTTACAACAGAGTCCAGTTTTTGGGTCTTCTGGTTACCAAGAAAAACAATCTTGCAAAAAATATGCATCAAAACTGCCTGTAGGGCAATACGGTTCAGAATAAAATGCTTAAATTTAGTAGTGCATGCTCTCATTATGCCTCGTCCCTTGGGGGAAAAGGTCACTGTTGAGGACTGCTATTTGACTCTCCTCTGTCAGACAGGCAACAGAGCTGGGTGTGGAGAGAAGTAAAATGGGTTACACATAGCAGTGCACCGTGTACCACGTGCCCAGGGGCGGCAAAGTGTCTCCTTCATTCAATATGCGTTTCTCTTCTACAGTCGGTGGCAACTAATTCCATCCATGCCAAAAGGACGGCTACAAAGGGAACAAGCATTGGCATAGCCAATAGGTCTCGCCTTTGGGACCTTTATAAGTGTTTAGTTATCCAGGACAATATCCTTGGTGGGACAACATCAACTGTTGCATGGCTAAACACTTATAAGGTCCCAAAGGCGAGACCTATTGGCTATGCCAATGCTTGGTTTTTTTAGCGCTGCGACACCTTTCGGTACTGTGCGCCCTTCATTTATTTTACTTACTTACTAATGGCTTTTCTCTAGCACACAACAAAATTTAAATGTCTGTAAACAAACTGTGCAGATATTTCTGAATATATCATCAGAGTTAGGAAAGCACAAATGAAACCTGCTGGAAACAAATATTTGAATACGATCAAAATCAATCAATACACTAGGTGATGCCATTTCCGCACATTATCGTTTGTGCGCTGTATAGTTTTATCAGAAAAACTGCATGTCTATGCAAATGTAATGGTCATTTCAATTACAAATGTGTTTGTAATGGCAGTGCACTGCCACACCATGCATACTCCACTCTATGCTGCTCTACTTCACTCTACGCCGCTTTACTACTCTATGCCACTCCACTCTACAATACTCCACTCTACGACACTCCACTTTACGCCACTCTACAACACTTTACTCCACTCTACGACCCTCCACAACAATCCACACTACTCCATTCTAGGGCACTCTGCTCCACTCTACGCCCCTCCACTCTAGGCACTCTACACCATGCCACCCCATGCTACGACACTATGCCACTCCATGTAATACCCCTCCACTCTAAGCCCCTCTGCACCTTTCCAATCTACTCTACACCACTCTGACACTCTTCTCCACTCATACCACTTTCCTCTACGCTGCTAACTTTTAGCCATGCTGAACAGCAGCTATGCTGGTATACAATATGGCTAAAACACATTGGCAAAGCCAATAGCTCTTGCATAGGCGAGACCTACTGGCTTTGCCAAAGATTGTTTAAATTTAACAGTTGTATATAATGGTGCTTTACTGCAGAAGGTACTAAGCGCTTTTAAAATAACAGATCAGTACAAGCACAATTTATAGTCAGAATGACTGTGATGGGGAGGCCATACTCGGAAAACAAATGCCACCTGGCTTGTGAAAAACTTATACAAAAGTTGTCTTATGATAAAAATGAAAAATACAGCTTTAGCTTTACTCCTAGCTGCATACAAGGCTTACTTAGCCAATCCCCTTGAATTAAGAGGTCACAAGTTATCACAAAACAATATATTTAATTACAGAAGGGGTACAGGTGCCTCACCACAGCATATACAACTCAAGTTAATCATTTGTGTCAACGAGGTTTCCACAGAACCAGACCAAATACGAACATGTGGCTGTCTTAATTCCTAGCCAGCAGCAGCATTTGACCACTTTGGTTTCTCTATTTTCACAGTCCCTGTAGGTCGAGAAATGCTCCTGACTTCAACACCTGAGGTCCACTGAGCTACTACTAGTTTGCTATCGTTGGAAATTCGGTCCTGTGTAATTTAATATTATGTTCAGCATTTCCGGTCTGAAAACCCACAAAGAATATGCTTGTGCCTTAACTCCGACCTCAAACTGAATATAGCAGCATAGGACAAAAAAAATCTGCAAAGGCATCCTACATATTTAGGGGTTATATCAAGATACCGGATGTTAGAGTGACAGATCTGCTATGGTATCACAAAGTGCACAATATGTATTATAAGATCTAAAATAACTACAAGCACATGCAACGAAGTTACTGCAAGTCATATGGGAGTTCTAAAACCTCGTGAGGGGACTCCGTCTGCGAACACATGCAATGCGTTTACTTAATTCCTCAGTGTTTTGCAACTCTTGATTGTGTAAGGTTGAGAGTCCTTGATGCCAAACATTCTCAGCCACCCGTTTCCTATTTACAGCCAAGAGGTAATAAACTCCTTAAATACATAGACCACATGTTAAATTCCATTGCTATGTGTGAACCTGGTTTGCTGTCAATCATAATTCAGGACAACAATAGATTAGCTTCAGGATTTTAAACGGCCCAAATGAAAGCAGCCGCTCGTGTTTGATGAGCTGTGTTAAGTAATTGTAATTGCATTTATATAGCACTTACTACCCCTGACGAGGCGTCAAAGCGCTTGTTCAGCGAGTAGCACGCTACTCCGGAACCCAAAAGGATTAGTGGTGAATTAGTATAGTGAAATATGAAATTATTTGAACAATGGGTATGCTAGTCTGTTATTTAGATTGAGAAGAATAGTGGGGGGATAGAAAGGAAAGGTTTGCATCTATATAACGCTTGCTACCCCCGATGAGGTGTTAAAGCGCTTTTCGGCGAGTAGCATGCTACTCCGGGACCGGACGCTTCACTGTCCAACGATCTCAAGAATGAAATCTACCCAACAGGGAAAACACCTCTACTTAAAAATCCATCAACTGTCTGAAGAGAGGATTAAGGTTTTTAGGCCTTCGACAAGACATGCTCTGTTGAGGCAGACGTGTCCAAACACAGGCTAATTCTACATACAATAATGTCATCTGAATTCGAAGAACAAATTCTTATATTCAATGATATAGGAAAACTTTTCATAATGACCCATGACATTGCAACACATTACTGTGGCAAGGTTATTTGAGATGTGCTCACCTACAGAGATGTGAAAGAATTTAAATGATGGTGCAATGGGTACAAACGCCTAAAACCTCATGTGTCTTCATCATAAAGTTAGCAGTGAGTAAAGATAAAGGACAGGCTATTCTCTATTTAATAAACGGTAGAACTGAACCTCTGACGGACAGCATTTGGACAACAGGAAAAAAAGCTACTATTTATATATGACAAAACAACTGGATACAAATGAAGAGATCTAAAACAAGTGCTTATTATTCTTCATACCTTAGCTCAGACTCTGGCCTGCTCTGAGCGCACTACTATCAGGCTATGGAAATGGTTCTACCAAAAAAACTTCGCAACTGTAAGTATTTGAAAAAACTCCCCCTTTCCAACCCATACTCCCGCTGAATATCCCCAAACTGACGAACCCCTACTTGCGTTATTAAATCCCCGGCGATCCGAACTCCCTTCGTTGCCCAAAAGTCCATTACCCCATCTGAAAAAATATCCGGAAGCATAGGATTTTTATAAAGCAGGGTATAATAATTGAATCTTCCCATACCAATCATTCTTTTTAAAGCCCACCAAATATTAGATGCAGCAGCAAGGGTCTTAAATTTAGTCCTTTTATAGTAGCTATGCTCTGTAAATTTAAAAAAGCAATTTTCGGCCTGATCCCCCAATAACAATTTAAAAACATCCGGAATTTCAATTTCCCTATCATTATCCCGAGAAGGTGCACCAAACAATATACCCATATATTGAAGAGCCGCAGCCCAATAATAAGAACGAAAATCCGGAACTGCAAAGCCACCTCTCTCTCGTGGTAAACACATATAGCGAAGAGCCCTCCTAGTTTTACCCTGTGCCCAAATAAAATGATTAACTAAATTTTCCAACGCTATAAACCAATGTTTAGAGAATTCCAGCGGAATTGCCCTAAACAGATAAAGAATTTTTGGCAGAAACATCATTTTCACCACATTACGCCTCCCAACTAGTGACAGATGAAGGTTATTTAATCGCTGAAAATCCCCTTTCGCCTTCCTAAGTATTGGTCCAATATTCATGGCGACTAGGCTGTCTAGATCAGACATAATTGAGATTCCCAGATATACACCTGCCTTTGTAACACGAGGGTCCTCAAAATTAACAAACTGATTCAGTATAATCTGGGTCTTGGTGCTATTCAGTGCATATCCAGAATATCTACCAAACTCTTGCGCAATATGCTCTACCGTAATTATTGCCGAGGAGGGATCTGCTGTAAGAACAGCAACATCGTCAGCGTAAGCTAATACTTTAGATTCTATACCCTGACAAATAATTGGAGATATTCCATTGCTGACCAGTAATAACCGAATTAAAGGGTCCAAATATATGGCGAACAGCAGGGGAGAAGCTGGACACCCCTGCCGGGTCCCCCGTTGTATAGCAAAAGATTGTGTATATACACCATTCAGCCTTAAGCGAGCCGTAGGTGTTAAATAGAGTACCTGAATGGTTTTAATAAAGCCCTCCCCTAACCCAAACCATCTCAATGATTCCCATAAAAACCCCCAGGAGACCCTATCAAATGCCTTTTCAGCATCAAGCAGCAAGGCAGCCATAGGGTCCCCTGAGGCCTCCATTGCATCAAAGAGTGTTATCACTCGCCGTACATGCTGAGTGGTCCCCCGACCTATTATAAACCCATGTTGACACGGATGAATACTTTTCTTTATAATTTTATTTAGTCTTGTGGCGATAGCTTTCGAATTTTTTTTTACATCGCTGTTCAATAATGTTATGGGGCGATAAGAGCCGGGCTCCCTCGGTGGTTTATCTTTTTTTAAAAAAACCACAACATCCGCACCAGCCCAAGATTCGGGTGCCGTGCCTCCCCTTTGAGCCTGCAGAATTACATCACACAGATCCAATCCGATAATATCTAAAAATATTTTATAAAACTCCAGTGGGATCTGATCTGGTCCGACTGCCTTACCCGAAGGTAAATCTAATAAGGCTCTCGTTATCTCTTCTTGAGAGAAGGCACGTTCCAAATTCTCCCTATCAGCTAGGTTAACTTTATTTACAGCAATTCTATCTAGGTATTTTCGGGTTTCCAATGGCGTCTCTAATGAATCTTCAGTATATAAATGATGATAAAAAAGCCTAAAGGTCCCTCGGATCCCGGAGGGGTCTGTTATTACCCTTTTATTCTTGTCATAGATTTCCGTTATCTGGCCAGCCACGGTTTTCTGTCTAGCTCTTACTGCCAATGTATGCCCCACCCTCTCATTATATTCATGGCAATGTTCTTTTTTTGCTAGATAAATTTCAGCAGCCTTTGCAGCAATATGTTCACCCGCCTCAGTCTTTTTAATAGCAAGCCGAAGTATAATCTCATCAGCCGACCTGCCCTGGCTAAGAGTAGCAGCCAATACCTCTTCCAGGTTTATCAAATTAATTTTAGCCTCCTCCTCTCGTTGTCGTTCCTTTTTCTGTCGATAAAAACTATAGCTAGTCGTCTCCCCTCTAACCCCCGCTTTAAAAGCATCCCATACGATTCCTATATTTGCACTCCCTCGGTTGTACTCCCAAAATTCTTTAATCCAGCCTTTCATATATAGGACATATTCTGGATCATATAACAGCCTCCGTTCGAAAGTCCAGCACCGAGGTTGCTTCCCTCCCCTTTAAAGCTAACTGTAAGAATTATTGGATTATGGTCAGATAATATCCGAGGGAGCAATTCTATACTAGAATTGGGAAGGAGATGATGAGAAGCCAGAAAGTAGTCTAAACGAGAGATAATCTTATGTGGTGCAGAAAAAAATGTACTGCCAAATTCAGTAGGTTTAAGATATGCCCACATATCAGTTAAACCATTATTCCTTATTAGATTATCTAGCGCATTACCAGTCCTTTTTTTTGGTACAAAAAGGGGGGGGCTTAGCGGATTTAGTAGAAACAGAGTTTTAGATACTATTCGGGGTAGCACTAAGGGTACTATTAGGTTATTGTATACTGAGCTGATTGAATTAAAGCAAGATGATTTAGATAAGCATGAGAACAAATGGGTGGAACGAGTGGGTGCTACACAGGAGGGGCTGGTTGAATCTCTGGGTCTAGCCCAGACTGTCTTGTGCTCTGCTGGGCTCCAAGCACAACATTATAAAACTGTTTTCGCATTATATTATACCCCAGCAAGGATAAAACAGTGGGGTGGGCTCTCAGGGATTCATTGTGCACGGTGTGGGCGGCGGCAGCAGATCTTGTGCATATGTTTGCAACCTGTCCATGTCTTCAGTGTTTGTTAGATTCTATTATGCGATTTTTAGATATGTCACTGGGGTTAAAAATTATGATAACACCTGCTCTGGTATTGCTGGGAGTTAATAGAAGCGAACGGAATGATACAGCCAAAAAATTTCTCTTTGTGGCTATGGCTGTATTACGGATGAGCATTGCTTCAGCCTGGCTTGATCCTCTTCCCCCTTCCTTTCATCAATGGCTATCACGATTACTTTCACTATACACAATGGAAAGGGCCATTTATGAGAGGAAGAGTAATAGCTAAAAATGCTGGGGCAGAGTATATGGGCATTATTGGCAAGATGGAAGGATAAATAGGAATTTTAAGGGCAATAATCTAGGCTAATTTATTTGTGTATGGGATGGTGTAATCCTAAGGATCGTAAATTAATGTTTGAGTCATGAATTTAGATTATTGCTTGTCAACCTTTTTGGTTTCTTATGCTTGCTGCTTGTTCTTATGGCTTTTTTCTGTTTGTTTTTTTTTTATATTATTTTGTTTTTCTGACTGCTTAAAATGTCTTGACTGAGATCCTCGCTTTATTTTTATTGTTTACTTACTCTCTTTACTTTTTCTGCACGTATTGTCAATTTATTGTGAAATTGGTGCTGATCCATGGGTGAAAATTTCGTTCAAAATATCCAATAAAAATATTAAAAAAAAAAAAAAAGGAAATGGTTCTACTGCATCATGTGTAGCTCTATATGTATTCAGGTTTTTAGCAGAGTTAAAGAAACCAGACAATCTCTTTTACTATCCAAATGATATGGTTTGTCACGGATAAAATATGTTCTGGCTCAGCTTTTTTTTTGTTTGAGTTATGCCCAAGTATTTAACATGGCCATGAAGTATCAATGAGACTGTGTGGCTTACATTAATTTAACAATAATAATTACACAAGTACATCTTAGTTTTTAAACTAATTTACCTTTGTAATCCGATAAGTTTCCATCTCTGAAAGTCCATGATGTGCAAAGGAGGCTCTGCCCAGTGTTTCACAGGTTTTGCATACGTATCGTAATTTGGAACAAAGATTGGCAATGCAGTCACAAGCTTCTTTACAATCACTTCTTCCTCCCCAAGTACTACCAGCGTCCTCCCACTAAGCAGCGAGTATATTGCAGGTTGGGCAAATGGATATTGTCTTATAAATCTCAATGCATTCTGGCCCGCCCTCCTCTTTTGTCTTTCTGGCAAGCGGCCAACAGAACAAGCAGGTGAAGGAGTCCGGGCAGAACTTGCAGATGCGCTACTCATAAAACTAGTGGAATCTGAAAGTTCATCCACACTCGTCCTACAGGCTTCACTGATGCTTAAAAAGTTTGGCTCAAATGCATTAGTTGAGGCTGTTCCTGAGACACACACGGATGGATTTTCTCCATCTTCCACAGAGACGTTCGCATGACACCCATGATCTACCTGTCTGAATGGCTGTGGTGGAACACTGACCACATTATCCTCTCCAGTAAGGTTTTGTTCCTGGTCAGTTGATGGGTCTAGAAAGAGTGGGCTTTCTTTCCCAATACAACAGGCAGAATCTGATGCCAATGCGATCTCATTTTCAGAACCACAATACTCCTCCACAGTGCTGGTCTTTGAACTGAAATATGGATCAAGTTGCAAGCCCTCATCCTCTTCATAATCTACATGTTCTTCTTCGTTGATGGCACTTGGGTAACTTGCTTTAAAGTCTTCAGGAATCAAAGTTTCGGAGGTACACGTACTAAGAACTTCAATACTGTCTTCACTGACAGTCCTTTCGCTTCAGCACTTGTGGACTTGAATGCATCGACAAACATGGCTGGCTTTCAGAGTGAGTTAGAACTGAAGCAGACTTTTTGGTTCGTAAAATCTCAATACTTTCACCCCTGCTTATACTGCCTTTTAGATCAACATCAAAAGCCTCAGAGTTCTCCTGGTTGCCATAAGCACTTGATTCAGTCACCTCAGTCTCCTGTGAATCATCTTCAACCACATCTGGATCCATCTTGTGAGAAGTTGGCCTGGCACATGCTGTCCACTAGTTCTAGTGGGCACCTTGCACCAGTCCAAACGACCTTTATTGATGATAGGTTTAAAGACAACCTTTATTGAAAGCTATCCTAGTGGTAGCTATGGAGAGCAGCCTTCAGGCTAAGTCTTGAAGGACTGTTAAGCTGTTTGTTTTACCAGTCTATAATCTCATGAATGACCAAATGAAAGGAGAACCACACCAGGTGTATATATATAAAATATATGTATTTATTACTAAACACTACCCAATAGTCTCTTTATGAGGCTAGAGGTCAAAGTACACAAGTTACAAGTCAAATAGCACAGTAAATCAGCACAATATACGATTAGCCCTAGGGGCGTACCAAACCATATATTAAGAAAGTGGTATAAGAACCATGACTTAAGTAGACACAAGGCCTTAAGCCTGTAGAATCGCTGGGACCCCAAGGTAGTGACACAGGGGACCCACGGGGGCCGTGTGCAGTGTGTGAACACAGCCGCGAGCTCCATTAACGTCTATGGGAAAGTCGCGGTTAGAATTTTAAAGTTTAAGGACACTTAGAAATGGACTAGGACCAAACCCTCTTGGACTTAGACAGTTCTAGGGTCAACACTCACGGGAGCACCGGAGTACTCGAGTTACCTCACCCAGGGAAGCCGGGTGCATAGGTGTCAAATGGTGTCGGGTCGCGTTGTCGATTTCAATGGCAGCCTGCAGAGAAGTGCTGCTGCCGGGAAGATGTGAAGTGTCCGAAGGGATCCAAGCCTGGATCGGAGGTGAGAAGAACCTGAAAGCAGAGGGGACAGAGTCTGGGTCACTGGCCAGTGACCAGGGGCACGATAGTCGAATGCCCACCGATGTCGGGTGTTTCAGGTGAAAGAGGTGAAGCTTGACTCTTCAGCCACGAGGCCCCGGAGGCGTCGACGACGACCAGGAGCTGGATTCACGCTGTCCCACGAAGGATGTCGAGTGCTGCAGCGTTGGTGTCCGGATTGAACACAACAAGCCTTGGCAACAGCAACCCACGCAGAACGGAAAAAGATGCTTCGGTGCAGACCAGCAAGGTCTGAGGGACTCACCACTCGGTGGGGAGTCAGGGCACGTCTGGAGCAACCAGGAAAGCCCAAAGAAAATCAAAGTTGCCTTCACAGGGACCCACCAGTGGACGGATCAGGGATCGCGAAGGAGCCTCGAGCGGAAATGCAAGAAGCGGGCCCACAGAACACTCGTGGAGTGTAGGCTCACCATCTTCGGTGCAAATGGTGCTCGGGGCCTGGGCTACAAGTAACCCAAAGCAGGACTTCAAGGGACGTCGAGAAGTCGATGCACTAGCAAATGTGCACGGTGTCCAGGAGTTCCGGTTCTGCGTCACTCGTGAGGGCTGCAGATCTCAGCTTTGCTGGGGACTCGGGTCGGCCCCCGAGAAGTCTGAAAATCCTCTTCCTGGGCTGCAAGTACTTCGGAGTCCGGCGGGAGCTTCGGAGATGCAGACCGGCAATTGCTTCGTTGGTGCCTGCCAAGCAGGGGAGTCACTCCTTGACCCCAAGGGAGATTTCTTCAGTCCTCTAGTCTTGAGTAGAGCGTCGAAGTTCCAGGATTCAGTTGCAGAGTTTCGTCCAGGGATATCTAAAGTCCTGTTGCCAGGGGTTCCTTACTTATACCTAAGAAAGGGGTTGGACTAACTCTGGGGACCCGCCTATGGGAGGGTTTGGAAAGAGGGGTGGGTACACCCATTTCCTTTGTCCAGTTTCGCGCCAGAGCAGGGGCTGGCAGCCCCTGCAACCGGTTTGAACTGGGGTATGCACGAGGACACCAAATGTGCCCCCAGTGCAGGACTTCAAAGCACTCTTGGAGTGCACCCACCCAGCCCCAATCCACTAAGGCCTGTCTGGGAGGTGGTAACACCTCCCCGTGACAGGAAACCTATTGTCCAGGCCTCCCTTGCCGGAGTTTCTGTCAGCAGCAGGAGGCCAGACTCGTGTCTGTGGCTGCAGCATCCATTTTGTGATGCCAGGACTCTGTTTAGTTGGTACCGGGTATACCGGTGCTGTCATGTCTCTCCCTCTAGAAGGGTGGGATCATACTCCCACACCAGTTACTGGTGTGGGGGTATGATTCCAAGGTGTTTGAAACCAAACACAACATGTTTCCGTGCAGCCATCCCAAAGTTAGCATTTACCGTTTACGATATAATTCACTTAAGAGTATATGGTCAGGCTGCACCACAGACCACCCCGGAGAGGAGATTCCGAAGGCTGCAGGGGGGCTCTGCTCATGCAGGGGCACCCTCTCTCATAAAACCAAGCACCCTGCCTTCAGTATTGATAAGGCCTGCCATAGGGGTGACTGATAGGTTTCTATGTGCAGTCATAGGTGAGATATAGTGAACCTATATCTCTGTAAGGGGTGCATGCACCATCTCACTCAGGCTGCTGTAGCAGTCCTGTGGTGTCATTTTGGAAGGCTGCCCAGGGGTGGCATAATACATGCTTCAGCCCCTGGTAGGCCTCTGGGGTACCTATGCCCTGGGTACATAGTATACCATATACTAGGGACTTATAAGGGTACCCCAGAATCCAATCTGAAGTGTACTTAAGGTACATGGAATCAATTTAGAGAGGAAGCAGCTAGGCTGGGGTCCTGGATAGCAGGGCCCCAGCCAGACTAAAGTAAAAAAACAGTGAAACATCAGCAAAAAGTGGGGGTAACCATAAGAGGCAGATCCTACACATCTTAATGGGGACGGATTCTACACTAGATTTGTACGATTCCAAGCTTGCTGATACTTTTAAACCGTCAGGCTCTTCAAGTGATTTAGGGGCATGATTGTCAAACATGCTCTCCATGTTAGGGTCACACTGCTTTTCAAAATTAGGTTCATCACAAAGGGAGGCATCTTCAAAGAGAAAATTGGCAACATTCAGCTGTTTCAAAAGCGTTCTCTCAATTTGATTTTCCAAGAGATAACAAATATCACCTCTGTATTTCTTTTCAATTTGAGTCAACTGATCTACAGTTATAGTAAAAAAATAAAGATCACAAAGCTCTTCAAGAGTCTTCAGCTTCTTATGAAAACACTTTGCCGACTTTGCCTTAATGAACTTGGGCGTATAAGATGGTCTCCGTGGGAAAACAACTGCTTCACATTGATCTTGAGGCTGCTCATCTGAGTCAAGAGTAACTGGTATTGAGTCCAAGTCTGTGTTGGCATGGTCCTGAGAACCATCCGGCTCATAAGGGTAGAAATCAGTCTCTTTCAGCTTTCTGTACGGATAAGATTGGATTTGCTTCAAAAGGTCTTGATGCTCAATTATGGATTTTTCAACATTGGCCAGTTCATTGGCCTTTTCAATAGCCTGAGTTGTATAAAATCCTTTGTCATTAGTTTTTATTTGCAATTCCATTTCATTGTGAAGTACAGCCCTGGTGTATTCCAGGTCTTTAAGTTTTTTTTCAAGTTCGTTGGCAAAAGCTTTTCTGTTGCCAGTCTTCAGGCACTCTGAGGCTTTGGAGAACTCTGCAGAAATTTCCAAAAACTGTTGCATAATCTTGTCCTCATCTGTCGTAATGTAAGCAATGCAGAAAGGTCGTACAAATCCCCTGGCTTCAAGATCGTAAAGGGTTAGATGGTGTACATAGGCGAAGGCACCTTCCTTGGAGTCCCCCCAAGACCACTTTTGAGTCTTCAACAAAATTTAGTTTCGGGTATGCGGAGCCAGGAGGGTGCCCCACAAAGGAAGCCTGGTAGTCCACTGACATAATCCTTAGTGAAAAATAATTCAGATCAAAATTCTCATACACCCTGCTGTCATCCCGGATTGTGAGCAACGGCTGGGGCCCCACCTGCTCTGAGAATTCTGAAATGAGGATGAAATCTCTGGTGAACTTTGGGGCAGAGAGCTTGGACCATGGGTTGGAATCATTGGCGAATGGAAAGAGAGGTACGGAGTATTCCTCAGGCAGGGAGGGGAAATCGGTGTAGCTTTCCTGAAGAGGCTCCTCTTTGGTTAAAGCCACCACATCAGGGGCGCCGATCATATTTTCAGAAGGGTGGGATGATCATAGGGCAGAGAAAACTAAAAAACGGAAACCAAAAGCAATACTGAGTTTGCGGATTTGGGGGTGCAACTGGAAGAGGGGAAAACTGGGTTGGATGTAAAAATGCTGGTGTGAGTGAATACAAGATGTGACCAGGAAAGGCGAAGTAGAAAAACAGGATGGTAGTTAAATGGTGCACAACAGTTCCTATCGCAGGACAACAGGGTGGTGGGGGTCCCCAGGGTGTTTAACAACAGCGGCCGAGCCTGCTTTCAGGGAAGGGTCGATTCAGGATTTAAAGGCTTCTGTGGAGGCAGGGAAGCGTCCTCTCCGCCAAGGAGTACTTTCCGGGGATATATGTGGGCTTAGCTATACCCCGCGGCAACACGTCACTGGGAAGCAGGGGTGAGGACTTGGGCAATGATTAACGAGCTCTATGGAGAAGGAATAGAGGGTCACCCGGGACATGGTTGGGACCACTCTGAGACCGGTATAAATAAATAAGGGCCCATTCATGCCGGCCCTCATGAATTAGGAGGGAGGATAGAGAATATGATCTTACCTCCCACGACGGAGGGTTTAAAAAAAAATAAAGAAGTCCTAGCGCCCGAGCTTTCCTTTCGATTCAGAACCACTTCAACAAGCACGTGAGTGGTCCGCGCGCCACAACATCTGTTTTGAATTATCGCGCACGCGTCTGGGCACGATAATTCAAAACAGATGGTGCCTGTGCGGGTAACCGCAAGCAATAGGCCACACGCACGAGCGTGTGGTCAGCTTTTTGAAGCCCCCTTACAATAAGTCTCGCAGAGCATCGCGTGCGCGCTGCTAGGCGAGACCTAAGGTCAGCTTTTTGAAGCCCCCTTACAATAAGTCTCGCAGAGCAGCGCATGCGCGCTGCTAGGCGAGACCTAAAAAAAGACTTGTCCGTACTAGGTGGGAAAAGGAATGGTAGCAGTCGAGCAATAGACACCTCGGAATTATTTAGAAAGCTTTGACTGGAAAAAAAGCGCATCACTGAATGGCATCTGTAAAGTGATTTTTGCATGGTCAATCAACTAGTAACGGACAGAAACAGTTTGATTCAACGGGACGCATGTAGAAATACTTCAGGTTACCACCAGGCGTTTTTAAGGACTGCAGAGTCCAGGGGTTTGGTCTGCGGATATTAAAAAAACAAGGCACAGTTTCCATTCGGGAAACAATGGATATATTACGCTTCAATAATGTTCTGAAAGAACATGGTATTTTAGATTTGAGTGCAACACGATATAGTTATTCACAGAGCACCTTGACGGCACATTTATTCTTCTTAAATTCATGGACTCAAACGAGAACGTTGACTAGAAAGTGCAATAACTCCTAAATAGTGGGGTTTTGGAGAAACAGTAGTAGCCAGAATTGATCCACCAATGTGTCCACTCACAGCACAAATAGCAAAATGGACGACTTCAATTTGTTTAAAAAAATTCCAAATAAACGCCAACTGAAGAAAAGGTTTGAGCAATATATTCTCTAGCATGAGAACTTGAATAAGAAGCTTTTATCACCTGGAAGCAAAACAACTGCTTCCGGGGCACAAACAGTGCTCAAAATGTGTGCAGAGGGACATTTTTTGAATAACGTGAAAGCATAACTATTTTAAATATAACACTGAGAACATGAAATGCTAATGCAGCTGGCATCCGGCCGCGCTGCTGCTCGCTCCCGAGCTCCCCAGGCCAGGGGAGTTAACGTTTTTTGAGAGAAGGCGGGACATGCACCCGCCTTTGGCCAATTGCGGGCTTTCAATTTTTAAAAGCCACACGCAATGGCCAATCACTTCAGCTTTTCAGCAAACTCGTGTGTGTGGCTTTTTTTAGCCACACGCACGAGTTTGCTGAAAAGCTGAAGTGATTCCAAGAGGTCATTTTCTAGAGCAGCGCATGCGCGCTGCACTAGGCTCGACCTAAAAATGATAAAGGAATCCCTCTTGCAGCATCATAGACTGACAGGCTTGACAAGATCAGGTAGTGGACTGAGGTAGGAGCTGAATAATTTTTTTATGATCGAGTTTAGAGGTGTCATGGTAAAAGTGGCAGTGACATGATGCTGGATCTGTCGGAGAGGTAGGAGCGGAGTAATCTTATGATCGAGTCTTGAAGTGGCATGGCGAAAGGGGCAGTGACGTGATGCTGGATCTGTCAGAGGTAGGAGCGGAGTAATCTTGTTATGATCGTGGCTTGAGGTGTCATCGTGAGAGGGGCAGTGACGTGATGCTGGATCTGTCTGAGCAGTAGGAGTGGATTAATCTTGTTATGATCGTGGCTTGAGGTGTCATCGTGAGAGGGGCAGTGACTTGATGCCGGATCTGTCGGAGAGGTAGGAGGAGATCCCACAAAGAATGCAGAAGCCCATTTTCTCTAGCTCCGCTAGAAAGGATAGGTCGTGGATTGTGTCTAATGCTGCACACTTGTTCAGTTGTGGGAGTGTGGCATCTCTGTTGTTTAGTGTGGTCTTCAGGCTGCCCTAGTTAGAGATGCCTGCTAATTCAGTCCCTTTCACAGGGTGGCTAAAATCCAATTTTTTGGTGTGAAAATATATTGTTTTTTTCTAAGAAGTCACAGATCTGAATGAACAGTGCTCTTTCATCGAGTTTTGCAGAGAGTGAACCATTGAAGATTGGATCTGCTCTATCTAGATTATTTTCTTGATGAGGTTCATAGGAGTATCTTCCCTGATGAGAGTTGTTATTGATGGTGGTAGCTGGGATGCGGCAGCCATTGGTAGTGGGGTGTTCTTGAAGGTTTGGATTCGGCAGAGGTATGAAGGCGAGCATGGGGGTTCACTACTCTTGACCAGATAGTAATATTGGGATGCCAGTTGTTACCTAAAGGAAGAATGGGCTGATGTTTGCCGGTTGGGGTAGACTTTTTAACCTTGGCCTCAGTGGTTGGAGGGTGGGCGTCTTGTTCCAGAGGTGGCGTTCCAGCAACCTTGCCTCCACCTCAAGGTGCTCTGTGATGGAGAAAGCTTAAGATGTGGGAATTTTTGGCTCGGTACACTCTGGGTCGTGGAATTCCACAAGAAACCTACAAATGTTGTTGGAATTGCAGTAGACGTTGGGGATTCATTTGGAATAATGTAGTCTTTTTGTCTTCTTAATGCGAGATTTCTAGACCCTGTTGAGTCGTTGGCTGATGAAATTCCTACATGTCTTCTAAAGTGACAAAAAATCAATGGGAATAAGCATGGAATGAGAATTTCTTACCAAAACTTAAAAATTGAAGAGCTAACAAAGTTAAGGATTACCGGACATCATGTCTAAGTTGGTCTCCCTAACCTCATGTTAGTCTTAAATCACACAGTCGCTACTCTCAGAGCTAGCAAAGTAGCATCTAAAGCTGCCACCTGCTCCACTGCTTTGCACGCCACCTTTCAGTATATACAGCACTGTTCACGAAGCTAAACTTACTAAGAGTGTTTCATGTTTGAAGGTATCCCCCCCTGCTAATGGCAGTAAAGCAGATGCTCAACCTCTCCACACAGCCTGGTCACCGATCATCCTCTCATTTTCCGAATGAAGTTCTTCATAATTGCCACCATACCCCTTGCCTAAATAAGTGCTAACCCGAAGACAGTTTGCAAATGTAGCCCCATCTCAGCCTAACTTTGCATCAGAAAGATTCTGAGTTGTTAGAGCTCAAATTTCCGTTCATTGATGGTCCCAGTGTCAACTGCCATATAGGTTGATGATACTTCGATGTATATCAGACTGAATAAGGGCCCTGGAGATGAGCTGCAAACAGCCAGTTACTTGACTAACGCCCAACAGTACGTGAAACGGAACTGACAAAGTATGAACACTCAAGTGTGAGATTGATAATCATGATTCAGTAGACTCCTGATCCCTACCTTCCTTCTGGCCTGGCTCACTGATTCTATCCCACAACCAGACCCAAAACTGTGGAATGTGGGTTCTGTGTTTGACAATGACCCTCCCCCCCCCCCCACCTTATTTCAAAAGAAAATTCTGTGCCTGCGTATGTTTCACCACCTGCCAATGCTTCAAATCTTCCTTCGCCTTTTTTCATTCACTGCCTTAGACGCAATGAGCAGATCACATCCGCCAGTGATACTGTACAGGATCCCTTTCAGAATTCTATGCAATGTCCACAAAACTCTCTACACCCACATTGGAGGCTTCCCAACAAGTGCTTCAGTCTATGTACTACCAGGGCACCTGGAATCGACTGCATTGATGCTTCCAGCAGTCTTTCAAAGTGGTAGCTCTGAGCATGCTTTGAGACTTGATAAGTTTTTGAAGTTTCTGAGATTTTTAAAACCTTTTCTCTTCCACTCAGCCTATGTCTGTGTTGCCTCCAAACGTTCAATGCTTATTCCCTTGCTCTTTCACCTTCATACGCCGAAGGTCGGCTACTACAAAGCGGGCTCATTTTGAAGGGGTTTCCATTTTTCATGGTCCCTTTATGGTTTGAATTCAAGGATGCTTTGTTTCAGCTTCAGTGCTTGAGACATAACCTTGTCATTATTTCAGGCAGTTCTTTACAGATTATTAAATGCTTCCTTGTTTCTTGGTTTCGCCTGAACAGGGCACATGTGCTGTCAGTAAATGCTATTGGTTACAAACAAGTTTAAAAGTGGCATAGATCCAGCCCATTACTTACCATTGGTTGGTTATGACGTCACTCTGTTTCCTTGCTTCTTACTGGCCAGTACCTCCTCCTAACTTCAGGCTTCCTCCTGGGGCTTCGTGCTTGTCCCTGCCGTGGAGCACAGACTTAGCACAGCTTCCTGTCTGTGGCCAGTGTCCTTCCACTGGCCTCGCCTTCCTTCAGGTACCTTTTTTTTTTAATTTTGTTTTATGTTTTTACTTTTTCCATGCACTGTTAGAGTGCATGTGTCTGGAGCCCCTCTCCTTTATTCTGCGCTCCTCCCGCTCTCCGTGCTTCCTTTATCCTCCTGCTGCCTGTGCTTGCTTCCCCCGCCCTCCTCCCGCTGCCTGTGCTTGCTTCCCCCGCCCTCCTCCCGCTGCCTGTGCTTGCTTCCCCCGCCCTCCTCCCGCTGCCTGTGCTTGCTTCCCCCGCCCTCCTCCCGCTGCCTGTGCTTGCTTCCCCCGCCCTCCTCCCGCTGCCTGTGCTTGCTTCCCCCGCCCTCCTCCCGCTGCCTGTGCTTGCTTCCCCCGCCCTCCTCCCGCTGCCTGTGCTTGCTTCCCCCGCCCCTCCTCCCGCTGCCTGTGCTTGCTTCCCCCGCCCTCCTCCCGCTGCCTGTGCTTGCTTCCCCCGCCCTCCTCCCGCTGCCTGTGCTTGCTTCCCCCGCCCTCCTCCCGCTGCCTGTGCTTGCTTCCCCACCCTCCTCCCGCTGCCTGTGCTTGCTTCCCCCGCCCTCCTCCCGCTGCCTGTGCTTGCTTCCCCCGCCCTCCTCCCGCTGCCTGTGCTTGCTTCCCCTGCCCTCCTCCCGCTGCTTGTGCTTGCTTCCCCGCCCTCCTCCCGCTGCTTGTGCTTGCTTCCCCCGCCCTCCTCCCGCTGCTTGTGCGTGCTTCCCCGCCCTCCTCCCGCTGCCTGTGCTTGCTTCCCCCGCCCTCCTCCCGCTGCCTGTGCTTGCTTCCCCTGCCCTCCTCCCGCTGCTTGTGCTTGCTTCCCCGCCCTCCTCCCGCTGCTTGTGCTTGCTTCCCCCGCCCTCCTCCCGCTGCTTGTGCTTGCTTCCCCCGCCCTCCTCCCGCTGCTTGTGCTTGCTTCCCCCGCCCTCCTCCCGCTGCCTGTGCTTGCTTCCCCCGCCCTCCTCCCGCTGCCTGTGCTTGCTTCCCCCGCCCTCCTCCCGCTGCCTGTGCTTGCTTCCCCCGCCCTCCTCCCGCTGCCTGTGCTTGCTTCCCCCGCCCTCCTCCCGCTGCCTGTGCTTGCTTCCCCGCCCTCCTCCCGCTGCCTGCGCTTGCTTCCCCCGCCCTCCTCCCGCTGCCTGCGCTTGCTTCCCCCGCCCTCCTCCCGCTGCCTGCGCTTGCTTCCCCCGCCCTCCTCCCGCTGCCTGTGCTTGCTTCCCCCGCCCTCCTCCCGCTGCCTGTGCTTGCTTCCCCCGCCCTCCTCCCGCTGCCTGTGCTTGCTTCCCCCGCCCTCCTCCCGCTGCCTGTGCTTGCTTCCCCCGCCCTCCTCCCGCTGCCTGTGCTTGCTTCCCCCGCCCTCCTCCCGCTGCCTGCGCTTGCTTCCCCCGCCCTCCTCCCGCTGCCTGCGCTTGCTTCCCCCGCCCTCCTCCCGCTGCCTGCGCTTGCTTCCCCCGCCCTCCTCCCGCTGCCTGCGCTTGCTTCCCCCGCCCTCCTCCCGCTGCCTGTGCTTGCTTCCCCCGCCCTCCTCCCGCTGCCTGTGCTTGCTTCCCCCGTCCTCCTCCCGCTGCCTGTGCTTGCTTCCCCCGCCCTCCTCCCGCTGCCTGTGCTTGCTTCCCCCGCCCTCCTGTCCTCCTGCTGTCCATGGTTACTTTCCTACTCCGCGCTTCTCCCACCGTCTGTGCTTGAAGCTCCCTTCCTCCTCCCTACATTTCCCCTGTGTTGCTTGTCCCCCACGCTGTCTTTACACACATTGCCTGATAGCACTTTTTTTTTCTCTTAAGTAATGGGTTATGACGTGGTCAATGCTGGCCGTTTTTTTATAACATTATGCCATTTTGCACAGCAGTACAGGCTGCTGTCCAGCATGTCTAAAAAAACATTGATAAAGCCAATAGATCTCACATAGGTAAAACCTTTTGGCATTGCCAATGTATTTTTTTTCTTTGTACCTCTTCTCATGAGCGCTCTGAGGCAGCAACAGTGCGATAAGGGGTATGCTACAAAATGAAATAAATACAGTACCCACATCCGTAGAAGAGGAATTGCTTCTATTATCACTATGACCACCTGTGCAGTCTCTAATATCGTGTCCTTTGAGTCTTTATTTCTTACAGAATACTGTCCTAAGTGGTGTAGTGACCTAGAAGAGTTGGTCCATCTTTGCTGCAGTGCTCATCCAATCATGGAAGATGACTGCACGCGTCACTTTGGCCCTTTGTTCATTGTTCCTGGCCATCGACCACTAAAGCTGAGGTTTTGTAATATGACGTCATATAATGCGCCTAGCTTCCCAATGTGACTGCTTATTCTCAGATACGGTGATCGTGCAATCTGTCCTTTCAGTGATGTTTGATACTATTGAGTCACAAATGATGCGATTGGTTCTTCTCACCCCAACCAGCAATGTAAAGACCAGTATCCTGCCCATTGCATCTATGTAGGATCTGGAGGAACCTAGCTGATTGACTTGCCCCGCCTTTTCCTTCATCCGTGCAAGTTCAAGGCAAACCAAGCCTTATCAGAGGTGAAATTGCTGGTGTCTCCCTCTCAGCTGGACACTGGCTACTGTCTGCAATGTAGAGTTGACCTCCAAGCTCCCCTTGAAATGAGATTAATGTCTTGTAGCCAGTGCTTAATTTGAGCAGGTGGTTTACTGTACTCGGCACCAGCACTTAATTAAGAGCACTGGCTCTAGTCTACCACATGGTGGCGCTGCCTGTTTAATTTTGAGATGAGCCTAACAATCATGTTTAATAAGTCAAACCATATTGAAAATAAATAATACCTGCCTCTCACGCTATTATTGTAGCTTTGTGTGGCGTGAAATAGTCTGAATTGTCGCACTTGTTGGAGTGCCATGGTTAGTAGGTGTGTAGGTGTGTTGGTACTGTCATTGGCAGGGGCAATGCGTGGTGCAGGCTGCAGTGGCTTCCCAGGAAGGTGCCTAGCACTTATGTTTATACAAAGTAAGCACTGCCTGTAGCCCAAGGAGGATTACATTAACAATTTGCCAAGATTTGCAAATATTCCTCTGGTTCTTTGTTTACTTGAATTTCAATATTAGAAGATTTACAGGACCAAGAAATGTGTTATTGATGACCAGATTCAAGACACCGACACAGCTCTCATTAAAACAGTGAGCTCATTCTGCATAGAATGTAAATGTGCTAATAGAAAATCAAAAAACTATTTAATCTATTTGGATGTTGTTAGAACTGGGGGTCTCTAGTTGGCAATGGTATACACCTTTGACCAAATAGGGACCCTTGCTTCTAGTCAGGGTAAGGGGGATACACTACTAAAATAACCCCTGCTCACCCCCTTGGTAGCTTGGCACGAGCAGACAGGCTTATCTCAGAGGCAGTGTGTTAAGCATTTGTGAACACATACAGTAATACAGTGAAAACACTACAGATGGACACCACACAGGTTTTATAAAAATAAGTATGCTTTATATAGACTTATCACAAGACCACAAACGACAAAAATCCACAATACTGTAATCAATAATAATTCTTCAAGATGGTAGAAAGAGTTCAAAAATAGGTTATTCACTTAAAAAGCAGTGTTTAGCAACATATAACCCCAACTGGAGTTATCACGACGTCTAGGTCAAAGAAATCCCAAAGTACGGCGCCGACCGCGAGGTGTGCGGCGTCGGGCCCGGAGTCAAAACAGACCCACAAAGAACAGTACCTTGGAAAAGCGAAAACAAAGACCGCTCACGGCGTCGGGGAGGTGCGGCGTCGTTGGCGCGTTGCGGCGTCGGTTCCTTGCTTCGGGGGAGATGATGCGTCGGGACCTGGATGCTTGCGCAGGCAGGGGAGGCGTCGGTTCCTGACCGGAGAGAAGGTGACGTCACGATGGCGCCGAAACCACGGTTCCGTACGATGTCGATGGATTCTTGACCACCCACGTCGACGATCGGCTTCGGAGTCGATGCGGCACAGCACCAGGCGTCGGGCCGGTGTCGCAAGTCGGAGCAGCGCTCACGGCTATGGCAGGCTTACGATGTCGTTCGCTGGCGTCGATGTGGCACGGCGGCCGGCGTCGGGTCTACGTTGCAAGTCGGAGCAGCGCTCACGGCTTCGATGCAGAAGACGGCGTCGCTCGCCGGCGTCGGTGTTGCAAATTCCTTCTGTAGCACCAGAACAGCAAGTTCCAGATGCAGGCAAACAGAAAGAGTGAAGTCTGGTATCCCTGAGACTTCGGTCAGGAGGCAAGCTCAAATCAAGCCCTTGGAGTAATATTCTGCAAGATGATGAAAGTTCTTTAAAAGTTCCTTCTCCTCTCCTTGGCACTGAAGACACCACTGTAGGCCAACCCAGCAACACAGCACACTGGCAGGGGGGCAGTCCAACTCCTACAGCTTCCTTTGGTTCTTCTCCTTGGCAGAGGTTCGTCTTGTTGTTCCAGAAGTGATCTAAAGTTCTGGGGTCAGGGCCCCAATATTTATACCCCTAAATCCTTTGTCCTCTGAGGGGCCTTTACCTGGTCCAAACCAGTTCTGTGCAGTCCTGGAGCACTGGCTGATGAGGGCTGAAAGCCCGAAACCGGTCCTAGAATGCTTGTTTCCAGTCCAGGGAGGACCTGGCTTGGCAGTTCGGGCTGGACTGTTCCCATGGGGCACAGGGTCAAGACTGATTTGCATATGGCTGGGTTCAAACTGGAATGGCATGGTGAGCAAAAAAACGATGGATTTAGGCCCAGATCTCTGTACTGGGGTGAATGTATGACATTGTTCTGCATTCTGTCCATCAACTGTTGTTTTTGCATTTGTCACCCCGAGTGGGACGGGTATGCTCAGACGTGAGTCCCGTGCTCTCCATGCCACTGGAATCAAGCTATCCTGGCTGATGAGGGCTGAAAGCCCGAAACCGGTCCTAGGATGCTTGTTTCCAGTCCAGGGAGGACCTGGCTTGGCAGTTCGGGCTGGACTGTTCCCATGGGGCACAGGGTCAAGACTGATTTGCATATGGCTGGGTTCAAACTGGAATGGCATGGTGAGCAAAAAAACGATGGATTTAGGCCCAGATCTCTGTACTGGGGTGAATGTATGACATTGTTCTGCATTCTGTCCATCAATTGTTGTTTTTGCACTGGAGCACTTTGTTTACAGGACTCCTTCTTTCCTTTGACAGTGTGGGCCAGAGCCATCAGACGCACCACAGGAGGTGGAGCCAGCATTGTGGAAGGCAGGCAGGCACAGCCCTATTCAGACCCAGGTGCAACTCCTCCCACCACTCTACATGCAGATAGGTCCATTCAGCCCTGTGCTGACTCACCCTGTCTCCTGGAATCCCTCCCAGCCCCTGTCACTCACAAACCAGACAAGGAATACACAACCTAGCCGAGGCAGGCTTGGACAGTTAGGCAAGAAAATACCTACTTTCTAAAAGTGGTATTTTCAAACACAGAATGTTAAAACCAACTTTACTAAAAGTTTTATTTTATCATTCTGAGTTCAGGCATACTAAATTCGAATTTCTACCATGTTCCCTGGGTCAGTTAGGATTATAAGATGTTATAATAGAACTGCCCATTCTGGCCTATGGGGAACAGGTAGCCTTGCAATAGTGAAAAACGAAAATGGCTGTAATTCACTATTAGGACATGCCACCCACACCAGGGCATGTCCTACCTTATACTTACAATGCTCCCTGCCCTTGGGCCTACCTTAGGGGTGTCTGATATGAAGATAAGGGAAGGTTTAGGGACTAGCAAGTGGGTGCACTTGCCAAGTCGACATGGCAGCCACAGACTGCACACAGGCTCTGCAATGGCAGGCCTGAGACACACTTTACAAGCTGCTTCTGTGGGTGGCACAACCAGTGCTGCAAGCCCACCAGCAGCATTGGATTTACCGGCCCTGGGCACACCTGGTGCACTATACTAGGGTCTGACAAGTAAATCAAATAACCCAATCATGGAGTCACTTATCAATACATCAGTTTAACATAGGGAGAGCATATGCACTTTAGCACTGATCAGCAGTGGTAAAGTGCCCAGAGTCATAAAACCAACAAAAACAGGTCAGAGAAAATACAGGAGGAAGGCAAAAAGTTCAGGGATGACCCCGCAAAAAGGGCCAAGTCCAACAGATGTACAAAGGCTGCGTCATCACGGTCTCTCTCTAAAGCTCCGCTGTGCTACCCCTACTTTGGTAGGGTTTGCAAACCTTTACGCTTCATGATCTTGGTAGACATGAATACTGACAGACTGCTAAAACATGAGCCCCGCATGGGCGAGCCAAACCTATGTCACCATAGGCCTGCAGTGGAAGCCAAGAGTGTCTCGGATTTCGGGAAAGTCATTTACCATATCCAGAAAGATGAATGTCTGCTGCTTTAGGATTATAGGTGATTGGACCCTAGAATTGGTCTAGATTTGTTGCACGGTGGAGGCAGTGGGGGGGCTTAAAGGCTTTGTGGTGGCTCTTCAGATCAGGAGGACCCACTCAGATGCTTTGTGGAGCTGAGTGGGGCCTGACGAAGTACGTGGTGTGTGGCCCTAGAGAGAAGGGGGCCCACAAACTCTGCTAAAAAAGCAAGCATTGGCAAAGCCAACAGGCTTGGCTTGCATGTTGAGTCCCGACACAGCCATTAAAAAACAGCCTGCTGCAGTGGAGAAAAAAAACAATTGCTCTCTATATACAATTTATCTATGAGATAAAGAATTAAATATGTGCTGATTTCAGTGTTTCTTGAGACATTGAACCTTGTGATGCATTTCAATTTAAGAACTCCAGAGGGTTGGAATAATACACCAAACAGCTGATAGCGTGACGAGCGAGATACTCGTCTGAGTGGAGCTAACGTCTACTTATCTAAATTTTAAAGAATTTGTAACATGGGTCTTTAAGGCAGCTATACTGCCAAGAAAGACTTAACGCAGGAAACCTCAGCGTAGGGAATAAGCATTGGCAAAGTCAAAAGGTGTGGGTATGCCAAACTGGTGCAAATGTTAATTTAAAAAAAAAAAAAAAAATTGTAAACCTATACTGCAAAAATAAAGACCTTGCCATCTAAACATGGGCACCATTGTAAAAATTGTAATTTAAAAAATATTATTTGATGGGGCTGTTTTACAAGTAATGCATTATATCTAAAAAGCCTTTGAGTTGTCCTACACATTTTATTATTATTGTTTGTGAGGGACACGAGAAGAAAGACCTAAACAACCACTGAAACTGTAGGGAGCTGCAATGTTAGCGTCACTTAAAACACTTTATAACAGTAACTTTAACAAGGAGATGGAAAATAACTCGCCATCTAAGTGGGCACCTGAAGTATGTATATGTAGTGGAATATGTAGCGGTTATTGTAAGTTGAGAAGAAAAAATAATGCATTTTGAACAAGCTTTGTCACTGAAGAGGGATGTGAATAATTCGCACAGTCTTTGTGCAGTCACTCAAAAGGTGAAAGAGCCAGTGGGTAATGTGGGCGGACCATTGCCACATGCTGTGGAGGGCGGAAGCAAAGTGTGAGCGACAGTTTAACAGACCAATGGATGAAGCCGTGACCCAAAGCCCCTGTACTGTGCATTCTCTATGAGTAAACAATAGTCTGGCGGCGAGACAGAAGCAGTGTCGGAGGCCAGACCTAAGAATGGCAGGGACGGCCCAGGCAGTCAGAAGGTTGAGGACGGTCCTCTCTAAAGCCCCAAAGAGGGTAGCGATGGGTCTTTGCTGGCTGCCTGCCCTCTTAGAAGCAGAGTGTACAGCCCCAGGTCCAGCACCTCCTGTAAACCTGCTCCTAAAGGCTCCATCTAGAATAAATGGCCTAACCCGCGGTCTAAGAGCCTGTTGTGAAACTGTAGTGTCTGAACGTGTGATCCTCGTCCCCTCCCTTGCACAGGAGCCCTGCAGCCCCAGTGCCGCCGCCGCCTCCCCATATATCAAGAGCAGTTTGTCTGCAAACTATGAATTCATGTCATCCATGAGATCACAGGGAAGGAAGCGAGCTTTCATGGCCGCGCTCCAAGGCCGGAGGCTGCATTCAATAGAAGCCGCTCCTAGCCTGCTCACGATGGGGAAGAGGCGCTCCTTATTCTGGCTTTAGACTCGGTGAGAGTGAGCAGATCACTGGCTGGGTTTAGTTAACTGGATTGGAGGCGCTGGATAATCCGTAAATCTGTCAGTGAGACACGAGGATGGATGGCGGGAAGTGACCTTCTGCTAGAAGCCACGCTCGAGGCACTTTGTTACTTCTGGTCCAGGCACTCGTGGTAATGTAAGGCTCACTGCTGGAATCTGAACCACTGCTGCAGGCTTCAGGGCGCACACGTCTGCCACCAGACTCCGCCGCCCAGTCACACATCACTCTATCTGGCCTGTCTGCTGCTGCACATGTCTGTCGCGGGGTGTCCCACACCCCCATTTAGAATACCTGTGCATCCGTCTCCTGGTGTCCCTCTAGCATGCTGCCCCCATTCACGTGCACCTCCCTTTCACTTGTACCTCTCCCATCCACACGCAATACTGTGCCTCTCCCATCCCCATTCACAAGCACTTCTGTACCTCTTCCATTCACACATACTTATGTGCCTCTCCCATTCACGTGCACCTCTCCCATTCACAGTTTCTCCCATTCAAATGCGCTTCTCTCATTCAGACGCGCCACTCTAATTCACAAGCACTTCTTTCTGTTCCTTTTCCATTCACATGCACTTCTGTGCCTGTCCCATTCACACGTACTTCCCCCATTCACGTGCGACTCTCCCATGCAAATGCGCCTCTCCCATTCACACGCACTTTTGCGCCTCTTCCATTCACATGGGCCCCTCCCATTCACCGTCCTCATAGCCACACTTCCTTCCTGCTTACATTAGTCTCAATTCAATTCCTTTCCCATTCACTTTTGTCTCGCCTCCGCAGTCCCCTCACTACATAAACCATTTTTCTCACCTCGGTCTGCGTGTCTCTCCCACACAATGTTTTGTTTAGATGTGCTATTTACTGGGTTTTGTCACCTTAAATCACTTTGGAACACTACAGCAACCTATTGAGCAGAACTGGACAGCAGTGGCGGCTCCTCCGCTGTTGTGGAGGAGCGTCGTCCCTCCACCCTACCGCCAGCCTCATATTTTGAAAAATAAAACTGGTTTATTATAGTTTTTTCCCCTTTCATTTAATGAGGCTTGGGGGCGGGGTAGTGGTGAGCACTGCCTTCCGTGCGCATGTGGGTGTGGCCGGCTGTCTCAGGCCGGCCAAACCCACAAGCGCAGTGAAGCTGCCTCCAGCCCCAGCTGCATTGCTGGGTTAGAGAGAGCAGGCAGAGGCTCCCAGTTTCCCTGGGAGCTCAAAGCCTTGGCGCTCAGGCCAATCCGGGTGCTGCTCTCATGCATGAGAGCAGTGTCCGGATTGGCAGCAGGGGAGGCTGGGAGCCTCTGCCTGCAGCGAGGAAGAAGCAGAAGAGCAGCGTTTCGGCAGGTAAGTTCTTTTCTTTTCTTCTGTTTTTCTGTGGCGCTTGAGGATGAGATTTGACACCATGTCAAATGCTGCAGAGAGGCCAAGGAGAATGAGGGCTGCCGTGTCTCCTCTGTCAAGGATCATGCAAAGGTTGTCTTTGGCGGTGATGAGTGCTGTTTCTGTACTGTGGTTGGGCCTTAATACGGACTGCGTGGCATCGATGAGCTGGTGGTCGGTGACGTGTCGGTTGCCTAATTGGTCTAAGACCTTTGTTCTGTATTTTAGGAGGGAGATGGGCCTGTAGTTAGAAAGTGTGGATGGGTCATTAGATGGTTTCTTGAGCAAGGGTATGACGGGGGCATGTTTCCAGGTGTCTGGGAATGTGGCTGAGTCAAAGGAGGCATTCACAATGGTGTTAGTGCTTCACTGATCAGTAGGGGTCCTTTGAAAGCGTGGTGGGGGCAAGCGTCAGATGGGCCCCCCCAAGAGGATGGTCTTCATGGTAGCAGCGATTTCTACAGTGGTGACTGCAGGACACAAGTTCATGGTTCGTTCTACGGCCCAGATGGGAAGTGGAGTTGTGACGATTACAGGGTCCAGTTGAAGTTCAAACCTGCTGTGTATGGAGGTGATTTTTGCTTCCAAAGAATTCGGAGAACTTGTTGCAAAGGTCTTGTGAGTGGGTGATGTTGCTGGAGGCGCAGTGAAATCTTTGATTTTGGCAAAGAGTTCCTTGCTGCTGTTAGTTCAGACGTCGATGCGATCTGCAGGAGCTGAGCGCTTGGTGTTCCATATCTGCTAGTGGTAGCCTCTTAGGGTGGATTTGAAGATGTCTTTATCTGTGGTATCTTGACTTGTTCTCCATTTGAGCTTCAGTTGCTTGCAGTGGGGTATCGTCAGCCTGAGGTCCTCTGTGTACCGGCTGACTTGTGGTCAGTCTCTTGCCAGTGGGTTATGCTTGAGGGGAGCCACGGTGGCAGCGCTTGCGGTGATCCAGCTGTTGAGATTCTGGATGGCTTTCAGGAAGCTGGGGTGTGGAGAGGGCGGAAGCCCACTCCTCTTCGGTAATGCTTTTCTAGTTTCAGTGGGCAATTCTGGTGGTGGTAGATCTGTGGTGGTGCGGGATGGGTATGCTGAAACTGACTGATAGTTAAGAGCCTAACTGGATCTGGGGATCCCATGTGCAGTATTCTGTAGCCGCTTCCCTTTCTGAACCTTTTAAATATAATGCCATTTTAGAACAGCCCTGTTTTCAGGAATCCTCTAGAATATGTTTTGATTTTTGTCCTCAGGAGGGGTCCAGCTTATTCCAGAGTTTAGATCCGTCTATGCCCAGGTATTATCTTCCGTTTCTTATCCATTTGAAACCCCATTGTAGCCTCTGGAGGTTTTATATGTGCAGAATTTAGAATTTCATTCTGTGCCATGATTTCAACACCTGTTTCACATGGTCTCATTTCCAGCAAATTAAACGTGGGCATTTGTTTAGAGTTTGGCGAACAGAGTACCTTGCCTACCAAACTGTTGGCTCATCAGAATCTGAATAGAGCGAGTAATCTATCATGTTTTCGTTTGTGAAGTCACTACTTATTTTCCTGCTCTGGGCTGCCAGGAAAAAGTTTGGCAGTCCCAAACACAAAATAAAAATAAATCGCCCCACCCCCCAAACTTCCTGGGAGAAAACTCCCTAGGTGTTGGGGTATTTGTTTTTTAAAATATTTTCAAGAACAAACTCCTGTTTGGGTGTTTTGTTTTATGAAAAAGAAAAAAGTTTGCTAAATAGCTGCTTGAAACATGGTGGCTGCTCACAAACCTTACAGTGCGTTTAGAGGAGCAGCCGTGGCGGGTGGGTGGGGGGTCGTCTACCATGGTGGCTACACTAAACACTAAATAACCACCTTGGTGTGGAAGTCTGATTCTGCACGGTTATCTGTCTGTAAGCCTCTTGGGAAGTCCAGCACAATAGATGTGGCAGTATTCCGGGTTTGATATTACCATGAGTCGAGTAAACTCCCCTCTGTGTTGGACTAGAATATAAGGGGGATCTCCTAAGGAAGGAGGTTTGGAAATTGACATATGTTAGCAATGAGTCCACATCAGAGGCCTGATGGAGGGGATTGTGTCTGTGAGGACTCCTAGCTTTTTTACTTTCTCAAAGATTTTCGGAGGCAAATCTTGACAAGATGGTCTGTGAGTTCTGTTTCAGGGGTCTTCAATTCATCTCGTTTTCATTTTTTAGGTTTTTACCCATTTACAGATTCCATTTCTCATCTGCAGTTGAGCAAAAGGTGTATTTTAAAACCGATTTGCCACAAACAATATCATTGTTATTTTGCTGGTAAATGTGCTTTGAAACGCATACTAACTACCATTTAACAAATTCTAAAAGTTCAAAACGGAGAGATCAACACTTCACCACTCTTACCTCAAGCCTTCTCCTCTTCATCGTTGTACCTTAAGCTGTCTTTGATATTGTCTCTCTACTATGCGAGTATTCCCAACCCCTACATTCTTTCCTTGCTTTGTATTGTCCAGGAGGTTTCTCCTTTTAAGGTTGAACCTGCCTGCTTTTGAAATGATCCCTCTCTACAATCTGTTACCTCCCTAAGGAACATTTCTCTGAGCTGAAACTAACTAGGAGTCATTTCGTACTCTCTGTCCTCCTGAGTGGCCCTTAATTTAAAGATTTCGACGGTAACATGTTCCTGTCCTCATTTTTTGGAAACGTCTTTGTAGTATCTGGCTCGCATGCCCCTGGAAACCTGTTGCCTTTTTAGGTTTCGCCTGAGCCAGCGCGCATGCGCTGCGAGGCTTTTTGTAAGGGCTTCCAACTGGGACCACATGCTCGTGCGTGTGTTTTTTTTTTTTTTGTGGCTCCCACGCTATTGGCCTTTGCGTGCATCTTTCTAAGAAAGACAGCACGCAATTGGCCAAAGGCGGGTGCATGTCCCGCCTTCTCTCTCCCCTGGCCTAGGGAGCTCGGGAGCGAGCAGCGGCCCCGCACTGTGCCTGCTGCATTCTTTAAATTCTTTGTAGTGCACACGCACCACTCGCAGGCTTTTTTTTTTCCATGGCTCTCCTGAGTGCTGCATCTTGATGACGACAGCTGAAAAGTGAAGATAGTTAAGCATAGAACATCCAGCTATGTTCCACTGACTTGATATTGTTTGTGCTGGATGAACGCCGATCGCGTTATCGAACATCTTTCATTTCTCAGCGCTGGATGAACCCCGATCGTGTTATCGAATATCTTCCATTTCTCAGCCTGACGATAATTTATCGAGCGAAAAAAAATTCTTGATTGCCTTCCACTTTTGGGTTGTCTTTATGCGCGTTTCACAGTTTCGGCGCGTACAACACAATGTATATACAACTGATGGTCTCTCTTGCTCTTCCTGATATGGTGGAAGTCTATTCATTAGTAACTCATCCAACAATTCATCATCTACCTCATTCGGATCTGGTTCTGTCCCTGAGGTATTCTTTTTCTTTACATTTCCCTCCTTCATTATTCTCCACTAATACAACTGGATACGTTCCTTCACCCAATGCCACAACATCCCTTCTCCATTTCTTCATCTGGGCATCCCATTTTGCCTCTGAGTATCTACCCACAGTGTTTCTGTATCTATTCTCAGTCCTATCCTTCTCTCTTGTATGCCTCATGTTCTCATTCTTCAAGCACCTCATACTGCATAGGTCTCGGACTTGGTTTCAATTCATTCATTTGATATCTCAAATTTTCTAAAATCCTAGTGTTAAAAGTACCATGCTCTGGAAATGCCAAAATGCCATCTCTTTCGGTGTACTTCACCCAATTTTCCAACCATGTACATGTATGATAACCCCTTTCTAGCGACATAAAAGAAGCTGGTGTATCCTCAGGAGCTACAGGAATTCCTTCTCTAATAGGTATAGGTTCATCTTTTCTAAAAAGTGTTTTCAACAATCTTAGCAATTTCATTTTTCTGTCTCGATCGATAAACCCCTTACTCAAGAACTTCTTCCGTACTTCTAACGAAAACAATTGGGTCGCGCTGACCAATACCAGCGCGATTCACACCAACCCACCAGCATAAGCACAACACTCCTGTGACGATTCACACTAATTTAACCAATAGCGCAGCTTTCTGTGATGACTCATGCTAGCTATCCAATTGCAGTGCAGTCCGTACATCTCCTGCAACTGACCTTCCCTTTACAAATTATCGGCAACTATTTACAAACTTTTCAGACAAACAAGGTTAGAACACACAAACATTCCAGCCTGTCTGCTCCACTAAAAGAAGATAGATACAAAGAATACTCTCGCTACTAGTGAAATCTCCGACCTGCGTAAAAATCTGTATTTGTAAAGCGCGAACTACTCACCCTTACGGGTCTCAAGGCGCTGGGGGCCATCGTGGAAATTAAGTGAGCTATTGCCCAGCGTAATTCCACTCTCGATCAAGTAAAACTTTTGAGACTTCTCCAGATGCGCTTTCTAAAGGTACCCAAATACGTTTCTACTATACTAACTCTAAAGTTCCCTGTGCAATACGGACAATACGACTATTGCTCAATATTTGCAACAACAGAAGAACACGCGCTACTACTTAGTGTATGCCACACTAAGACATGCCCATGGGCTTATCCCGGGATCTTAGGCCTCTCCGGACCTGCTAACAAATTTCCTTTAAGGTCAAAATCGGTGCGACCACTACATGTAACAAAAAGTACGAAAGGTTATTAATAAGCAATAATTCTCATCTTAATCAATTGCCAATATAATCAATCTACACTAACCATCCTAATCAGACTACCAAAAACTGATAGCGCACAGCGGGGAAAGGGGTTTCGGTAACCAAAGCAGAGCATATAACCATTTATACCACGCGCTATAAAAAGCAATTTGCCAATTTACCCAATATGTTTTCTCTCTATTTATACAACTAAATTTTGGCCCATATTATGTCAGGTCCTCCGACGGATCGGAGAATTTGACAGGGATTTAGATGAAATATTCCCCATATGAAGACCTAGAACACAAGGAATATTTATTTTACACTATTCTATGTACATTTATATACATCTCTTCATCATTTATAATAATGAATAAAGACCGGCTCAGTTTCTCAGTTAGTTTGTTTTATCTATTTTCTTGGAAAGTCATATAGAATGGTCAACAGAGACACGGTATTGAATCTGAATACTTGCACGAGAATACAATTCAAGAAATCACAATAACATCTCAAATAAGGAGCATGAGTTGAGTGGATCGTGTAAGAGACAAAAGAGCATTTTCAATTAGAACAATGCAAATACGGAATTTCATACGAACCTAGAAAACTATAGCACAGCGTGCTAATAGTTGGAAATGCTAACCCTCCGGCCGAGAAGGAAATCTGGGGCTATCCTCATAAGATATGAGGAGCAAAGTTAAGGAGTCAGCTTACAGACCGCATCAGCCAAGTACACCTCAAAAGAACAGCTCACACGGACGCCTCTAACACCAACACCCTCCGTCTCTGCCTCTCTCTGTCTCAGCCTACCCGGCGGAATCTATCACTAATAATTATACCCCAATGTCCATTGATTCTGGCTCGTTCTTGTAACAAAATCCAGGAAAATCCTTTTCTAATTGGCTGACGGGCATAGTGTGGCAAATCACACCACTTCCGTCGCTCTTCCTTTCAAACGTTCATTGTTTTAGTTTCACGTAGTCATCATCGTCCTTCAGCAGAGGAAATCAAGACTTCTCCTTCCTCGGCGCACACATCTCCAGATGAACTTTTGAAACATTTAGCAGTACAGTTTATCACACTAGCAGGTTTTTCCTGCGTCAGTAGGAAGCATCTTAGATACACTTAACACGTAGCAGCCATTCGAGAATAAAGAACACAATAGACAGCTCTGAAGAATAAAACACATTTTTCAGTATTTCTACATTCTAAGCAAAATTAACCCTAACGTCAGCCTCCATTTCATAATTTAATTTGTCTCTTATTAGTATATTAAAACATAATCATTTGTAAGCTATTATTCTGTGATTAATATTTGCTTAATTAAAACAATATGCATTCTTTTTTCGGGTTTTTACTCATGGTACAGAAATCATTTGCGGCCTATTTGAGCACAGTGTCATTTTTCCGCACCTTTCTTACTTCTTTTTCTTTGACATGTTAGTTATTTTCGATTAATTTCAAACTTTGTTAATAAACTTCACACCATGGAAGGTTTAATTCGCGCAGGTTTTATTTACGCAAAACCCTGCTCCATCAGTTCCTTGGAGTGTGAGTGGAGAGCCACCGTGAGTGCTGTGGAGATCCAGGCATGACCTGCAGGGCCCATTCGGCTGAAATGAAGCCATTCTACTGTGCCCGATGCTGTCTGTGGAAGCACTCGAAGCCACGCCGCTACCAGACCCAGTGAGCTGAGCATTAGGGAGAGCGAGCGCAGAGGGCACTTATACATTGCCCAGAGTGATGTCATGATTATGCCAGTCGGGAAGGCTGGTGCCCATCCGTCTCTGTGGTTGTAAAGTGCAGAACGAGGACTCCTGTCTAACATTAAGACATAATTAAAAGATGGATTCAGAGATACCAGCTAAAACACTTTCCCAGGATTCCTAAGCAAGGAAATCATTTCCCAAAAACGTGAAAATTAAATATGTAAGCTGTTAGTGCAGGTGTCATACTGATAATGTGTCTTCACTTCTAAGGCCCGTCACTGCTATATATATATATATATATATACTTAATCTAAAACTAAACTAGATGCTGCGAGAACACAGTACTTGCAGATACTGTGCATGCAGACAAGGGGTGAAAGAGTGGCATTATGTCCATGGTGCCTCTCCATTTCACTCCATCTGCGCGTTTCGTGAAGTGCATTCATTGCTTCCCTGCCTGGGATGGGCAGGGGGGTCCAGCCCATTGTAAGCATTGGTGACGGGTGGATGTTGAGAAGGAGGGGGGGTTGGGTATGAGGGTG
Organism: Calotriton arnoldi; assembly: GCA_963921515.1. Taxonomy (NCBI): domain Eukaryota; kingdom Metazoa; phylum Chordata; class Amphibia; order Caudata; family Salamandridae; genus Calotriton; species Calotriton arnoldi. The sequence continues at coordinate 2,542,136 of CAWUFW010001353.1, read as the reverse complement.
AGTTTCAGGAGCCCCCTGTTCAAGAGCGACTGTAAGGGCCAGCCCTGTGCATATGTTCCTCACTTTTCTTTAAAAAAAAAAAACTATGTTAATGCTCATGAACCCCTTCACCTTAGAAATGGTGATTTAAAAAAAAAAAGAAATGCAAAGCAACTTATCTTCAACACTGACCTTTTTCTACACACAATTGGCTTCGACAATCGATCTGTTGTGGGTTGTGACTTGGAGATCGCTACATTTCAGGTTATGGACGACACCATGCACGTGCTTAATTTTAGGGGGTGGAAGGGAGGTTTCCTGGGAAGAAGATGGGTGTTGGCTTACTTGCATCTGCTTCTGGACCTGCCCGTGGCTTTAAATACAATGTGCACCTTTGCATTCTCTCTGCTTGCATGGGGTTTGAGGGTCATGTGCTACGGGGGTCTCCATAGTGGCTGGGGTACGTTGGGGTCCATCTTGTCACTAATTTTGTGTATCATCTCCACCGATCAATCTACTGCTGGTCTTGGAGACGCAACTGTATCTAGTGCTGGTCTGAGACACACAATTGTATCTAGTGCTGGTCTCCGAGACACACAGCTGTATCTAGTGCTGCTCTCAGACACACAGCTGTATCTAGTGCTGGTCTCAGACACACAATTGTACCTAGTGCTAGAGACACACAACTGTATCTAGTGCTGCTCTCAGACACACAGCTGTATCTAGTGCTGCTCTCAGACACAGCTGTATCTAGTGCTGCTCTCAGACACAGCTGTATCTAGTGCTGCTCTCAGACACAGCTGTATCTAGTGCTGCTCTCAGACACAGCTGTATCTAGTGCTGCTCTCAGACACAGCTGTTTCTAGTGCTGCTCTCAGACACAGCTGTTTCTAGTGCTGCTCTCAGACACAGCTGTTTCTAGTGCTGCTCTCAGACACAGCTGTTTCTAGTGCTGCTCTCAGACACAGCTGTTTCTAGTGCTGCTCTCAGACACAGCTGTTTCTAGTGCTGCTCTCAGACACAGCTGTTTCTAGTGCTGCTCTCAGACACAGCTGTTTCTAGTGCTGCTCTCAGACACAGCTGTTTCTAGTGCTGCTCTCAGACACAGCTGTTTCTAGTGCTGCTCTCAGACACAGCTGTTTCTAGTGCTGCTCTCAGACACAGCTGTTTCTAGTGCTGCTCTCAGACACAGCTGTTTCTAGTGCTGCTCTCAGACACAGCTGTTTCTAGTGCTGCTCTCAGACACAGCTGTTTCTAGTGCTGCTCTCAGACACAGCTGTTTCTAGTGCTGCTCTCAGACACAGCTGTTTCTAGTGCTGCTCTCAGACACAGCTGTTTCTAGTGCTGCTCTCAGACACAGCTGTTTCTAGTGCTGCTATCAGACACAGCTGTTTCTAGTGCTGCTCTCAGACACAGCTCTATCTAGTGCTGGTCTCAGACACAGCTCTATCTAGTGCTGCTCTCAGACACAGCTCTATCTAGTGCTGGTCTCAGACACAGCTCTATCTAGTGCTGGTCTCAGACACAGCTCTATCTAGTGCTGGTCTCCGAGAGACACAGCTCTATCTAGTGCTGGTCTCGGGCGCACAGCTGTATCTAGTGCACACCTGCAGTGCCCAGCTCTGGGTCTGTCTTCCTGCAGTGCCCAGCTCTGGGTCTGTGTCTTCCTGCAGTGCCCAGCTCTGGGTCTGTGTCTTCCTGCAGTGCCCAGCTCTGGGTCTGTGTCTTCCTGCAGTGCCCAGCTCTGGGTCTGTGTCTTCCTGCAGTGCCCAGCTCTGGGTCTGTGTCTTCCTGCAGTGCCCAGCTCTGGGTCTGTGTCTTCCTGCAGTGCCCAGCTCTGGGTCTGTGTCCTCCTGCAGTGCCCAGCTCTGGGTCTGTGTCCTCCTGCAGTGCCCAGCTCTGGGTCTGTGTCCTCCTGCAGTGCCCAGCTCTGGGTCTGTGTCCTCCTGCAGTGCCCAGCTCTGGGTCTGTGTCCTCCTGCAGTGCCCAGCTCTGGGTCTGTGTCCTCCTGCAGTGCCCAGCTCTGGGTCTGTGTCCTCCTGCAGTGCCCAGCTCTGGGTCTGTGTCCTCCTGCAGTGCCCAGCTCTGGGTCTGTGTCCTCCTGCAGTGCCCAGCTCTGGGTCTGTGTCCTCCTGCAGTGCCCAGCTCTGGGTCTGTGTCCTCCCGCAGTGCCCAGCTCTGGGTCTGTGTCCTCCCGCAGTGCCCAGCTCTGGGTCTGTGTCCTCCCGCAGTGCCCAGCTCTGGGTCTGCTCCCTCCCGCAGTGCCCAGCTCTGGGTCTGCTCCCTCCCGCAGTGCCCAGCTCTGGGTCTGTTCCCTCCCGCAGTGCCCAGCTCTGGGTCTGTTCCCTCCCGCAGTGCCCAGCTCTGGGTCTGTTCCCTCCCGCAGTGCCCAGCTCTGGGTCTGTTCCCTCCCGCAGTGCCCAGCTCTGGGTCTGTTCCCTCCCGCAGTGCCCAGCTCTGGGTCTGTTCCCTCCCGCAGTGCCCAGCTCTGGGTCTGTTCCCTCCGCAGTGCCCAGCTCTGGGTCTGTTCCCTCCCGCAGTGCCCAGCTCTGGGTCTGTTCCCTCCCGCAGTGCCCAGCTCTGGGTCTGTTCCCTCCCGCAGTGCCCAGCTCTGGGTCTGTTCCCTCCCGCAGTGCCCAGCTCTGGGTCTGTTCCCTCCCGCAGTGCCCAGCTCTGGGTCTGTTCCCCTCCCGCAGTGCCCAGCTCTGGGTCTGTTCCCTCCCGCAGTGCCCAGCTCTGGGTCCGTTCCCTCCCGCAGTGCCCAGCTCTGGGTCCGTGTCCTCCCGCAGTGCCCAGCTCTGGGTCCGTGTCCTCCCGCAGTGCCCAGCTCTGGGTCCGTGTCCTCCCGCAGTGCCCAGCTCTGGGTCCGTGTCCTCCCGCAGTGCCCAGCTCTGGGTCCGTGTCCTCCCGCAGTGCCCAGCTGTACCACTGCATTCCTCTTCAGTGCTAAGTTCTAAGTCTGTGCCCTCATTGAAGGCCACTCTTTCTCCTACTTGGCCGCGTTGAAGTGGAACAACCTCCCTCCCCCCCCATCCCCCTTTCCCTTAGTATGGTCGACTCCTTGTTGCTATTTAGAAGAATCTGAAAACCCACCTGTTGTGATTTGCTGACTTCTGGAGTCCAGGCACTGCTTGCTTTGTTTACGCGCTAGGATACCCTGACTGGGTGAGTTTGGGCGCTATAAATCTCATGTACATTAACAACAATGCTTTAGAGCAGTTTCAGTTATAGTGGCAGGCAGAAGTCTGAAAGGAAGCAGTGTTCGGACTGGCTCTCCACTGAGCGTCATGCATCAAAGGGTGTGCTCCGTGAGGGGGTGCGCTGTCCCTCATGGTCCTGCAGCCCCACCCTTCACCCTTGGGGCCCCTGCACAACCATCCATGGCTAGTTTCAATCTTTACCTACACTGGCCTCAGTGATGGCGAGCTTCAGTCAGCGGGCATCAGTGCATGCCCTCTGACCTGATGTCCTGTGAGTGCACAAGTGCACCTTGAAGGCTTCGGGGAAGGCGCTTGACCTGGTAGATTCTGGGGTGATTGAGGCAGTAAGGTGTGCTCTTGTGGGGCACGGGTTTAAGACGCGGGTCCTCAGGGCAGGGCGTGCTCAGGTACCCCATGTGGGGTTGAAGTCTCACCCCTCTCTGCGGGATGTTGTAACCTTTACAAAAGAGACACAGAAGATGGACGGAATGCAAAGCAAATCAAACATTCTCCCACAGTCTAAAGATCTGGGTTAAATCCATCGTTCTTTTGCTCACCATGCCACCCCAGTTTAGACCCTGCCATATGCAAATCAGTCTTGACCCTGTGCCTCATGGGAACAGTCCAGACCGAACTGCCAAGCCAGGTCCTCCCTGGACCGGAAACAAGCATCCTGGGACCGCCGCTGGAGTCGAGCTATCCTGGCTGATGAGGGGTGAAACCCCGAAACCGGTCCTAGGATGCTTGTTTCCAGTCCAGGGAGGACCTGGCCTGGCAGTTCGAGCTGGACTGTTCCCATGAGGCACAGGGTCAAGACTGATTTGCATATGGCTGGGTTCAAACTGGAATGGCATGGGGAGCAAAGAAACGGTTGATTTAGGCCCAGATCTCTGTATTGGGGTGAATGTATGACATTGTTCTGCATTCTGTCCATCAATTGTTCTTTTTGCATTTGTCACCCCGAGTGGGACGGGTATGCCCAGACGTGGGTCCCGTGCTCTCCATGCCACTGGAGTCAAGCTATCCTGGCTGATGAGGGGTGAAACCCCGAAACCGGTCCTAGGATGCTTGATTCCAGTCCAGGGAGGACCTGGCTTGGCAGTTCGGGGAACAGGGTCAAGACTGATTTGCATATGGCTGGGTTCAAACTGGAGTGGCATGGGGAGCAAAGAAACGGTTGATTTAGGCCCGGATCTCTGTACTGGGGTGAATGTTCTGCATTCTATCATTTGTTCTTTTTGCATTTGTAACCACCTTTACGGCAGCTTGGGGTTAGTGACCGATGGAGGCCCCTCTAATTACAGTTCTTAAGACGAGCTCAGCGCTGCGTGTCCAGGCACTAAGGTGACGTTCCAATATCTTTATATATTTTCTGTACTATAAGCACGTGCTGGTTTTTGTTGCTTTCGCGTACTCAACAGTACAAACGCATCCAATGTTGAGTCCAATACTGACATTCGAGGAGCTGCAAATCCTCCCCTGGGCAGGTTCTTCTGCCGGGATCAGATATTGTGCAATCGATCAGGGGTCTGGTTTTATGATTGTGTCGGCGCGTCCTCCGCACCACTGCAGCCCTGGACGAGCTCTCCACACAGCTGCAGGCTCTGGAAAATGTGACGGCTTCTCTCCAAGTTTCCCTCCTGCCCGAGAGCTCCGTCACCAGTGGCCGCAGTAATCCGAGGAATGGTGAAGTGTGCGCCGGGCTCGCCTGGCACGCCCATCCCTTCCTGTGAGCGTGTGTGCTGGTGCCCTGTACCCTTGCACCCCTTGTCTCAGTGAAGCAGCCCTCCTTCCTGGTGCCCTGTACCCTTGCACCCTTTGTGTCAGCGAAGCAGCCCTCCTTCCTGGTACCCTGCACCCCTTGTCTCAGTGAAGCAGCCCTCCTTCCTGGTACCCTGCACTCTTGCACCCCTTGTGTCAGTGAAGCACCCTTCCTTCCTGTGAGTGTGCGCCCTGCATCCCTTGTGTCAGTGAAGCAGCCTTCCTTCCTGGTACCCTGCACTCTTGCACCCCTTGTGTCAGTGAAGCACCCTTCCTTCCTGTGAGTGTGTGCCCTGCACCCCTTGTGTCAGTGAAGCAGCCTTCCTTCCTGTGAGTGTGTGCCCTGCACCCTTTGTGTCAGCGAAGCAGCCCTCCTTCCTGGTACCCTGCACCCCTTGTCTCAGTGAAGCAGCCCTCCTTCCTGGTACCCTGCACTCTTGCACCCCTTGTGTCAGTGAAGCACCCTTCCTTCCTGTGAGTGTGCGCCCTGCATCCCTTGTCAGTGAAGCAGCCTTCCTTCCTGGTACCCTGCACCCTTGCACCCTTTGTGTCAGTGAAGCAGTCTTCCTTCCTGCGAGTGTGCGCCCCGCATCCCTTGTGTCAGTGAAGCAGCCTTCCTTCCTGGTACCCTGCACCCTTGCACCCTTGCACCCTTTGTGTCAGTGAAGCAGCCTTCCTTCCTGTGAGTGTGTGCCCTGCACCCCTTGTGTCAGTGAAGCCGCCCTCCTTCCTGGTACCCTGCACCCTTGCACCCCTTGTGTCAGTGAAGCAGCCTTCCTTCCTGGTACCCTGCACCCTTGCACCCTTTGTGTCAGTGAAGCAGTCTTCCTTCCTGCGAGTGTGCGCCCCGCATCCCTTGTGTCAGTGAAGCAGCCTTCCTTCCTGGTACCCTGCACCGTTGCAACCCTTTGTGTCAGTGAAGCAGCCTTCCTTCCTGTGAGTGTGTGCCCTGCACCCCTTGTGTCAGTGAAGCAGCCTTCCTTCGTGGTACCCTGCACCCTTGCACCCCTTGTGTCAGTGAAGCAGCCTTCCTTCGTGGTACCCTGCACCCTTGCACCCCTTCTGTCAGTGAAGCAGCCCTCCTTCCTGGTACCCTGCACTCTTGCACCCCTTGTGTCAGTGAAGCACCCTTCCTTCCTGTGAGTGTGTGCCCTGCACCCCTTGTGTCAGTGAAGCCGCCCTCCTTCCTGGTACCCTGCACCGTTGCAACCCTTGTCAGTGAAGCAGCCTTCCTGCGAGTGTGCGCCCTGCACCCCTTGTGTCAGTGAAGCACCCTTCCTTCCTGTGTGTGTGCCCTGCATCATTTTTGTGTCAGTGAAGCAGCCTTCCTTCCTGGTACCCTGCACCCTTGCACCCTTTGTGTCAGTGAAGCAGCCTTCCTTCCTGTGAGTGTGTGCCCTGCACCCCTTGTCAGTGAAGCCGCCCTCCTTCCTGGTACCCTGCACCGTTGCAACCCTTGTCAGTGAAGCAGCCTTCCTTCCTGGTACCCTGCACCGTTGCACCCCTTGTGTCAGTGAAGCAGCCTTCCTTCCTGGTACCCTGCACCCTTGCACCCCTTGTGTCAGTGAAGCAGCCTTCCTTCCTGGTACCCTGCACCATTGCACCCTTTGTGTCAGTGAAATAGCCTTCCTTCCTGTGAGTGTGTGCCCTGCACCCCTTGTGTCAGTGAAGCCGCCCTCCTTCCTGGTACCCTGCACCGTTGCAACCCTTGTGTCAGTGAAGCAGCCTTCCTTCCTGGTACCCTGCACCCTTGCACCCCTTGTGTCAGTGAAGCAGCCTTCCTTCCTGGTACCCTGCACCTTTGCACCCTTTGTGTCAGTGAAATAGCCTTCATTCCTGTGAGTGTGCGCCCTGCTCCCCTTGGGTCAGCGAAGCAGCCCTCCTTCCTGGTGCCCTGCACCCCTTGTCTTAGTGAAGCAGCCCTCCTTCCTGGTATCCTGCACCCTTGCACCCCTTGTGTCAATGAAGCAGCCCTCCTTCCTGGTGCCCTGCACCCCTTGTCTTAGTGAAGCAGCCCTCCTTCCTGGTACCCTGCACCCTTGCACCCCTTGTGTGAATGAAGCAGCCCTCCTTCCTGGTGCCCTGCACCCCTTGTCTTAGTGAAGCAGCCCTCCTTCCTGGTACCCTGCACCCTTGCACCCCTTGTGTCAATGAAGCAGCCCTCCTTCCTGGTGCCCTGCACCCCTTGTCTTAGTGAAGCAGCCCTCCTTCCTGGTACCCTGCACCCTTGCACCCCTTGGGTCAGTGAAGCAGCCTTCCTTCCTGCGAGTGTGCGCCCTGCATCCCTTGTCAGTGAAGCAGCCTTCCTTCCTGCGAGTGTGCGCCCTGCATCCCTTGTGTCAGTGAAGCAGCCTTCCTTCCTGGTACCCTGCACCATTGCACCCTTTGTGTCAGTGAAATAGCCTTCCTTCCTGTGAGTGTGCGCCCTGCACCCCTTGTGTCAGCGTTGCACCCCTTGGGTCAGCGAAGCAGCCCTCCTTCCTGGTGCCCTGCACCCCTTGTGTCAGTGAAGCACCCTTCCTTCCTGTGTGTGTGCCCTGCACCCCTTGTGTCAGTGAAGCAGCCTTCCTTCCTGGTGCCCTGCACCCTTGCACCCTTTGTGTCAGTGAAATAGCCTTCCTTCCTGTGAGTGTGCGCCCTGCACCCCTTGTGTCAGCGTTGCACCCCTTGGGTCAGCGAAGCAGCCCTCCTTCCTGGTGCCCTGCACCCCTTGTGTCATTGAAGCACCCTTCCTTCCTGCGAGTGTGCGCCCTGCACCCATTGTGCCAGTGAAGCAGCCTTCCTTCCTGTGCGTCCTGGTGCCCTGCACCCCTTGTGTCAGTGAAGCAGCAATCCGAAAGCGCACTTGGCACGTGTCGGAATGGCTGAGAAAACTCACACGTCCATAAAATAGTGGCGCTGTGTTTATGGTAACCATGTAAGTTTAACTCAACATGAAAATATGTCCTTGTGCATGTTGTGCACTGTATTGTAGCATTTTAATTCACATTACAACATTAATGTATTTATTGAAAGACCGACTCGGAGATTCCAAGGTGTCTCTTATTCTCCAGTATGTCCCAGGTGTCTCTTCTGCAATAGTATGGTCCAGGTGTCTCCTCTGCTGTATTATGGCCCAGGTGTCTCTTCTGCTGTATTATGGCCCAGGTGTCTCTTCTGCTGTATTATGGCCCAGGTGTCTCTTCTGCTGTATTATGGCCCAGGTGTCTCTTCTGCTGTATTATGGCACAGGGGTCTCTTCTGCTGTAGCCGAAAGTGGGTGTGCGCCAGGTAATGAAGTCCCAGATATCGATGTAGTATTTGGAAAGTCTTTATTTCAACTCGATTTATTCACATGATAAAAGAACATTGAACTCCGCCAACGCGTTTTGTTCTCACATGGAGAACTTCATCAGGGCTTAGATAAAGCGAGGTAAGAAATTGAAATAGTAATGAAGGGATTGTCCACAATGAATGCTCCAGGTAATTGCACTGGACGCAAAACGGGAATTCCCAGGGCCAAATCCGGCCCTTGAACGAAGATCCTTTCAGTGTAGAACAAGCGTGTCCGTGTCAGTCTCTCTTGCTGTATTATGGCCCAGGTGTCTCTTCTGCTGTATTATGGTCCAGGTGTCTCTTCTGCTGTATTATGGCCCAGGTGTCTCTTCTGCTGTATTATGGCCCAGGTGTCTCTTCTGCTGTATTATGGTCCAGGTGTCTCTTCTGCTGTATTATGGCCCAGGTGTCTCTTCTGCTGTATTATGGCCCAGGTGTCTCTTCTGCTGTATTATGGCCCAGGTGTCTCCCCTTCTCCAGTATGTCCCAGGTGTCTCTTCTGCTGTATTATGGCCCAGGTGTCTCTTTTGCACTAGTATGACCCGGGTGTCTCTTCTGCTGTAGTATGGCCCAGGCGTCTCTTCTGCTGCATTATGGCCCAGGCGTCTCTTCTGCTGCATTATGGCCCAGGTGTCTCTTCTGCACTAGTATGGCCCAGGTGTCTCTTCTGCTGTATTATGGCCCAGGTGTTTCTCCTGCTGTATTGTGGCCCAGGTGTCTCTCCTGCTGTGTTATGGCCCAGGTGTCTCTTCTGCTGTATTATGGCCCAGGTATCTCTTCTGCACTAGTATGGCCCAGGTGTCTCCTCTTCTCCAGTATGTCCCAGGTGTCTCTTCTGCACTAGTATGGTCCAAGTGTCTCTTCTGCACTAGTATGGTCCAGGTGTCTCTTCTGCTGTATTATGGCCCAGGTGTCTCTTCTGCTCTATAATGGCCCAGGTGTCTCTTCTGCTGTATTATGGCCCAGGTGTCTCTTCTGCTGTATTATGGCCCAGGTGTCTCTTTTGCACTAGTATGACCCGGGTGTCTCTTCTGCTGTATGGCCCTTGTGTCTCTTCTGCTGTAGTATGGCCCAGGCGTCTCTTCTGCTGCATTATGGCCCAGGTGTCTCTTCTGCACTAGTATGGCCCAGGTGTCTCTTCTGCTGTATTATGGCCCAGGTGTCTCTCCTGCTGTATTATGGCCCAGGTGTCTCTCCTGCTGTATTATGGCCCAGGTGTCTCTCCTGCTGTATTATGGCCCAGGTGTCTCTTCTGCTGTATTATGGCCCAGGTGTCTCTTCTGCTGTATTATGGCCCAGGTGTCTCTTCTGCTGTATTATGGCCCAGGTGTCTCTTCTGCTGTATTATGGCCCACGTGTCACTTCTGCTGTATTATGGCCCAGGTATCTCTTCTGCACTAGTATGGCCCAGGTGTCTCCTTCTCCAGTATGTCCCAGGTGTCTCTTCTGCACAAGTATGGTCCAGGTGTCTCTTCTGCTGTATTATGGCCCAGGTGTCTCTTCTGCTGTATTATGGCCCAGGTGTCTCTTCTGCTCTATAATGGCCCAGGTGTCTCTTCTGCTCTATAATGACCCAGGTGTCTCTTCTGCTGTATTATGGCCCAGGTGTCTCTTCTGCTGTATTATGGCCCAGGTGTCTCTTTTGCACTAGTATGACCCGGGTGTCTCTTCTGCTGTATGGCCCTTGTGTCTCTTCTGCTGTAGTATGGCCCAGGCATCTCTTCTGCTGCATTATGGCCCAGGTGTCTCTTCTGCACTAGTATGGCCCAGGTGTCTCTTCTGCTGTATTATGGCCCAGGTGTCTCTTCTGCTCTAGTATGGCCCATGTGTCTCTTCTGCTCTAGTATGGCCCATGTGTCTCTTCTGCTCTAGTATGGCCCAGGTGTCTCTTCTGCTCTAGTATGGCCCATGTGTCTCTTCTGCTCTAGTGTGGCCCAGGTGTCTCTTCTGCTCTAGTGTGGCCCAGGTGTCTCTTCTGCTCTAGTATGGCCCAGGTGTCTCTTCTGCTCTAGTATGGCCCAGGTGTCTCTTCTGCTCTAGTATGGCCCAGGTGTCTCTTCTGCTCTAGTATGGCCCAGGTGTCTCTTCTGCTCTAGCATGACCCAGGTGTCTCTTCTGCTGTATAATGGCCCAGGTGTCTCTTCTGCTGTATAATGGCCCAGGTGTCTCTTCTGCTGTATAATGGCCCAGGTGTCTCTTCTGCTGTATAATGGCCCAGGTGTCTCTTCTGCTGTATAATGGCCCAGGTGTCTCTTCTGCTGTATAATGGCCCAGGTGTCTCTTTTGCACTAGTATGATCTGGGTGTCTCTTCTGCTCTATGGCCCTTGTGTCTCTTCTGCTGTAGTATGGCCCGGATGTCTCTTCTGCACTAGTGTGACCCTTGTGTCTCTTCTCACCAGTGTCGGAAGCACACCAGAACGGCTCCGGTATTTCACCTGTAAATGAAAGGCAGACACACTTTGTGTGCACAAGACGCTCTCAGTGTTTGAGTCGACGCAGTGAAGGTGACTGCAGGTTTCCACTCAGACGATCCCTCCCAGGGTGTCCCTGCTCCGGTCTAGCACCCCTCCCGTGCACACGAGACAGGTGTGAACACATCTCACGTCTACACACGGCAGGGATCCCTCGGCAGGGCCCGGGGGGCCCGTGCGATGAAGTCACCCGCCAGGAAAAGGCTCCCTCGTCATCCGGCGATGAATGAACACAAGCGCTGAGCAGTAGGTAATCAGTGTGTCATGGGCCCTGGTGCAAGGAATAACATGCCCCGCCCCCACGACTGTTGTTTAAATTATAAAATACAGCAATGATCCGGGTTCAGTGGGCCCCACAGGCTTTTGGTCCCGGTGCCACTGCACCTGCTGCACCAATGGAAGGTACGCGCCTGAACTGAGGGGCCCGTACTGTCACCACCGAGGGGCCGTACTGTCACCACCGACCGACAATGGGTGCCCTAAAGAAGAGGGGGGTGTCACTGCTGGCATGGGTGCCCTGAGGAAGAGGGCGGGGGGAGGCACTGCTGGCATGGGTGCCCTGAGAGAGAGGGAAGGGGGGTCACTGCTCGCATGGGTGCCCTAAAGAAGAGATGGGGTCACTTCCGGCATGTGTGCCCTGAGGAAGGGGGCGCCACTGCTGGCATGGGTGCCCTGAGGAATAGGGTGGGGGGGGAGTCACTGCTGGCATGGGTGCCCTGAGAGAGAGGGTAGGGGGGGTCACTGCTCGCATGGGTGCCCTAAAGAAGAGATGGGGTCACTTCCGGCATGTGTGCCCTGAGGAAGGGGGGGCGGGGAGGTCACTGCTGGCATGGGTGCCCTGAGGAAGGGGCGGGGGGTCACTGCTGGCATGGGTGCCCTGAGGAATAGGGTGGGGGGGGCCACTGCTGGCATGGGTGACTTGAGGAAAGGGGGTGACTGCTGGCACGGCTGCCCGGAGGAAGGGGGGGGGTCACTGCTGGCACGGGTGCCCTAGAGGAAGAGGGGGGATTCCCTGCTGACATGGGTGCCCTGAGGAAGGGGTGGGGGGGGGCTGACTGCTGGCATGGGTGCCCTGAGGAAGAGGTGGTCACTGCTGGCATGGGTGCCCTAAAGAAGAGCAGGGTAGGTGGGGTCACTGCTGGCATGGGTGCCCTGAGGAAGGGGTGGGTCACTGCTGGCATGGCTGCCCAGAGGAAGGGGGGGGGGTCACTGCTGGCACGGGTGCCCTGAGGAAGGGGGGGGTCACTGCTGGCATGGGTGCCCCGAGAAAGAGGGAGGGCGTTCATGCTGGCATGGGTGCCCTGAGGAAGAGGGTGAGTCACTGCTGGCATGGGTGCCCTGAAGAAAGGGGGGGGGTCACTGCTGGCATGGGTGCCCTAAAGAAGAGCGGGGGGAAGTGGGGTCACTGCTAGCATGGGCGCCCTGAGAAGGGGGGGGGGCACTGCTGGCATGGCTGCCCTGAGGAAGAGGGTGGGGGGGGATCACTGCTCGCATGGGTGACTTGAGGAAAGGTGGGGGGTCACTGCTCGCATGAGTGCCCTGAGAAGAGGGCGGGGGTCACTGCTGGCATGGGTGCCATGAGGAAGAGGGGGTCACTGCTGGCATGGGTACCCTGAGGGAAGGGGGGTCACTGCTCGCATGGGTGCCCTAAAGAAGATCGGGGAAGAGGTAGGGTCACTGCTGGCAAGGGTGTCCTGAGGAAAGGGGGTGGGGTCCCTGCTGGCATGGGTGCCCTGAGAGAGAGAGGAGGGGGTCACTGCTCGCAATGGTGCCTTAAAGAAGATCGGGGGGTGGTGGGGGGTCACTGCTAACATGGGTGCCCTGAGGAAGGGGTGTCACTGCTGGCATGGGTGCCCTAAGGAAGAGGGTTACAACAAACAAGGGGAACCCTATTACCCGAACCAGGGGTCATTGAAAATTATAATACTAACAAAGGTTCAGGTATATAATTATACAAAGCAGTACAGTGGAAAATTAAATTACATATTACAGAAACAATCGCATGTCACAAAACAAAGAAGACAAGCATTTGCAATGCAATAGGTCTCGCAACTGCGAGTTTTGGAGCTATTGGTATTGTAAATGGTATTGTAAATGACAATGCCTTTAATTTATGTTGTACAAACCAAAACATAAATAAAAGGCATTGTCATTTACAATACCAATAGTTTAAACTTGCGTAAATACGAGACCTATTGCTTTGCAAATGCTTTTTTCAGGAGGATTCCTCCTCGCAGGTCCCCAAATCCTGTTTCGTTTCTTCCCTGTGCCAGTTTGTTGTCCCGCTCCCACATGCACTCCTGACGTTTTATTCGCACCCTCCCAACTGTGAAGCATTGTTCGCTTCCTGTCCAAAAAGTGCTTGCAAAGGTGCAACATTGTCACAGTGACTGCGTGGGTTTGAGAGGGGTACTAGGTATGTCCAGGAGGGGTAGCATCTTTGCAAGATTTTCTCTGTAAGTGCTGATCCCATAAATGAGATGCACTTTAACTTACTGTGTGTACATTTATCTTATGTAGCTATCCCCAAAATGTGACAGGGGTGGGCCAGTGCTCAATTTGTAAAGAAATAAGTGCCAGGGATCTCGCCAGGAGGCCACTGCAGCTTGCACCACCCATTGCCCCTGTCAAAATTGCCATTACCTGCACAACTATTAATCATCAGACTGCTACCAGTGTGACAATTCAGACTGTTAGAGGCCTCCACAGCTATAAGAATGATTTGGGCTGCAGGTATCTGTTGTTTTTAATGTATAATGAAATAATAAAACTATTGTTCTGCTTATCTCTAAATCACACAAACAGCGCCACCATGTGGCAGACTGTCATAAGTGCCGATGTTGACAATTAATTGCTGGTGTTGAGCACCGTAAACTACTGCCTCAAATTAAGCACTGGGTGGGGCCCTCCTGGGTCTATGTTAGACATCCCTCGCTGAGGAGTTTGACATTCTGAAGTTATCTGGGGGGCCAGCAGAGCCTGTGAGCCCCGATAAAATGCAGGGAGTATTACTGCCCCAGAGTGCACCTTGTGGGGGCAGCTACTGAGTGTTCCTGAATGGAGAGACCAGCTGATGTACCAGGAGGGGATGTGCCAGGAAGCGGGAGCTGTACCTCCAGCAATGGAAGCCACCCCCCTTCCAGACTCTTTTAGCCAGGGAGGCAGGGCAGGGAGCCTAGGAAGAGCACTCTAAGCTCGCTCCACCACTTGGTGATGGGGTGTCAGAACACATAATGACTTGAGAAGTCTGGGTGTAGTACATCCCGCTGGTAGTTTGTGTTACTGACTTATTCCTAGACATTTAAACTCACATTTAACCCAGAAGTATAAGACACCCTGCATTGGAGAGTTTCAGTGAGGAGCAGTTGGCAAAGTGGTGACACTTAATAATAAAAAAGTCCCTTGTATTGTAAAGCCATAAGCAAATATAATGCACCAACTTGACACTTGTGCGGTGTTCCAACAGTGCACATGTAACACCTGAAGCACATTTTATGAATGTGATATAGCGCCCTTATAAATCATCTGTGCTTCAGGAGTCATATGTGTATAAGGATCAAAACTGCCACAGGCACACACATCACACACTCACACAGTTATCTACAAGCATCAGACATCCACAAGCATCAGACATCAGGCATCAGACATCCACAAGCATCAGACATCCACAAGCATCAGGCATCAGACATCCACAAGCATCAGGCATCAGAAGTCCACAAGCATCAGGCATCAGACATCCACAAGCATCAGACATCCACAAGCATCAGGCATCAGACATCAGACATCCACAAGCATCAGGCATCAGACATCCACAAGCATCAGGCATCAGACATCCACAAGCATCAGGCATCAGACATCCACAAGCATCAGGAATCAGACATCCACAAGCATCAGGAATCAGACATCCACAAGCATCAGGAATCAGACATCCACAAGCATCAGGCATCCACAAGCATCAGGCATCCACAAGCATCAGGCATCCACAAGCATCAGGCATCCACAAGCATCAGGCATCCACAAGCATCAGGCATCCACAAGCATCAGGCATCCACAAGCATCAGGCATCCACAAGCATCAGGCATCCACAAGCATCAGGCATCCACAAGCATCAGGCATCCACAGGCATCAGACATCCACAAGCATCAGGCATCAGACATCCACAAGCATCAGGCATCAGACATCCACAAGCATCAGGCATCAGACATCCACAAGCATCAGGCATCAGACATCCACAAGCATCAGGCATCAGACATCCACAAGCATCAGGCATCAGACATCCACAAGCATCAGGCATCAGACATCCACAAGCATCAGGCATCAGACATCCACAAGCATCAGGCATCAGACATCCACAAGCATCAGGCATCAGACATCCACAAGCATCAGGCATCAGACATCACAAGCATCAGGCATCAGCACAAGCATCAGGCATCAGACATCCACAAGCATCAGGCATCAGACATCCACAAGCATCAGGCATCCGACATCCACAAGCATCAGGCATCCGACATCCACAAGCATCAGGCATCCGACATCCACAAGCATCAGGCATCTGACATCCACAAGCATCAGGCATCTGACATCCACAAGCATCAGGCATCTGACATCCACAAGCATCTGACATCCACAAGCATCTGACATCCACAAGCATCTGACATCCACAAGCATCTGACATCCACAAGCATCTGGCATCCACAAGCATCAGGCATCCACAAGCATCAGGCATCCACAAGCATCAGGCATCCACAAGCATCAGGCATCCACAAGCATCAGGCATCCACAAGCATCAGGCATCCACAAGCATCAGGCATCCACAAGCATCAGGCATCCACAAGCATCAGGCATCCACAAGCATCAGGCATCCACAAGCATCAGGCATCCACAAGCATCAGGCATCCACAAGCATCAGGCATCCACAAGCATCAGGCATCCGACATCCACAAGCATCAGGCATCAGACATCCACAAGCATCAGGCATCAGACATCCACAAGCATCAGGCATCAGACATCCACAAGCATCAGGCATCAGACATCCACAAGCATCAGGCATCAGACATCCACAAGCATCAGGCATCAGACATCCACAAGCATCAGGCATCAGACATCCACAAGCATCAGGCATCAGACATCCACAAGCATCAGGCATCAGACATCCACAAGCATCAGGCATCTGACATCCACAAGCATCAGGCATCTGACATCCACAAGCATCAGGCATCTGACATCCACAAGCATCAGGCATCTGACATCCACAAGCATCAGGCATCTGACATCCACAAGCATCAGGCATCTGACATCCACAAGCATCAGGCATCAGACATCCACAAGCATCAGGCATCAGACATCCACAAGCATCAGGCATCAGACATCCACAAGCATCAGGCATCAGACATCCACAAGCATCAGGCATCAGACATCCACAAGCATCAGGCATCAGACATCCACAAGCATCAGGCATCAGACATCCACAAGCATCAGGCATCCGACATCCACAAGCATCAGGCATCCGACATCCACAAGCATCAGGCATCCGACATCCACAAGCATCAGGCATCCGACATCCACAAGCATCAGGCATCCGACATCCACAAGCATCAGGCATCTGACATCCACAAGCATCAGGCATCCGACATCCACAAGCATCAGGCATCTGACATCCACAGGCATCTGACATCCACAAGCATCAGGCATCTGACATCCACAAGCATCTGACATCCACAAGCATCTGACATCCACAAGCATCTGGCATCCACAAGCATCTGGCATCCACAAGCATCAGGCATCCACAAGCATCAGGCATCCACAAGCATCAGGCATCCACAAGCATCAGGCATCCACAAGCATCAGGCATCCACAAGCATCAGGCATCCACAAGCATCAGGCATCCACAAGCATCAGGCATCCACAAGCATCAGGCATCCACAAGCATCAGGCATCCACAAGCATCAGGCATCCACAAGCATCAGGCATCCACAAGCATCAGGCATCCACAAGCATCAGGCATCCACAAGCATCAGGCATCCACAAGCATCAGGCATCCACAAGCATCAGGCATCCACAAGCATCAGGCATCCACAAGCATCAGGCATCCACAAGCATCAGGCATCCGACATCCACAAGCATCAGGCATCCGACATCCACAAGCATCAGGCATCAGACATCCACAAGCATCAGGCATCAGACATCCACAAGCATCAGGCATCAGACATCCACAAGCATCAGGCATCAGACATCCACAAGCATCAGGCATCAGACATCCACAAGCATCAGGCATCAGACATCCACAAGCATCAGGCATCAGACATCCACAAGCATCAGGCATCAGACATCCACAAGCATCAGGCATCAGACATCCACAAGCATCAGGCATCTGACATCCACAAGCATCAGGCATCTGACATCCACAAGCATCAGGCATCTGACATCCACAAGCATCAGGCATCTGACATCCACAAGCATCAGGCATCTGACATCCACAAGCATCAGGCATCTGACATCCACAGGCATCTGACATCCACAGGCATCTGACATCCACAAGCATCTGACATCCACAAGCATCTGACATCCACAAGCATCTGACATCCACAAGCATCTGACATCCACAAGCATCTGACATCCACAAGCATCTGACATCCACAAGCATCTGACATCCACAAGCATCTGACATCCACAAGCATCTGACATCCACAAGCATCTGACATCCACAAGCATCTGACATCCACAAGCATCAGACATCCACAAGCCACGTGTGCACTCACTACTGTCACAGAGAACAAGGCGTGCACGACATCGCAGCCGAAGAGGGAAACATGATGCAGGACATGTTCAAATACCATCAGCGCGTCTTAAAGCGTCTAAACCGTTTCACTCAAATCTATTGTTCTTCAGAATGCAGGAAAACACTGATATATGTTTTGGCGGGATATATATATTATTTATACATTTAGTTTGTAAGGAATGTCAGATTAGAGGAAACAGGATACTGAAAGTCTGGGGTCTATTAGTTATATCTCCTCCAGCAGAAGCGGCGATGACAAAACAGAGCTAGAATTTAAAACAAGCGCGGCCGAGACGCAAACAGCAGCGTGTTTATTTTTGCATCGCGCTTTAAAGTGAAAGCGGGATGCAACAAGTAATTAAAGTGCACATCGGCTGTCGGGGCGCAAGCTAAAAAACACGCCGTGCGCGTGCCCATGTACGCCGTGAGCGTGCCCGTGAGCGTGCACATCGACAGTCTGGGAAAGTGCACATCTCCTGTCCCCCTTCCAAACTCAAGTCGACGACAATAGATCTTGCTTAGCGAGCAGCTTTGCTGCGTTGCTAGGCGAGACCTAAAAAACAATGATACCCATGCAGAACATATATACGCCTTTTACTAAGATCATAATACAAAATACAATCATAAATTGACGGTGCTCACATAATTACACCAAAAACAAAATCAGGAAACACAATTACAAGTGTAAACAGAAAAAGCAAAAACAGGCAAATGAATTCACAAAAGAACAATACTGATTGGACAAAACACAAAACCAGAAATGGCAATTAATGCATCCTCTTGAATAATTGCCAAGAATGAGCGTCAAAAAGAGGGGGGTCACTGCTGGCATGGGTGCCCTGAGGAAGAGGGGGATCACTGCTGGCATGGGTGCCCTGAGGAAGGGGGGTCCCTCTGGGGCGGTTTTCCTCTCCTCAGATTTGAAATGCACAAATGCCACGTATTAAGGTATCCCGCGTGGAGGAGCAGCCCCCGCAGCTCTTGTGTAGCCACCAGTTGTGTAAAGAGGGTCACATCACTGCCTGCTCAGGGAGGCGGGGCCTGGGCTGGGGAGTTTCACCCCACAAAGCCGCGAGGGCCTGGTAAGTGCATCCTCTAATTCCGAAGCAGCAGACTCCACACAGTGTGTGTATTTGTGAGTGTAGGTATAGCCGATCGCGCCAAGAAGCGTGCCCTTAATTTGTTTGATGCCTGTTGCAATCGGTCTTGGATATAGTGAATATAGCGCCAGGAAATGTTCGTGGTGTATGTCGTTCTTAATAAATCTCCTTTTTAGACGGACATATGTTAATAGTTCTTCAGTATGCCTGTTGTCCGTTAAGTGCTCATGCGTAGCTCAATAGTTTCTAGGCGCTCATGGTGAAGATATGTAGTTTGAGTGGGCTACAAAGTGGTTGTGATAGAAGATCGTTTTAATGGATGAGGCTATATAACCTGCCCGGGGGGGAGGGGTGGGGGGTGAATCCATAACATGGGCGAGGAAATGTGGGGGACGCGGGGGATTTTGTATTGGGGGGGGGGGGGGGCGGGTTCACGGGGGACAAGGGTGGGGGGGTACGACGGGACAAAAGAATTTGCCCTCTCTTCTGTTAGTCGCAGGGCCATTGGCACCTCAAAGCACTAGTGCTTTGAGGTGCCAATGGCCCTGCACTTGACCTGCGACCTTCCCTTTTGTTGGGCTGCAAAAGCTTCAGGAATGTGTTCTCACCTCGTCCTCCCCACCAAGGCTGCCTGCAGTCTGCACTTCCAGGACAGAGGAAGAGAGGTAGTTTGTCGATTGCTGACTGCACCCTGCCATCCCCAGCCCCTACCCTACCTTATTTGACTATTTCACACTGGCAATTCAGCCACTCAAAGGCTAATTGTAGGAGGCTGGCTTAGTATATGGTGCACACTTTTTTAAGTGAAGCACCCTGCACTAATCCAGACAACCCTTATGGGGATTTTAGTGGTCTTAGACAACCATAGAAAGCTCTCTAAGTGGTAGCTGTGGAGAGCCGCCTTCAGGTTTAGTCCAGAAGGAGTGTAAAGCAGCTTGTTTTACCAGAACATAATCTTATGGTATAGGTTAAGTGAAAAAGAACCACACAGTGTAGTTATAAAAATATGTATTTCTTATAAGACACTAACACGATACAATATCTCCTACCCGGAGATATATGCACAATGCACACAATACTTGTCAATAGAATAAGCAAGAAGCACAAATACACAGTGGTCCCCAGGGGGAGACCAAACCATATACTAAAATAGTGGAATGCGAACCACAACTTCAGTCGAGACTGGAACCAGAAGACATAGAAGAGCCGGAGACCAAAGGAACCACCCAAGGTGAGTATCTAGGAACCCCACGGAGGTCGTGTGCAGAGTGGGAAGACGACCGCGTGCTCAATACAAGTCAATGGGTAAGTCGCTGGTGCAATTTTAAAGAAGGACCCTCCCAGCGGACCCTGAAGAAACCCAGTGGAAGACGGAAGGTTGGAGAGCCACCCCACCCGTGGATACCCCAGGAACTAGGATACCTACACGAGGGAAGCGGGGTGCATAGGTGCGAAGTGGAATCGGAAAACGCCGTAGACCACAATAGAGGACTTCAGGAAGATGCTGCTGATGAAGAAGGTGAGAAGAGTCCGGTGGAATCCAATAGTGGATTCTTGAAGAGGAGTACCTGCAAGCAGAGGGGACAGAGTCTATGCCACTCAGGAATGACCAGGAGGCACGGAAGACGAATGCCCATTGATGTCGGAGATGCAGGAGAGTTGACGGTGCCCTTGAAGTTGCAGTTGTGCTGACCAGGTGACTCTGTGGAAGACCAGGAGCCGTTCACGAGCTGTCCCGCGTCGGATGTCAAGAGCCAAGGGGTCAGTGTCCGGCAGGGGCACCGACAAGCCTTGGCAACGTCAACCAGCGAAGTTGTAGAAAAAGGTGCTGTGTCGGGACCAGCAAGGTCCAAGTGACTCACCACAAGCAGGTAAGTCAGAGCAGGCCCCAAGCAAACAGGGGAGCCCACTGAAGCCAAAGAAGACCCTCAAGAGGACCCACGGGCCGGAAGCACAGGATTTGCAAGAGGACCTCGAGCAGCTCACCAAAGGATGAAGGCCCACGGTGCAAAGGATGTTGTACAGGTGAAGTTCTTGGCTGTAGGAGATGCTTGAGGGTGGAGCTTCTTGGAGCCCAAAGATCTCTGGAGGAGAGAGTCAACAAGCCTTGGCAACTGCAAGTCAACACGGTGCATAGAGGTTCTGTTCCAGCGGTTCCGACGAGGGATACTGGCCTCAAACTCGGTGAGAAGACAGTGCAGGCCTTAAGTGAGTTCCAGAACGACCACCTGCGTTGCTGAGCCTTTCTGAGTCCGTTAGAACCCAGAGTCAGCAGACCGGTCAGCTGTGTTGTGGTGCCTGCAGATGCAGGGGAGTGACTCCTCTCCAAGGGAGATTCCTTCGGGTGTCTTGGATGTCCACAGGTCCTGTGAAGAACCTGTATGGAGCACAGACATTGCAGCAGACTTGCCAGACGACGAGACCAGGAGCAGCAAGAGTCTTCCCAGTTGCAGTCTCGGTTCCCAAAGAGAAGTCCAAAGTTCCCAGATGGTTGAAGTTGAAGTGGTATTGGATCTGAATCTTGTCCCACGACAAATCTAGGGACCCACCAACAGTTAAGCCCATAAGTACCCTAAGGAAAGGGTTTGGACGATTCAGGGGTCCCTCCCACAGGAGGGGCTGGACAATGGGGAGGATACTCCCATGTCCTTTGTCCAGTTTCGTGCCAGAGCGGGAGCCAACGGCTCCCTGAACTGGTTAAACTGGAGTTTCTCCAGCAAGGGCATTAACCTCCAGAGTTATCTTACCATTATTATTATTTCCTGAGATTTTCTGAGTACATAAAGATCTATACAGCAGGTGCCTTAACCCCATAACATATTTTAAAATGCAGAATTTGCAACTAATTAAGCAGAACAGATGTACTGCCACGTTTCTCCTTGTTTCCAATTTCTTTCTGGCAGAGCTTTAATAAATAAATGTATAAGGAGACCTAGGTCTTGCGCCGGGGTTGCATCACTTTTTTGGCACAACTCAGACGCAAAATCTAATTTGTTAAATATTGTAATGCGCTTGAATGTGCTCATGATAGACCTGCTTAACATATGTGAGGTCTTAGAAACTGATGTCATTTTTGTGATATCACTTCCTGTGAGGTCACGTGCGGATTCACGCGCTGTGATGTCACTTACATACTGCCTAACTTGGTTAGTGCTCCACTTCATTTTTAGGTCGAGCCTCGAGTAGCGCGCAAGCGCTGCTTAGAGGCGAAGACTTTTAGTAAGCAGGTTTAAAAGCAGTCCCAAAAACGCTCGTGCGTCGTGGCTGGCCTTTTTGGGATGGGTACGCGCGGCAAACATGTGTTTCCAATTATCGTGCCCAGACGCGGGCGCGATAAGTGGAAACACATGTCTGCCGCGCGTACACATCCAAAGGCCAGCCACGACGCTCGCAGCGTTTGGTCAGCTCTGCAGGCTGCCGCGCTCGCTCGCCCCCGCTCCCTGTCCCCCGATGCGCCCCGTAGTTTCCGGCTTCGCTCCCCCTTCTGCGGCTCACCGCTCGTTTTTCAGTTGCCGGTCTCCAGGATGGGCTTCTCGCTCGGTGACGTGTGCATGAGGCCGG
The DNA here is from genome assembly GCA_963921515.1 of Calotriton arnoldi. Lineage (NCBI taxonomy): Eukaryota > Metazoa > Chordata > Amphibia > Caudata > Salamandridae > Calotriton > Calotriton arnoldi. The sequence continues at coordinate 2,519,970 of CAWUFW010001353.1, read as the reverse complement.
GTGCTTTCCATGCTGCATAGGTAGCAGCGCGTGGCCAGGCATCTCACGAAATGTTTACTAAAATGTTTCTGAAAAAGGGCTCTATGTTGTCCAGAAACCCAGCACATGGCTTCTAAAAAATCATTAGTGAGGCGGCGGTGCCACAGTCGTGCCATGATTGGGGCACGGATAATAAATATCAAGCCTGCTGCTGTCCGTAGGGAAACAATCATCTCCGGGATATGGGAATAACAGGCAAGTTGAACACAGTACTTTTTCTGTGGGGAGGTGTGGAGCAGCGGCAGGAGTGCACAAAGTATGAGAGGAGAGTGTTGAATTTTTAAGACTGAATTATGATTTAAGAGTGCACGTGTTTCAGATGGTCTTCCCTCCTCCAACGCAGCCCTTCCACGCCGTCCCTTGCACCCAAGCACTTCTTCACCGACCCGGCCCTTCCCAACCCCTCCTGCTTCGTTGCTGTCTCTCCCGCACCACCCCGTTGTCCCTTGTTTATTATATCCTGTAATTTCTCCTAAGTAATAATATCCCTGTACAGGCTGAAAACGTTTGGGCTGTTCACAATACCCATTGCAGGTTTCTGATCCTTTTTGCACATAGATTGCTTCAATAATATATTTTTAATGTAGAGCATTATGTTTGAAACCGCGGAAAATTAACGTTAATAGTTTTAACTGCTACTCCAGGGCTGGATATGCACAATGTGATCAGTATATATATATATATATATATATATATATAATATATTTATTTGTCCTTCCTTTCTTAAATAGTATAAAGATGTTCGTTGGTGCAATATAGAACGATGCACGGCTTTCTGGTGTGAATGGTTTCACTGGCGTGCACTGTGTGGGATGTCTCATTCCGACCGAAATCACCTCATTTCGCTCGGATGCATTTCCAGCACTACGGAGCGCTTTGCTTTTCACTGCTCCGGTGCCCCTTTCTTGATCTTGAACACGTTTGAACTGGTTGACAACTGGGCACACGCTTCGGCCCTACTGCAATAGTAACTGGAGGTTGCTAACCCAACTGCACGCAGGATCGCTCCAACAATTGCTCTTAATGTAGAGCACTCTGTTTTAAATCCAGGGACTATGCATGTAATACCGTCATGGCCACCACACCAAGTAAGGGTGCAAATACTCTTTCAGGTTGTTTAGCACATACATGCTATTTTGTAAATATGAACGTTATGTTGTTTACGTTTTAATTTGCATTATAATATTTTCTGGTTTCCTGGTTCGTTTCGAGGTAGAAATGAATCTAAACAAGCATTGGCATAGCCAATAGGTCTCGCCTTTGGGACCTTATAAGTGTTTAGCCATGCAACAGTTGTTGTTGCACCAAGGATATTGTGCTGCATAACTAAATACTTATAAGGTCCCAAAAGCGAGACCTATTGGCTATGCCAATGCTTGTTTAGGACTTGTGCCCTGGTGGGAGAAGTGTAATGGAGACCTGGTGTTGGTGGTTATAGGAGGCTGGCTTAGTATTGGTGCACACTCTCGGGAGTGATGCACCTTGCACTAATCCAGGCAACCCTTATGGTGATTTTAGTGGTCTTTGATAACCATAGAAAGCTCTCAAAGTGGTAGCTGTGGAGAGCAGCCTTCAGGCTCATCTTGAAGGATTGTAAAGCAGCTTGTTTTACCACATTAAATTAACAGTGTAGATTAGATGAAAAAGAACCACACAGTATTTATAAAAAATAAGTCTATTTATTATGCAACACAATCACTAACACATTGATATATCTTCTACCCGGAGATACCAACAATACACACAAGAATACTTAAAAATAATCCGGTAAGTAGCACAAATATACACTGGTCTCCAGGGGGAGACCAAACCATATACTAAGAAAGTGGAATGCAAACTGCAAAGGAGAACAGGCCTTGGACCTGAAGACTCGGAGGAGTTGGGTACACAAGGGACCACCCAAGGTAAGTACCCAGGAAACCTACAGAGACTGTGTGCCGAGTGGAAACACAGCAGAGTACTCCATGCAAGTCAATGGGAAATTTGCGGTTGCAAGTTTAAAGAAGGACCCTTCCCGGAGGACCCCGAAGAAACCCTTTGGAAGACAGGAGGTTTGAGAGCCACCACACCTGTGGATGCCCCAGGAACCAGGTTACCTGCACCAGGAAAGCCGGGTGCATAGGGGTGAAGTGACGTCGGAACCTGCCGTAGACGACAGGAGAAGACTTCGAAGAAGATGCCTCTGGAGAAGCCTGTGAAAGAGTGAGTTCTTGAAGAAGAGAACCTGCAAGCAGAGGGGACAGTCTATGCCACTCAGAAGTGACCAGGAGGCACTGAATCACAATGCCCACCGAGGTCAGGATGTTCAAGAGTGAAGACGGTCACCTTGTTGCTGCAGCTGTGAATACCAGGCGATGCTGAGGAAGACCAGGAGCCGTGCATGAGCTGTCCCATTTCTGGTGTCGGTGTTTAGGTGGTCGGTGTCCGGTGGGAGTACCAACAAGCCTTGGTAGCCGCAACTGGCGTGGAAAGCGAAAAGATGCAAACATTGAGACCAGAAAAGTCAAAGGGACTCACTAAGTGCAGGAGAGTCGGAGCAGGCCCTGAGCAAACAGGGTAGCCCACTGAAGCAAAAGAAGACCCTCGAGAGGACCCACAGGCCGAAGGCACAGAAGTCGCAAAAGGACCTCAGGCACCTTACCAAAGATGGAGACCCACGGTGCAGAGGATGCAGTGAGGATTCTGATCTTTGAGGGATGATGTGCTAGAAGCTGGAGCTTCTTGTAGCCCGAAGATCTCTGCAGTGCAGAGCCAACAAGCCTTGGCAACAGCATGTCGACGCAGTGCACAAGGGTTTGGTCCCAGAGGCTTCGACCAGTAATACAGTCCTCAAAATTGCAGAAAAGACAGGTCCGGCCTCTAGGGAGCTGCAGAACCATCATCTGTGTTGCTGGGCCAAGGGAAGTCCATAGGATGACAGGAGCAGCAGACCGGTCAGCTTCGTTGCGGTGTCTGCAGATGCAGGGTAGTGACTCCTTCACTCCAAGGGAGATTACTTTGTATGTCCTTGATGCCCACCGGCCTTCTGGAGAAATGACACAGACGATGCAGAAGACTTGAACAGCGAGACCAGGAGCATCAGGAGTCTTCATTGATGCAGTCTCGGTTCCAGTCGAAGTCCGACGAAGTTCAAGTGTCCAGACGGTCGAAGAGTGGCTTGGTTTCAGAGGTGAGTCTTGTTCCATGACGAATCTGAGGGCCCACCCACAGGGGAGCCCTTAAGTACCCTAGGGAAAGGGTTGGAACGACTTGGTGGTGGGGGATGGGGGTGTCAGGTAGAGCGGTTCCCTCCCAGAGGAGGGGATGGTCAGAGGGGAGGATACTCCCTGTCCTTTGTCCAGTTTTGCGCCAGAGCGGGAACCAAGGGTTCCTGAACTGGCTCAAACTGGATTATGCAAGTAGGGCACTGTTAAAGGGTGGCTTTTACACCAGCTTAATTTGAGCAGGGGTGCTCTATCTACAATAAGGAAATACACGTGTGAGAGGCAGGAACTGAATGAAGATTGTTTACAATTTATTTGAAGACCCAATTCTAAACAATAATGTCAAGAGACACTTAATTATAAAGCTACTTGGTTTTAGCAAAGACCAAGTGTTAAAGACACATTTTTAAAACGGTGAGCAAAACCATGCAATTGCAAAGAGGCTTAAAATCGTAAAAATGCAATGATAGAAATACGTTTCAAAATACAATGAATAATGTGCAACCTTAACAAGAATTCTAAAAACGAGAACGGTTAACCGGGGATCACGGAGCACGTGACTCAAGTAGTTTCACGGTGCAAGGTGGTCCGTCAAGTGGACTGTGGGCAGCTCTTTTATACTGATTTAATGAGGAAGAGCTTGACCACAAGTCCGTCACATGACAGATGTTATATGTCAATCATACCATAATTTGTACATTTATCAGAAATGATGTGCGTCACTTCATGGAATTTTTATAAGAAAGCGGAAGATTACAAAAGGTTATAGGTCATATTCTCACGCCATGTAGCTTGTCTTTAGTTACTTGAAGCTAGCAATAATACAATAATATCGAAGAAATTGAAAGATTGCACCTGGCCCCCACCTCAGTGCACCCCATGTGTTCCTCTTAGCTCGAGATGTTCCCTGTTTTTGTGGTCCGTGTTCGTGAGAAGAGAACCGCACTCCGGGGGCAACGAAGGAGTGGGGGCTCGGTGAGAGTTTGTTTACCAAGAAGACGGAGCTGGGGCTGGTGTCCTTTGCAGAGGAGATGTGTTGTGATTTTATCAGAGAGGCATAAGGCCTACTGTATTTAGAAACCAATTGAAAACAGCATGGTCAATTTAACAAATCCCTGTGTGCTGGCTGGTGGGCCCATATGAGGGTCTCATGCTTCAGGTGTGGGGCAGAATTGGCCTAAGGCATTTATATGGTAAAACGGGACCCTGCTTCATTTCCCTCCTCTTGTTCATTTTTGAACAAAACTCTTACAGCGTATTTGGCTGGCCCTTCGTCCTGTTGGGGCATCCAGGGCGTGTCATTAATGTAGGGAAACTGTATGTCCTGCTTATCTAGCAGTGATCTTAACTCAACATATTCTCCTTCAGGCCTGTCAGCTAGTGATTCATAAGGGTCTACGCTAAGATCCCCCCCCTACTAGGTGTCTACCAGGGGGAAGTGGGGGAGCGGTAGGTACCTGGTAGTGGGAGTCAGCTGGGGTCTGCAAGAAGTGTGAGCCAGTCGTTGTTAGCTCAACTATCTCTAACAGTGCTAGTTTATCCCCCTTCTCTGGTCCATTGTCCTCACGTATGGTCTTCCTGTATATTCCTGTGCTAGCGTAATTCATCCCTACTACTTTAGTACTGAATCTTTTCACACAGACATACTATCTGTATGCCGCAACATAGGAGCAACAGCACACCGCAAAGCGGTACAAAATGTTTTAGGAGGGCAGTCAGCCATGAAGGCATCCAGCTAAAATCGAACCAGTCCTTTGCTATGTCTGCCCTGGCACCTCCTTCCTCAAACATTTTCTTCCCTAGATTGTCCAAGTCCTCAATGGCCTTTGTGAGTGATCCATTCTCAGCATTATTCGAAGGCACCAAAGTGCAGCAGCTTTTTCCGATCTTGCGACATAGTCCACCATCCATCGCAGTTAGCATGTCCAGGACATACCTATGCTCTAAAACCATAAGCCTCAGCGGGCGCAGTTCTTCCTTGATAGCATTTAGCCCATCCCTGGTAGTGTTGATGGCCCGCATGACTTCATAGCGGGTCACCTCGAGTCAACGTGCATTTGCTTTTATCTGGAACATTGGGATGAGGCTCCCGAAAAAGAGCTGGGTTTGGTTGAAAAGGCGGAATTCTTGGGGAATGTCATCAAAAGCGTCGTTGGCGAAGTATTGAGCAGTTCGCCGGTGTCAGTGGAGCAAGGTAACATCGCCTGTCATTCGATGCGAATGGATGTGTGAAATATTGGCTGCTGGAACGACCAGGTGAACTTCGTGCATGGTCACCAGGGTGCATAGTCCATTCCATTGAGGAGGCAGTTGTAGATAGAGGCGTTCTCCGCAAGCCCAGTAGAGGTCCATTAGACTGGAGGTGCCGTACTGCATATCCGAATTAAAAATGGTGCTGTTGCATCCAGAGTTGCGGCCCACAGGTACTGTGCCATTTCCTAGAAAACAGAGAAGAGGTGACTTTAGTTTGAATGCTTTTTTAGGTTTGGACATTTTCTCCCCACTTGAGGTGTACCTTCTACTTTCCTGTGACCAGATCTGTTCACACTCATCCTCAACCTCCCAGTCAATCCCATCTTCATAATCTGAGTCTACCCAAGGGGCCCCTAATGATGCTGCTTTGCACACCACGAAGCCTGGATCATTCCATTTATCATTGAAATAAGCGTGTGCCCATAGGCGCAGCACAGTTCTATTCTGACATGGGCATGGGTTGCCATGGGGTATTGTTACATTGCATACTGCTGAAGGCGATGTTACTGTGATGTATCCACGCTTCCTAAGGTGAGGTGCCTTATGGTCCATGTTAGGGACTCCCCTTCTGTACATTTCCTGTATTACCTCCTCAAGGTCAGTTGTGTCAGAGATAACCTTGTGTGTGGTGTATTTGTAGTCCCATTCTGTGGTGTTTACATATGCGGTGGAAATGTCAGCCGTAATGACCTGGACTTGTCCTTGTATGCGACAGAGGTACAGATGTAAAAGACATTTGGCAGTGCGTGGTGGGACTTCTCTAGGGAAAATCAGTCTATCTGCGCCTACTGCATGGGGAATATATGAGCACACATAACATGATTGGTTTGTGACCTGCTTGCCAGCTGCTGTCATCTCCTTATACCACAAGTTATCTAATAGGGCGTTATGGACCCCATGGTCCCCTGCCAACTGGTCAGGACGGGCTTGTCTGCGTCGGCGAGACAGCTGCGAGGGGCGTAATGTGATATCAACGGTACTGTTCCATTCTGTATAATTTTCAATGGGTACATGAGGTGAGGGGCACATAGTTATTTGGGGTGCTGACAGCACTGACAGTGGTTGTCGAACCCTTTTCATTACTAGGGGTGCTATTTGCAACACGTGTGCTAACAGGTACATGAGGAATTGATTTGGGGTGCACAGTGGTGTTGACAACTTTGACCTTTTTAGTAATATAGGCATTTTTATCAATGCAGTGTGTGATAACTGAATACCAGTTAAAGATCCCTATCCCCACACCGAAAATAATGTAAAATATTAATATGTATGTACATAACTTCAAATACGAAATTTCTGTGCGGAGGGTGTTTCCGTTGCGTCTGAATCCATAAACGACCAAGCGATCATCGTCTTCTTTTTCTTGGATGGTCAATGGAAACACGATGCCTTCCCCTTGTTCATCACTTAGTTCTGGGATGGTGCCGGGTTGATCCTAATGTGGCTCTTGTGGATCCATGCTTTCCTCTCGTCAATGCGAACAGCTGTGGGTGAAGAGTCTATGAATGTAAAGGGACCATCGAATCTGGGGTCTCTCCACTTTCGAACAGCTTTTTTTTTACAAAGATCTGTGATCCGGGACAGATAGGTGAAAGCTCAGGAGCGATTGGGCCCTTGTCCTTTCTCTTTGATATCTGGGTAGAGAGGACTGCGCAGCATGTGTTAGTGCACATAAATAGTCAAACATTTCAGCTTTCACAATTTCAGAAGAGCTTTCACCATCTAGTTTGGGTCTTGTTGAGGGGACTGATATATTTATTGATCGACCAGTGACAAGCTGGTGAGGTGTTAGGTGGTGTGCAGAACTGGGAGTATTTCTGAGTGCAAACAGAGCAATTGGTAGGCAATAGAGCCATTTCTTCCCAATTGTGGCACTTATCTTGCTTATTTTACCTTTGAGCAAGCCGTTAAGGCGTTTACAAATGCCATTGCTTTGTGGGTGATATGCTGATGTCAATTTATGTTTGATCCCTAACATTGTTGTGAGAAGGGCAAAAATGGCGTTTGAAAAATGGCTGCCGTTGTCAGAACGGATCGCGTCTGGCAAACCCCAGCGCGAAATGACCTCACGGAGCAGGAAATTAGCTGCTGCTTTGGCATCGCAGTGCACACATGGTCCAGCTTCAATCCATCGTGAGAATGGGCATACTACCACAATGAGGTATCGATAATTTTGGCAGCGATCAATCATGTCCACATAGTCGAAGTTGAGTTCTTTGAAAGGGCCTTCTGGTTTTGGTATTGTAGAGGCAACTGTTTTCATAGTGGCGTTTGGTGAATACTGCTGACAAATGAGGCATTTATTGACAAAAAGCTGTATTAATACGTGGGCATTGGGGATGAACCAGTCAGTCTGTAGGGTGGTGGACATATTATCTCGGGAAATATGTGTGGGAAGATGTAACTGATCGAGCGCTACTTGCAATAAGGCTTGTGGCATGACAGGCTTTCCTGTCGTTTGTTTGTAGATGAAATCTGAGGGGTCTTGTTGTACTCCCCTCTTCTTCCATAACTCTTTCTCTTGTGGTGGAGCACTTTCCTGTATTTCTCTGAGGTGTAATTGTGCAATGTGATCATATGGCTGTGTATCGTCAATGGTGTATGGAAGCGTTAAATCATATTTTTCTTCCTCTGCACTTCCTTTTTCGTGTTGTACTGTTGTAGGTGCATGTTGGGCAAGCAGGATGGGGGCGTGCTGGCCTTCTGGTGGTGCTGCAAGTGGGGGTGGTGGTGCAGGTGGGGGGCCCCTGGCGGCTGCTTTAGCTGCCCAGTCTGCTAGAGCGTTACCTCTGGATACAAAGTCTTGGCCATTTGTGTGTGCTGCACATTTTACTACAGCTACCTCAGCTGGCAGTGTCAGTACGTCTATTAGCTCTTAAAGTAACTGACTGTGCATAACAGGTGTGCCATCTGATTTGAGGAAACCACGCCTCTTCCATCGCAAGATGCTGGAATGTGTTGTTGTCGTGACATATGCAGAGTCTGAATAAACAGTGATGCGTTTCTCTGCCCCATTTCTCAAGGCGGCAATCAATGCCACTAATTCTACTGCTTGTGCTGAGTAGTGTGAAGGTAATGTTAATTGCTGTACAATGTCTAGGGAGTCAGAGGAGTCATTTTGTTGTGCTCTAACCACTGCCGCTCCTGTATACCTGATCCCTGTCTCTTGATCAATGGTAGAGGAGCCATCAACAAAGTACACAGTACTGTCTGGCAATGGGTCCTCCTTTGCTGCTCCTGACTCATCTGGACAGTATGTGGCACAATCATGAGGGTCATCATCTGTAGTTGCAATGGGGTGGGCAAAGAACGTGGCAGGGTGGACTGTGTGGCATTTAACTACTTTCATAGAGGGCAAGGATAGTATGACTTCGTAACCTGATACTCGTTGTGTGGTAAAAGTTGTTTTAGCTTTCTGTATTATGGCAAAAACAGCATGTTCAGTGTACAGTGTCAATGGGGATCCCATGACTATGGGGGTACTTTTCTCAACTGCGAATGCTGCTGTTGCTAGTTCACATGGGTAGTGTCCTTTCATTACAGAATCTAGTATGCCACTGAAGTAGGCAATTGGCTTGTGGCCCATGGGGTATTTTTGGGTGAGGACTGCTGTCATGACTTGACCGTCGCAGTGAGTGAACAAGTAGAATTCCTTGGTGTAGTCAGGGGAGCCTAACACTGGAGCATTTGTAATTTCATCTTTCAGTTGTGTGAAGGCTGTCTTCATTTCAGGTGTCCAATCAATTTTGTTATGTCTGTCTTTAGCCATTTTAACAGCTTTCAGCAGTGGGGCAGTGATGGTGGAGAAATCAAAGACCCACTGGCGAACATAATTCACTAATCCTAGGAATTTCTGCATGTCCTTGACTGTTTGTGGCTCAGGGGTGCTTTTTATTGCCTCAATTCTAACTGGGGTGACTCTTCTTCCTGATGCTGAGAGCAACTGTCTAAGGTAGTGTACTTCTTTCTGGCAGTATTGAAGTTTCTGTTTGTCAACCTTGTATCCTCTCTGTGCTAATGTTGTGAGCAGGGCTAATGTATCCTTTCTACATTGTTGCTCTGTGGGACTGCAGAGCAATATGTCGTCGACATACTGCAGCAAGGTGCTGTCACATTGGAAATTTGATAAATCATCTTTGACAGCTCTGTTGAAAACACTGGGGGATTCACAATAGCCTTGGGCTAACCTGGTGTAGGTCAATTTAATATTTTTAAATGAAAATGAGAACAGATGTTGGCTATCGGGTGTAGTGGGACACTGAAAAAGGCATTTTTCAAGTCATAGACGGAAAAATATTCTGCATCTGGGGGAATATTGGTGAGAATCACTGATGGGTCAGGGACTATTGGGAATTCTGGTACCACGATGTTGTTAAGGGGACGCAAATCGTGTACCAGACGCCATTGATTAGTCTTATGTTTGCGTACAGGAAACAGACATGTATTTCAAGGAGATGTGCAGGGGTATATTACTCCCTGATCCAGTAATGCTTGTATAGTTGGGGCAATACCCTCCTCTGCCTCCTTGGACAAGGGGTACTGGCGCACTCTTGGTAGAATGGCGCCTTTCTTGAGTGTAATTCTGAATGGGGTAGCAGAGTGAATTAGTCCTACATCATTAGGGCCAGTGGTCCAAATGTTGCTTGGTACTTGAGCTAGGTCAGCGTCACGTATGGAGTCAAAGTGTTGGGCAGGAGTGGGTGTTCTTATTTCTATGGTCACTGAAAGGGGGACTTCATTTTGGTAGACAATTTCATTCTTTAAATAAAGCTCCGGGGGTCCGAACAGTTGGTCGTCTAGGATGTCCCTTACTAACCCTCCTGGTTGAAGGAAAATGACGCAGGCCCAGGTGTGGGCGTTGTCGTCAATTGCTTGGAATGCTCCATAGGTGGGTGTTATTTCAAGACAGTGAATGTCTAAGATCATGTGCTTGTCGGGCATTTGGGAATGCTGTGAGTGTGGACGAAAGAGAAACTCTTTTGGAAGTTGGACAGTGCTCCCGTTCAGTTCTGGTGTGGTGACAACAATTATATGCACTGCAGTGGAGAATGCTTGTTCATCCACTGGGCGGGCTCTTGTTTGATCCTTTAAGGAGGAGTCCACAGTGACTGCCATCATCCTGGCCAAAGGTGTATCTGGAATGGAGCAAATCATTGTGCCATTTTCATCAGTGAATGGTCATATTTAATTTTGCCATGAGGTCACGTCCCAGGAGATTCACTGGGGACTGTGGTGAATAGAGCAGACGTTGTTCCACGTATTTGCCTCCTATTTCTATTGGTACTGGCTTGGTGAAAGGGACCCTAGCTATTGCCCCAGAGAAACCCTGTGTCCGCTATCTGATTTGAAATGGGCAGTGCTCCTCCTGTAATACAGGAATAAGTAGCACCTGTGTCAATGAGAAAGCTGTAAGTTTTATTGTTTATCCTGACAAAAGCAATGGGGTCCTCCTTAACATCTGTTGTGCACGACAAAACTGGGCACACAAGAGTTGTCTGTGGGCTGTCCTAACTGTGATACCCTCCAGCCTGGTACTGCTGCATGGTGCCCTGCGCAAATGGGTTGGTGGAAGATATCCCTGTTCCTCCCTGAGGTTCAAATGCTTGTGCTTGGGGCATCATTTGATATACCGGTGTTTGTGGTTGTTGTATTTGTGGCTGTGCTTGTGGAGTTGGTGCCTGTAATTGGGTAATTGCAGGTGCTTGTAATTGTTGTTGCATGGGCTGCTGCTGTGCTGGTGGGAGGTAGGAATATATTATTTTGGGCTGAACTGACTGGCTGCGTTTGCTGCTGTTGTTGGTATTGGGTGGGGGCCCGTTGTTGGGGTCCCCTAAACACCTCCCTTCCTTCATCCTTCATTTTGGTGTGACAATCTCTTAAGAAGTGTCCTCGTCTATGACAGTAAAAGCATACCGGGGTTCCTGGTTGTTCTATGGCCCTTTGTTGACCCAGTCCTCTACCTCTACCCTGCATCCCTGTGTTCCTAGGCCTATTCTGCTGGTTACCATAATATGGCTGCTGTTGTTCATTATTATAGGTTGGCTGTGCTTGTATCTATGGTGCACCTCCCTGCGTGTTACCTGCTAACGCATTCAGGGCATTCTGGGGAAATCCTGTAACGGCAGTCATCTGATTTACTGGTGTCGCGAGCATGACTGTATCTGGAGTATCTTTTTTCTTAAGTTTCTGCTGTACTAGTTTGGCGGCTGCATTTTCAATTGCTAATTGCCTGTTCCTGCTTTTTTTTACAGAAGTGAATAATGAGATCTTGTATTTCAGGCCATGGTTTGCATTCCATTGCTACTATCCCATCTAACTTGTCATGTACGTCAGTGGGCAGTCCCTTTTTAGGTCTCGCGCCTAGCGTTGCAGTGCGAGACCTTGTATGGGCTTCAGAAAGCTAACTACACGCTCGTGCGTTTGGTTTTGCTTTCGCAAACTGGCATTGGCTGTAGCGTGCTTTTAAAAAAAAAAAAACGGCACGCAATTGGGCAAAGGCGGGCGCATGTCCCGCCTTTGCTCCGCCCATTCCCGTCCGTGTCTAGGGACGCGCATCAGCGCGCGGCACATACGACAGGCTCCTCGCCCCCCGCTCCTCTGTGGTGCGCGCGCACCACTGGTTTTGATTCCCGCGTTCGGCTCCTCTGTGGTGCGCGCGCACCACAGGTTTCGATTCCGTGCTTGTTTAACGGAGGAAACTAAGTGAGAGCACACGTCTGTGCTGCCTTCGCCTTTCGATGACACGGATATGTGGTGGCAGAGGCAGCCAGCCGTAAATCGCCCCAGACGCGCAGTCTGCTTTCCCCCGTGACGTACTTTCTAGTGTAACATTCATATGCTTCCAGGTCGCGGCAGTGTCTGGAGGAACGCGAGTCGGTGCGTCGGCTGCAGACAATTAATTAGGGACAGGCGAGGATAGCCACGCTCCCCTCGGTGACCCGACCTCCTGAAACAGTCCTACAAATGAAGTGGCGCTCAGCTGCCTATTTGAGTCACCGTGGCTTTATTATAACCAACACTCGTTTGCATGGTGGGACTTGTGGAATCATACTTATGGTAAAGAACAGCAAGTCCGAGCACGTAGGGCCTGACCAAAGGTGTCCCCAATCACATGGGGCCAGTTGGCAGCCATGTGAATGATTTTTAAATCTACAAGTAACAGACGCTCTGGTGCACAAAGACTCGCTATCTACAATATAATGAACCACTTTGAGAAAGAATTGCATTGTAATTTTGTTGCATTTAACCACATGGCAGGACAAATAACTGCTTGCTGATTTGGACTGGTTCAGATATTGATCCACCATTCCTGCTGCATCGAAGCTTCCGTCAAATGCTTCACTTTCTTAGGTTTCTCCATAGCCAGTATGGCAATTATTTTGATGAATCTGTGTGTAGCGATTTCTATTATAGACATGGTGAGAAACAAAACAAGCATTTGCACTGCAATAGGTCTCGCATTTGCGAGAGTTGGAGCTATTGGCATTGTAAATAACAATGCCTTTTATTCATTTGTTTGGAAAACCTGCAAGCGGTGCATAAACACGCACTTTGTACGTGTAGTCCTTACTTACGAGAAGCAAGGCTGGCAGTAAAAGAGACTGCCAGCCTTGCTTCTCATAAGCAAGGACTATAAGTACAAAGTGCTTGTTTACGCACAGCTTGCAGGTTTTCAAACGCATAAATAAAAGGCATTGTCATTTACAATGCCAATAGCTCAAACTCTCGCAAATGCGAGACTATTGCATTGCAAATGCTTGTTTACTGTGTGGTAGAAAAACCTACTGTTCCCTCCTGTTGCGTTCCATTTTTCTCCTAATTCCTGATGCCATTTTTCCTTCATTCTAGAAATGTATTGTGCTGGGTCCTCATTTTGTTGCATTGTTTGTGACATTAAGGACCCGATGTCTGGGATATCTGGGAATTTGCGGCGCAATTGAGACCAGACGCGTGCCCTTATTTTGTTAAATGCTTTATCACCATATTCTGTGCCAGTGATTGTAATTTTGTCATTGACGTGTGAATATATCTTCTGCGTCTTCTCCAGCAAGGGAGATAAGCAGACTTTTTACATCCCCTATTCCCAAGTTGACACCTGCAGTGTGCTTTTCTAAGGCTGCTATCCATTTTCCAGCGCCCTCTGAGTGGTGGGAGTTGTTTTTCCAAATTGTCTTTGTCCATTTGTGACCATGGGACATAGATGTGGGGGGGCATTGGCATTTTTAAACAGTAGTGGCATCTGGCGTGTTACCCTAGTGCCTGCTGCTGTGGGTCGGGTGTGCAGGGTAGGGTCATACTCATATGCATATTTCTGCCATATTTTTAGGCTTGCCCCCATGTAACCGTTGTCCCAGTCTTCATCTCCCTCCCCATGTAGGATGCAATCTTCTGCTGTTGCCATATTTTGTGGATCAAAGGACCCAGTTCATGGCCATGGGATCATCTGTGGTTGGCTTTCTGTCCAACCTGCCAGATTATCAGTGAAGGGATCGACATAAAAGTCAGAATCCTCTCTGAGTGTAACTATCTCATTTGGCGTTAATTCGGTATAGGGTGAGGCTGTTTGTTTGCTGAGCATCATGTTATAGCTATTTCTCTGTCTAATAGAGCGCATAGAGGCGGTGCCTGAAACATCATTAGGATCTGTCCGGTCTACCATGTGTTCCTAGCACCTGTAATCGTTCTATCTCTGTTTTCCTCCTTCTTTTCTCTTTTTGTTCCTCTGCGTCTGGATGCTCTCTTTGTGGTGTGGTGTTCATGAAGGTAAGTGTGGACGGAGGTGGTGGGCCAAAGGTGCATGTTATGACTGGCTGTACTGTCTGTGGGGGTGCTTGCTGACTTTGAGCAAAGGAGTTGGCATCACTAGTTGATGCTCTTGGCTGGAGTATACCCGAGGAAGCTGCTTCATTTGCTTGTGGCATTGCTGCACCCTGTTTCCCCAGGAATCTGTGTCTGCAGTGCTTGCTGTGGCGGTGTGCCTGGTCCTTCATTTGAATGAGCTGTGAGGCCTACATCACCGAATAGTGCAGTCAGTTGGTCATGCATTTGTTCTACTTTCATTGACAGGCGCCTGACAGCTGTAGCCCCGCCGGTGGGGCTTGGTGACTGCATTTTGTGTAGCAAATTTGTGTGGTGTTCGCCTAGTATGATGCTATCCGTACTTTTGTTTAATTCCTGCCCTTTTCTCCATTTGGTGAAGTGGGGCTGGGCAAATGTCTCAGGGTATTCTTGCTCGCTATCCCTGGCCTCCCTATTGGTATTTGGAAGGTCCAGCACGGAAGTCCTATCCTCAGGCTGGGACAGTGTACTGATGGGGAATTGTGCATTGCATTGGCGACGCCGACTTGGAAGTAGTTGGTGTTCACCATTGAGGAATGGGTTGGAACCAGAGCATGAGGTGTCAGACCTTTGATGCGATATGTGGGAAGGACTATCGCTCCCTTCATCCTCATCTTGCTATTGTGCTGCATTATTTTGCGCTGGTGTGAGCTTCAGGGTGAATTGTGCATCTATTTGGCCTGGAAGTCCTGGTATCATGGCTTCTATCATTGGGCTCTGGGCAGTAAGAGATGGTAGTGTTTGGACTTGGTCCAGCAAACTGTTATGTTGTGGATGAAAGGGGTCTTCTGAAAAGAAGACAGTGGCCCACAGCTGCTTTGTCATTTGATGTTGGCTCTAAGTCTGAATTGATAATAAGTTCGCGGTAGATGCCACTCGTATGATATGCAGGGGGAGGGGCGGTGGGCATTGTTGGCTCAGCATTTTCTTTAAAGACGCGGCACAGTGCTAAGGTGTCTTTCCTTTTTTGAAGCTTGCAGCCGGAGTATTTCGCTTCTAGGAATGTTGTGGCATGATCTAGTGTGGCACGATCAAACGTACCTTCAGGAGGCCAGGGGTGTCTCAAGTTCTTTGTGTGTTTGTGCAGCTCCCTACAGTGTTTAACGATGCGCTGCTCTTGGCCTGTGAAGTTTAATACGTGCTGTAGTGGGGTGGCCATACTTATTTTTCTATTTTAACAGCTGTCCTGGGATGTAGCTGGCAAATGTGGTTGGGAACTATTGTCAGTCTGACTTGTTGTTTGTGTGTCACGTCAATCCCTAGGACTTGAAACACGGTCAAGAGGACAGCACTAGTTAAGGGTGTGACCGGAGTGATGGAGGAAGGGTGACCCTCAGAGATACCAATAATGTGTCCGTTAATGATGTATACAACAATCTGTGGTGCTGCAGAGCCTACTGCCGCTGCACTCATTCTCCAATATTGTTCTGCGGAATGTAATCCGCCTCTGGAGCAGGCACGGCACCGGGCCCCTTAAGAGTGCTCGCAGCAGTGGTGAATGGGTGTCCTGAGAGTCTTCTTGCTCTATTGTACTGTTGGAGTTAGATGTGGATCATGTTGGCGTGTCTGGGAGGGTGAGGTCAGGACTCTTGGCGTCCTCTGTTGGTCCCACTGAATAGGTGGATTCTGAGGAGTCGTCCCCACAATTGCTAATTATCACTGGAGAGACTGGTGAGTATAAGAATGGTAGGTAGCGTGTGTCATCTACAGTGGAAGAACTCTGTGAGTAGTGTGGCCAGACAAGATCCGGACGTGTAGTATCTGGAAGCGGTGTGTTAGGCCTGAAATCTGTAAGAGCTGGACCTGGTAATTCTACCAGGGTCAGTGCAGATATCCTTACCTCTGATGTTGGTGTGAGCTGAACTCCCAATATGTCCCACGCTACTGAAATAAGGTCGCTTTGATATGCGGTTAGTGGACGGATAGTGTCTGTGTTAGTATTGTATACTGCAACTGATCTTTCGTGTAGTATGTGCAAAAGTTGCTCAGTTATTTGCGGTTGGTTATGATTCATTTCGTGCACAACTCCTGTCGTACACTATGAGGCCAGGCACGTTGGTGTGAAGAGTGCTGGTTGGAAACTAAATGTGACATTAAATGTGACAGTCCGCCACTACATATTATTTTTAGCAGGAGATGAATGGGGGCAGGGGATAACGGGGCGTGCTCATGTAACAAAAATATTTATATACCTAGTTATTTTTCTCGCTTTAAAGAAAAGGAACACATTTGATGCACCAGGCACCGGTGTTAAGCCACAACAGAATTATTATGAGGTGCGACAATACTAATAGGAAATATAAACACCAAAAAGAACCATGAATTTATGAAACTACGAAACAATTTATACATAAGATGAGTATACTTTTTACACTGAATTAAGAGGTAAAATTACGCGCTTTTGCCCTAATGAAGACAGAAAAGAATGTATTTGTTTAAAGTTACTAAAAAAATGTTGCAATAAGTGAGAGTCTAAGTGAGAGTCTTTGTGCTTCTGTTCGCCCGGGAAGAACAGGAAACCACTTACAGGAAGCTTGCTATGTTCGAACGCTACTCTATTTTCACAAAATCAGTAAAAAATATCTATACTGACGGTCACTTGTAAAGGCTGGAGATGTCTAACATGTGCTACCGCTAACATGTGCTACCGCTAACATGTGCTACCGCTAACATGTGCTACCGCTAACGATCACCAGCAAAAAGCTGGAGATGTCTAACATGTGCTACCACTAACATGTGCTACCACTAACATGTGCTACCACTAACATGTGCTACCACTAACATGTGCTACCACTAACATGTGCTACCACTAACATGTGCTACCACTAACATGTGCTACCACTAACATGTGCTACCACTAACATGTGCTACCACTAACATGTGCTACCACTAACATGTGCTACCACTAACATGTGCTACCACTAACATGTGCTACCACTAACATGTGCTACCACTAACATGTGCTACCACTAACATGTGCTACCACTAACGTGCTACCACTAACGTGCTACCACTAACGTGCTACCACTAACGTGCTACCACTAACATGTGCTACCACTAACATGTGCTACCACTAACATGTGCTACCACTAACATGTGCTACCACTAACATGTGCTACCACTAACATGTGCTACCACTAACATGTGCTACCACTAACATGTGCTACCACTAACATGTGCTACCACTAACATGCGCTACCACTAACATGCGCTACCACTAACATGCGCTACCACTAACATGCGCTACCACTAACATGCGCTACCACTAACGCGCTACCACTAACGCGCTACCACTAACGCGCTACCACTAACGTGCTACCACTAACGTGCTACCACTAACGTGCTACCACTAACATGCGCTACCACTAACATGCGCTACCACTAACATGCGCTACCACTAACATGCGCTACCACTAACATGCGCTACCACTAACATGCGCTACCACTAACATGCGCTACCACTAACATGCGCTACCACTAACATGCGCTACCACTAACCTGCGCTACCACTAAAGATCATCCACAATTTTAACTGTTAAACAAAAATCTTAACACTAACTCTTGGCTCAGTGCCCGCTCACACATAGTTAAAGAAAAAGGGTTGTTTTACTTGGCAAGATACCACTTTAATGCAAGGAACTGTGCTTTTTGGATAGAGGTGTACCCATAGATTCTTAACTGAGAATACAGACAAAACAGCGCAGCGGGAGAAGGCAAAGAGAATGACTTTGACTTACCCCTGTGCGTGCTGTGTCCGCTCAGTCAGGAAGAGGCACCGAAAAGGGCAATCTCCGTCCGTGGTCACAGGGAACAGATTCAGTTTCCTTGCCGGGTGGGGCTGTGCACGTCCCTTCGTGGTCGCCAGATGTTAAAGGGTGGCTTTTACACCAGCTTAATTTGAGCAAGGGTGCTCTATCTAAAATAAGGAAATACACGTGTGAGAGGCAGGAACTGAATCAAGATTGTTTACAATTTATTTGAAGACACAATTCTAAACAATAATGTCAAGAGACACTTAATTATAAAGCTACTTGGTTTTAGCAAAGACCAAGTGTTAAAGACACATTTTTAGGTCGAGGCTAGCGCAGCGCGCATGCGCTGCTCTATCGGGAGGCTTCTTGTGAGCACTCCAAACTTTTCCTTGTGGGTCTGACTCCTCCCACACACCTCCGACACATTGGATTGGCCTTTGTATGTGGCTTTCAATAATGAAAGCACGCAAATGGCCAAAGGCGGGTGCCTGTCCCACCTCCTTTCCAATGTGTCACTCCCACGGCGTTTTGATCGCGGGAGCGAGCAGGGGCGTGCAGGCTGGCAGCTGCATTCCTTATCCTGGATCCTGTATCAGGTTACTAATTGATCTTAACACGTCGCCGTGCTTTTCTTTGAAATGCTTGTTCTGTTCGTAAATCCTAGGCTACTTGTCCTATTAGAAGACGTGCAAGCCATGAAGCAGTCTTGTTGTTCCTTGGCAGGCCTGCTCCTTTAAGAGGCCGCGCGTGGCTGACGCTGTCCAGGCTGCTCAAAAATTAATGCTTGTTATGGTTTGTCCCTGGAGTGCTCCCCATCTGGGGACCTTTGCCGGTGCGTAAAGCCTCTTCGTCTAGACAAGTCATCCCGCTCAAACATAGTGTATGAAATCATTTGCCGACATTCATTCGACACAAAAAAAAGGCGCTCGCTGTGTCAGATGAAAGCAGCATGGTCTGCAGGTCGTCTACCAGCAGCTTCAAGGCGCTCGCTGTGTGTCCGAGGAAAGCAGCATGGTCTGCAGGTCTCCTACCAGCAGCTTCAAGGCGCTCGCTGTGTGTCGGAGGAAAACAGCATGGTCTGCAGGTCGCCTACCAGCAGCTTCAAGGCGCTCGCTGTGTCAAACGGAAGCAGCATGGTCTGCAGGTCGCCTACCAGCAGCTTCAAGACACTGGCTGTGTGTCAGATGAAGGCAGCATGGTCTGCAGGTCGTCTTTCGGTGGCTTCAAGGCGCTCGCTGTGTCAGATGGAAGCAGCATAGTCTGCAGGTCGCCTACCAGCAGCTTCAAGGCGCTGGCTATGTGTCGGTTAAAGGCAGCATGGTCAGCAGGTCGTCTTCCGGTGGCTTCAAGGCGCTTGCTGTGTTTCAAGGGAAAATAGATCGCCTGATAGCCGAGAGACTCCGAACGGAAGAGCAGTGGTCTCACTGCCTTTTGATATGCCAGGTGGGTCTCGGTGTCAGAACAGGGCTCGAGGATCTATAGGACGAGGGCCTGAACATATAGGTGTCTGTTTTCCAAGGTTGTTTACTAAACCCAGGGCGCTCTAGCTCTTGAACAATTTAGGCCTATCACTAGAACCCAAATAATGCACCGTCATAGGAGCTGGAAAGTCACTCATGTTTCCGTCCCCAGTTAACACTACTGCTTCTTTCCTGATTGCTCTAGCAGTTCTCTGCGTAAGCTGGACTGGTCACCTAGTCATGTTGAAGTGTGATTAATGTGGAAAGGTAGGGGTTCGCCTCCAGGTGTCTGGGTGAGTTCAGGCTGTGGGCGAGTGCTCATGATCAGACACGACTGAAATATCTGAAGCTGAGGCTGAAGGCACGTGGTTTCTCACAGTGCCTGTCGGTGGGCCATAAAATGTGAAGACTACATGCACATTCAATCCTTGGCATCTCTGCAGAGCGATGCTCGTATATGTGCCAGTGTTAATTGAGTGACAATGTGTGACGGAGGTACACAGCTCTCGAAATCTGGGCAGCAGCACAGGAAACGACAAAGCAGTGGGGGAGTTGTATGCGTGGATTGAATGGTGAAGTGCAGGAGATGAAAGGAAGTACGAGCACTAGCAAAGCCAATAGGCCTGGATTGTGTAAGGTAAACGTCTTGATTGTTGTGCGATATGTCTGAGTGCAATAAGAGAAAGTCCATAGCCGCCCAAACTGATCAGGTAAAACAGTTAACAAGCACTGGCAAAGCCAATAGATCGGGAATGAGCTAGGTATGTGTGTTGGTTGTTGTATGCTATGTCTGACTGCAGTAACAAAGCTCAGAGTGGCAGTAGCCATGTAATTCAGTCAGCAAGCACTGGCAAAGCCAATAGGTCTGGGTTCTGTTAGGTAAATATGTTGACTGTTGTGTGATATATGTCTGAACGCAAAAAAACAGAAAACTCACAGAGGCACCCAAACAGTGGTCCGAAATAGTTAACAAGCATTGGCAAAGCCAATTGGTCTGGACTAGTTTAGGTTTGTGTGTTGGTTGTTGTGTTATGAGCCTAGATGTAATCTCAGACAAATCAGGCTCCCAAATACTGGTCGTGTCACGCTATGTGAAGCACAGGATAAAGTATGCGTGCTTTAGGACATGTGTTTTGTAAATGTTTCCTAGTTATGCTTCTTTGGTCACGCCGCTTTTAGAGAACCTCCACCTTTTTCATCCCTCTCAAAGCACCAACTACAGCTGTCTTTCTGACTGATCTCTAAGTTCGCTCTGTAAGCTGAGTTGATGACTAGTCATGTTAAGTGTGATGCAGATTTTTGTGAGGGTAGGGACTCCTCTGCACCCGTGCCTAGTCAGGTACTTTAGAGAACAATCTAATCATATTTTGAAAGAATTCTGTATATTTCCGCAAATAATTCTGGGCACACTTTTTGGGAGTCCTGCATAACTTCTTTCAGTGATGAGTGTTTTAAAGTTTTGCGTCAGTTAGTATATGTGAATTTTTAATTGGGCTTATCCAACATTTGCTTCTCGCAGGTAGTGCTAATCCTAACGCAGCTAGTTTGGCAAACTCAGTTAAGAAAATAACTTATTTTGGTTATTTTCAATCAGACGCGTTGGACCTACTTTTCTCATCATCCAGGCCCGAAGGGTTTGTCCTCATCTCAGGGACATATTGGACGGAGGGGATGTTCAATTGCTGGCAGCTGTCCATTCAGTCTTGGCCAATGCACTGTAATAAAACCGGGTATTCCCCTTATTTGTGCCCCTACCCCAAAGTGCGTCGAAGCCACCGCATAGAGGATAGTAGCACTTTACAAAAACCCTCAAGTAAAACATAGTGATAATAATAAATTGTGAACGGTAGCTGTATATATGAGTGTATTTTTAAACTCAGTTTTGGTGTTGAAATAGTCTAAGAGGAACTGATTGCTTCTTACCCCTAAACACCTAAGATGCTGTCCCACGGTGATGACATCATAGGGTTTCTCTCCTGCATGAATTGTTGCTTTTGTACCAAGCATCCATCTGGCTGTTTTGCCTGCGAAATTAGCAGCTGGCGTATGCGGCTATGATCCACCTATACGCGAGTCTTGCTCTTTACATTCCTTCCCTGGTTATTGTGCTATTCAAGTTTCCCTTGTAACGCATCTACTTGTTTGATTGCAGCTATCAGTTTTTTTTACTGCTCAAGCCTTTCAATGTGCGTTTTTGCTTTACTTGTATTCGATAGTGATTTTAAAACGGCGTAATTCGTTTGTTAATGCAACGACAGCCAATTTTATACTGTGTAATAAAATACAAATTTTATTATTTTTACACCTGCAGCTCCGGTATGATGTCTTGCCAAAGACAGCCGGTAGTATTTTTTCCTTTTTCCAAGCACGTCGTGCCTACCTCGTTTCCCTTTATATCCAATGCGGTCAAACTCCGTTATTGGTATATCGCCAAGCTCCGAACATTGAGTTCAAGCCTGTTCATTTTCTGCAGGGCCTCTAAAGTACCCAGGTGGGCTGGTGACTCTTGCCTGCTGTCTGCCCTACATCTGCAGGAATGGCGCTGTATGCAAACCGCGCACACATGAACAGAACTGCTTCTAGGCGCTGCAGTAGATCGGTATGTCAATTTTAATATCGCCACGGATATTGTATCTATTTTCCTGAATGCCCAACTCCAGAAACGCGGGCTGTACTTTTTCCAAACAATGTTTTAGTATATAAGGAAGCGGCAGCAATTTCCGTCAGGCAGCTTCCCTTGGTTTCCAGCCATCCACGTGGGAGATAGTTTTGATTGCTCAGACTTTTCAGAGTTAAGCTCTGTGTTTTTTAAAAACTATATATTGTCTAGCACGCCTCTGTATTAATATATAGAGCAAATGGTGCCCCTGGTTTTTATACTTCACTACCCGCCTGCTGGGGGAAGGGGCAGTGTAGTTCAGACAGAACGAGGAAGAGGTGTAAGAATGACAAAGGTGTGTGGTGTTTTATTATTATGTATATATCAGCAGTGCCCTCTATCAGGCCTTCCCACGTGCACCATTGCAGATCTCGTATCCCGCTACTGCAGGCCTTCTTTCTTGCCATACTTTATAAATTAAGGTTTATTGTCTCTATAATGTGCTGCACTGCTAAACACTTATGCGGTCCCAAAGGCGAGACCTATTGGCTATGCCAATGCTTGTTAAAATGGTGAGCAAAACCATGCAATTGCAATGAGGCTTAAAATCATAAAAATGCAATGATAGAAATACGTTTCAAAATACAATGAATAATGTGCAACCTTAACAAGAATTCTAAAAATGAGAACGGTTAACCGGGGAGCACGTGACTCAAGTAGTTTCACGGTGGAAGGTGGTCCATCGAGTGGACTGTGGGCAGCTCTTTTATACTGATTTAATGAGGAAGAGCTTGACCACAAGTCCGTCACATGACGGGTGTTATATGTCAATCATACCATAATTTTTACATTTATCAGAAATGATGTGCGTCACTTCACGGAAGTTTTATAAGAAATCGGAAGATTACAAATGGTTATAGGTCATATTCTCACGCCATGTAGCTTGTCTTTAGTTACTTGAAGCTAGCAATAATACAATAATATCGAAGAAATTGAAAGATTGCACCTGGCCCCCACTTCAGTGCACCCCATGTGTTCCTCTTAGCTCGAGATGTTCCCTGTTTTTGTGGTCAGTGTTCGTGAGAAGAGAACCTCACTCCGGGGGCAACGAAGGAGTGGGGGCTCGGTGAGAGTTTGTTTACCAAGAAGACGGAGCTGGGGCTGGTGTCCTTTGCAGAGGAGATGTGTTGTGATTTTATCAGAGAGGCATAAGGCCTACTGTATTTAGAAACCAATTGAAAACTGCATGTTCAATTTAAAAAAAATCCCTGTGTGCTGGCAGGTGGGGCCATATGAGGGTCTCATGCTTCAGGTGTGGGGCAGAATTGGCCTAAGGCATTTATATGGTAAAACGGGACCCTGCTTCAGCACCAAATTTGCCTTTCAAAGCAGTCTGGTGCTGCTGGAAAGTGCCCCCAGCCCAATACACTAAGTCCTGTCTGGGAAGTGGTCACACCTCCCTGTGACAGGAAACAGCACTAGCTTGTTGGCAGAGCCTGAAAGGCTGTTACCGGGAGTACAGGGGGGACCCTGGGTACCTTGGTACCATATACTAGCGACTTATAAGGGTACACCAGTAGCCAATTGTGGGTGGATGTACCAAAGTACTTACCAGAGCCAGTTCAGGGGAGAGATCACAGTTGCTGGGGTCCTGATTAGCAGGATTCCAGCAGACTACAGTCAAAACACACTGACAACAGGCAAAAAGTGAGGGTAACCATGAAAGCAGATCCTACTTTCCTACACAACCCCCTCCTCCCCCAAACGTAAGGACATGAGACTGAACTTGCCCAGTTCAGTCTTCATTTTTTAAGTGGAAATATCTGGAGAGTCCATCTGCATTGGCATGTTGGGTCCCAGGTCTATGTTCCACTGAAAAATCTATCCCCTGTAGGGAAATGGACCACTTCAAAAGTTTGGGGTTTTCACCCTTCATCTGCTTAATCCATAAGAGGGGCTTATTTTCTGTCTGTCAACAATGAAGTGAGTGCCAAACAGGTATGGCCTCAACTTCTTCAAGGTCCTCCCTCTCAAGAGCTGACTAACGTTATCCCTAGGGGTCAACCTTCTGCGTATAAAAGCTACTGGGCCCTCTGCATTAAGCTGTGACAATACTGCACCTATCCCTATCTCAGAAGCATCTGTCTGGATAATGAATGATTTGGAGTAGTCAGGACTTTGCAGAATTGGAGCAGAGCACATGGCTTGCTTCAGGTCATCAGATGCCTTCTGACAGCTAAATGTCCACTGAACCTTCTTAGGCATTCTTTTGGAGGTGAGATCATTAAGGGGTGTCACTATGGATCCATAAACCTTAACAAATCTTCTGTAGTACCCAGTCAGGTGAAAGAAAGCTCTTGAGTCTGGGTTGTGGGAGCAATCCAGTCCATGATGGTCTGAATTTTGCTCTCCAATGGTTGAACTTGGACTCCACCTACAAGGTGGCCCAAGTACACAACCTTACTCTGCCCTATCTGGCACTTTGTGGCCTTGATAGTGAGGCATGCCTTCTGCAGGGCCTGAAGTAAAAACATTTTGGTGGACCAGGTGATCCTCCAAGGTGGAGACAAAGACAGCTATAGTATCTAGATATGCTGCACTATAGGCTTCCAGGCCTGTTAAGACTTTATTCAGGAGCCTCTGAAATGTGGCAGGTGCATTTTTTTCAAACCAAAAGGCATCACAATAAATTGATAATGCCCTCTGGTGGTTGAAAATGCTATTTTTGATTTGGCATCCTCATAGAGTCTGACTTGCCAATAACCAGCAGTCAGGTCAAATGTACTGAAATATTTGGCAGAGACCAAAGTATCAGTCAGTTCATCTGTCCTTGGAATTAGATGGGCATCAATCCTAGAGACTGGATTGAGGCTTCTGTAGTCAACACAAAATCTAATCTCTCTCTTACCATCCTGTGTGTCAGGTTTTGGTACAAGGACTACAGGACTAGCCCAAGGGCTAGCTGAAGGCTCAATGACCCCCAACTCCAGCATCTTTTGGACCTCTGTTCTGATGCAATCTCTGACATGGTCAAGCTGTCTGTAAATTTTGCTCTTCACAGGCAGGCCGTCACCTGTGTCCACCTCATAGGTATACCAGGTGGTTTGACTGGGCGTCCAAGAAAAGAGACCCGGAAACTGACTGAGAACCTGGCTGCAAACCGCTTGCTGTTGATCAGTGAGGCTGTCTGCTAAGAATACTCCTTCAACTGGTCCATTAACAGGGTCCTGAGATAGGAAATCAGGGAGAGGGTCACTCTCTTCCTCCTGTCCCTCATCATGTCAGTCCTGTCAACTAAAGGTTTCTGGCAATTCACATGTCGTACCCTGTAGGGACTTCTTGAAGTACCTAGGTCAACTAAGTAGGTGACCTCACCTTTCTTTTCCAGTATAGTGTGGGGGCTTTCTGAAGCTCCTGACTGGCCTCAATGTTTTAGCTGGTCTTCATGTGCTCAGCCATGCGAGAACACAGGTCCAGAACTTAGTTCTTTATGTCCTGTTTAGGAGGATTGAGAGGTTGCTCCCATCCTTCTTTGACTAGACACAATGGACCCCTAACTGGATGTCCAAACAGAAGTTCAAATGGGCTGTAGCCCGCCCTCTTCTGAGAAACCTCTCTGAAGGCAAAGAGAGGGCAAAGTACCATTTTCGCCTCAGCTTTTCTGGGAGTCCCATGATCATACCTTTGAGGGTCTTTTTGAACCTTTCCACAAGCCCATTACACTGTGGATGGTAGGGTGTGATAAACCTATAGTTTACTAAATCAAACAATCAAGTACATGTGCCAATGTGCACTGTAGCAAAAAAGCAAATGCTAACAATTGTCTTGTTTCTCAAATACTTTGTTTGAATAAAGTTATTTTGCACAAATATTCAAAAAACTGTGTTCATTATTACTTCGTTAACAACATGTATATTTTATACAATCTTTTGATCTGTTCAAATCACAGATTACACATTACAACCTATAACAATCACATAATCATTCTTCCATAGGCAATCCCAATGCATTTCGGGACTTATGTCCCTTCGTCAGGGGCCAATCTGTAAATAATAAAAAACAATGTGCAGGGTAAACCTTCTTTCATCCTCTCAAAAGATCACTTCTGCTCTATACAGTTTACGTACATGAAAGTCAATATAAAGGGATACAAAAGGTGTTGTCAAATGGTTTGTGTTGAGGTTAAATGTCTCCTTCCTTCTATATAAACCAAATAGTGATCATTGCATGAGTTCCACACCATGTGCACTTAGCGAGATTTAAACCATAATAAGTGACTGCCATTCACCGCCTTTTCGTTCGTGATTTTAACGAGCTCATGCGCAACATACTCACTGAAAATGGAAGAATAAACACTGCAGCTTGAGTGCGTAAAACAGCTCTGTGAATCTAAGAAAGAAGAATGGTCCGGTACTATATTATAACCACCAAACTCGTGCACCGTGTACTGCTAAACTGCAGTACAGCAAATCATCTGTTGATGAGAAACTGACCTGGTCTTGTAGAGACCGTCACGTTATCCAATATCTCGAGTACTACTCGTAAGCTGCCAAAATCTGTAACAGAAATCCGAAACTAAATCTACAGCCGCTGCCCCACCTGCTAAATAATCCAAATCACAACTATGGCATTTGTCCTCCCCGCGCCTACCTTCCAAGTCTAGAATTCCACAGTCTAACGACTCCACGCCGCTGCTGCTCACCCGGGCGCTCCACACGCTTCGTTTAAACAGTCCTACGTTTACTGGAAGTAAACAACAGACTTCTCTCCTAATCCCGTGTCGGAAAAACCGTCACCGCCATCTAGTAATGGTCAGATAAACTGATAACAAGGGTTGCAACCGAGGCTGAAAACGAGATCTGATCCGATGGTCAGAATTTTAATACTCAATTCCTCTTCAAGACGTCTGAACATGGCAGGACGCTCCGGGAAGGAGTGCCTGCATGATTAATAATAAAACTGCGGGGTGCCGGAGATGAACTTCAGGTGCCGAATAATATATCACTGCCATCTTGGAATGGTAAAAACTACGAACCCAGTATAAAAAATATAAATAAACAAACGTATGGGTGAATAATAAGTTCTGCATTCAATCACACTCCACATTCCCAAATACAGATAGTGGTGAATTAGTGTAGACCAGCATGCAATGTAGAAGAAAAAAAGAATAAGGATAACATTCTTAACATTTGTTGTAAACCAATATCATCAATCGTTATCAACCTGTTTGTATTCACAAGATTGAAGACTAACACGGAACAACTATGGATTGGTGCAACTGTTAATTATATGCATATGTCATAAAAAACAACTCGTATCTACTTTTTCGTTAAGCCCTCTGGGCTGCTGTGTGTCCAATCTTTTGATCCAATAAATCTCCCTTTGAAGTAATGATCTAGTTGTGTCTTTCCCTGGCCTGGGTGTTAAGGTTTCTATCACTTGAAATCGCAATTGAGAAATGGAATGTTTTTCTACAGACCAGTGTACTACTAGACTTGATGTCTTGTTTGATGTCCGTATGGTACTTTTATGCTCTGAGATACGTGTCTTAATTTTCCTCTGTCTTGCCAACATAAAGTAGCCCGCATGGGCACTTGATACTGTAGATCAAATTCTTTGAATTGCAATCCATAGTATGAGTCAGTTCAATAATTTCTCCTGTTCTCGGATGTGTGACTTTATTACCGGTTATGACATTATTGCAATGAATGCAATTTTGACATTTCTTGGTCCCTTGGGGTGTTGAACGTTGCTCCTGTTGAATTGATGTAAATAATTCTTGGAGATTCTTGGATCTCCTGTATTCGTGTAGTGGTTTTTCCTTAAAGATGTCTCTAAAATCTGGTTCACTCTGTAATAGATCCCACCTCATGTTGATAATTCTCTTAGGTTCAACAGAGCTGGTAGAATATCTGGAAACAAAGACTTGTCTCTGAGATCTGAGTTTTGTTTGTTTTGTCAACAGTTTAGTTCTATCTTCCTTTGTTGTATTGTTCTGTATTGCTTCCACCACAACTTCAGATGGGTACCCTCTTTCTATGTATTTCTGTTTGTCGTTATTGGTTCCTCCAATGTATTAGTATCAGAACAAATCCTTTTCATCCTTTGAAATTGTGAATATGGTAAGTTGCGTATCAGATTACTTGGATGAAAGCTCGTATATAGAAGCGCATTATTCCTATCCGTTTCTATTCTGGTAGTCCCATGATCATACCTTTGAGGGTCTTGTTGAACCTTTCCACAAGCCCATTGCCCTGCTAATGGTAGGGTGTGATAAACTTATAGTTCACACCACACTTCTTCCACATAGCAGTGATGTAGCTAGACATTAAGTTAGTACCTCTGTCTGACAAGACCACCTTAGGGAACCCAACTCTGGAAAAGATTCCCAGGAGGGCCCTGGCCATTACAGTAGCTGTAGTGGTCCTAAGGGGAATCACCTCTGGATATCTAGTGGCATGGTCCACCACCACTAAGATAAAACTGTCCAGATGCTGTTGGAGGGTTTAAGGGACCTACAGTGTCTATCTCTACCCTCTCAAAGGGAACTCTAACCACTGGTAGTGGGATTAAGGGGGCCTTTGTAGTGCCACCTGACTTACCACTGGCTTGGCATGTGACACGAGCGACAAAACTCCTTGGTGTCTTCAAACATGTGGGGCCAGTGAAAGTGAGGGATAAGCCTGTCCCAGGTCTTGCTTTGCCCAAGATGTCCTGCAAGGGGAATGTCGTGTGCCAGAGTCAATAGGAAACCCCTGAACTTCAGAGGTATGAGCAACCTCCTGGTGGCACCAGGCTTGGGGTCTCTACTTTCAGAAAACAGGATCCCTTCTTCGCAATAAGTAAGTCCTGTGGGACCCACTGACATTCCCTGCTTCCTCAGCAGCAGCTTGCTGTCTGAGTTGTTTAAGAGAGGGACAGGCCTTTTGCTGCAGACACAAGTCTTCGCTGGAAGGACCCCTGCTCCCAGTAGCTCTGCCTTGTCAGACCCAAGCTCCTCTGGGACAGTTCCTTCACATGTAGTGAGATCATCTCCCTCAGAAGGCTGATTCTCACTGAGAGTCTGGGAGAAGGATACATCTTTACCCTTCCTGCTCCTTCTCTTGGGAGCTGGCTATCCCATTTTTTCAGGATCCAGGGCTCCCTCAGTGCCTAACTTTCTTGGCCTGAGCCCTAGTGACAGCAAAGACACTTGCTGAAATTCCCATAATTTCTGCATGAGTCTTGAACTCCACGTCAGACCAGGCTGAAGTTTCCAAATCATTGCCCAGTAGACAGGCCACAGGTAGGGCTGAGGATACCACAGCTCTCTTTGGGCCAGTTACCCGTCCCCAGCTGAGATTGACATTGTCCTGACATTGCTGGCACTGGTCACTTGGTAAATCTGACCATGTAGAATCTGCTCAAGAGACACAAGTTTCTCTGTCGCTATAGTGACACTGGCACCTGTGTCCCTGTAAGCTACAGTTTCCTGACCACTGATGAGAGGCTGTTGTCTGTATTTGCCCAAGTTAGTGCAACTTACAATAAGGGTGGCAAGCTCAGTGCCCCATCACAGACTAAAACAGCCTGAGTGGGTGTCCTGACTAGGCCAGATCCCACTTCAGTACTCAAGGTTAACCCAGCTAAACTCTTGGGGGCACTACTACCACCAGTGCTATTGCTAGGGGCACTAGTAGGTTTAGGAGTAGTAGTAGCAGTATTGCTGCTAGACTTGGAGCTATTGGCATCCTTCGCACTATGGCCATTTTCCTTACACAAATAGCACTAAGGTTTCTTGTTGGAGGAGGGCGAGGATTAGGACCTACTCCCAGAGGAAGATTTTTGGGGACCTTCAGAAGACTCTTTTCTTTAGATTTTTCCCCACCTTTCTCTTGGGCCTTACAAGAATTTTGCTTCTTCTGGTCACCACCACTTTTGTTTCACCCTGGTGCGGACCCACTCGTCTACCTTCTTTCCCAATTCTTGGGGAGAGGTCAGCTCTGAGTCCACCAGGTACTGGTGCAGTTGCTGATTTTGACAGTTAAGAATATGCTCCCTCACAAGTACATTGTACAGTCCTTCATAATCCTGCACATTGCTTCCATGAAGCCAGCCTTCCAGAGCCTTAATAGCACTATCTACAAAATCTACCCAGTCTTGAGTGTGTGCCTTCTGTGTCCCTAAACTTAACCCTGTATTGCTCAATGGCTAACCCAAACCCATCTATGAGGGCACTCTTCAAGACTTTGTAATTGTCTGCATCTTCTTCCTTTACAGTCAAGAGTTTGTCTCTACCTTCGTTAGCAAAGGAGAGCCACAGGATATCTGCCCACTGCCCCGGAGGAACTGTCTGAACTTTACAGACACTCTCTAAAGCAGTAATCCACTTACAGATGTCATCACCCTCCTGGTAAAGAGGGGACTATCCTTCTCAATTTCCCACTATCAAAGGAGTGTTCCCTAACTCTAGGTTCACTAGGGCTGCCACCTTGGGATTCTAATCTCAAATTTTTCCTATCCCTCTGGACTTCTAGGGTTTCCTTATCTAGGGCCCACTGTTCCTTCTTGATTCTGAGCTTGGCTCTCTCAAGTTGAGCAGGTGGTATTCTCTTTCAAAGGAATCCTCCCTCTTGCTGGAGATGGAGGTCCCCATTGAAGTGGAAGAGGAGGTAGAATTAACTGAGGCGGAACTGGACCCCCCGAACCCTTTGTACCCTCCCAGGAGGAATAAAGGGGGTCCTAGCTGCTAGGGCCTCCCTCTTTGCCACTAGAACTATTCCCTGGGAGACAGAGTTCTCCAGTAAGGGGTCTTCAGTCTCCTCCTTGACATGCTCAGAAGCAGAGTCATGGGTGTTGGACACCCCTGGCTCATCTTCTGGAGCATCACCACCCATATCTAAGTTATCCTGCCCATCTGACCTTTTTTCTTGGTAGCTATAACTGTTCCTCCGAGATTACTTCACTTTTAAAACACAACTCTCCAAAAGTCACTTGTAAATAAATCATCATAGTCTTGAGCAAGGCCTCCACGCCTTCAATCATTGTTTCAATTAAATGCTCAATATTGTGGTTCGCATAATCCTAGCATGAGGCATATTTGCTAATTTTGAGCATTTTATAGTTTTTGTGAGCCTCCCAAATAACGTTTTTGTGCTTTAGTGCATCCCATGCACTGCTCATTTGGGACCTTCCACCCTCTGTATTCCTTTGTAAGCTTCATACACAAACACTGTTTCTGGTGTTCATCACTAACACCTCCTATCTGAGCTTTGCCACACAACTCATTCTGCATATCTCACCATACCTATCTTCTTTGAGCATCTTATATGTGTCTCTCACAGCAGGCACTTTTACACTGGTAAGCATCTCTCTTCCACACACTGTACATCTCATTTTTGTGAGCATCTCACGCAAGGCTAATTCTTATTGCAAATTTATCTCATAGGGCTTCCTATATTTTTGTGCAAGATAATGTGGTTTGAGTGCACTCTACAATTATATCATCCATCTGCAATAGCGCTTCTCATAGATTAGACAACAAAAGTTTTTGTATTGTGTTGTATACTTTGCGATGCATTGAGGGTTTCTCCACCCTCCAGCCTCAGGAATGCAGGTGATAAACTTAGTGTTTGAGAAACTATTCTCGCTCTCCTTCTTGTGCCCTGCTTAACCAGGGGTTTCCAAAAGGGATCCGACTGACTTCAATACTCAAACAGACACACAGAATCTTATACCATACTATTAGACCTGCCAGCCTTAGGGTGGTCATCCCCCAAATTTTTTGCCTGCTTACCTCCTCTCTTTGCTGATTCTTTTTGTTGGCCTTAAGACTCTGAGCACTTTGCCACTGTTGACCAGTGCTAAAGTGCATGTGCTTCTCCCCTAAACATGGTAACATTGGTGTATACACAACGGGCATATTTAATTTCTTGTAAGTACCTTGTACAGTGGTATACCACATACCCAGAGCCTGTAAATTAAATGCTACTAGTGAGTCTGCAGCACTGATTGTACCACCCATACAGGTATCCTTTTAAACATGTTTACCACAAAAGGGCCGCTCCAGTATAGTGACCAAGGTTTTTACAGTGTTAAAAGAGTGAGTGGGGACATCTCACAAAAAGTTACGAGCTGGTCTCACACACCACTTGGTGTCATGCATCATCATTGGCCAGTCCTCGCCCTCCAAAAACTTGGTTTGGTGGAGGGCGGGCATACACCTGACGACAGGGATGCACTTCTAAACTAAGTGGGGGCCCGTGAAAGAGTGAGTTTAAAAAGCCATTATAGTTGCCTATTATGTTTTAATGTGGGTGGCAGCTATATGGTGTTTAAAAACAAATGGACGGTGTGATAGGGATATAATTGTCCCTACACCGTTATATATGTGTTGGTCGACATGTTTCTGCCTTGTGGTCGGGTCCATGGCATTCATCAGGACCTAATATGTAAGGGCTCCGTTCTTACCCAGTTGTAAAGAGTAAGCACCACTTCGTGGGGTGATCAATGTCACTTTCCACACAATATCCGTGCTCTGGCTCTTCTAACCCTTAGCCACTCACTTAATGCCGTGGGTGTGGTTTTCTTTAAAAACGTATTGTCTGAATGACCCAGGTTTTTGTTTTCCTTAATATTTTCTCTTTCAGGCTTTTTTTCGTTGAATAACTGAATCTCTTCTAAGCCACATAAAAAAAGCACTGACTACCTCTGTCTGCTTTGAGCACCAGGCACCTACAACTCGCATGATAGAAAGTGACATATGGTAGCTGCTGAATGCTTCTGCATGACTGCTGTCGAGTAAGATGGCGCACGATACTGACTACTTGGACATTGTGTTCATGAGATGAGGTTGACTGCTATTGGACCAGTGTCGGTATGTGATCCTGGGATCACCACCTAACTTCCCTGTGTCTTGGTGCCCAATATCTACTTAACATTAAAGTAATATAGAAGCATATTATCCCCCACCGTTAATTGCTGCATAAAAATTGAGCACTGGCGTGCACCTGGTGGCATGGAGAGCACTAAACACCTGGCTGCATTGAGATAGTGTATCAGTGCATTAGTGATCCTCTGTTCAGCTGCAACAGTTGTTTGTGTTCTGTTGTACGGTCCGCTGTATTCATGATTTGCTCATTATAGAATTTCCCACTCTGTGATTCCATTTTCCATCCCAGTGCCTCTTCTGCTCCTTACGCCACTCGTTCCCCCAGCGTTTACGCTGAGAGGGGCAGGCCCATGCCTCAAATGGGACTAAGGAGTAGGACACGCCAAGCATTGGCTGGCTTGTGGGTAGGGGGGCGGGATATGTGAATGGAAGAAAGACTAAAATGACTTGTCAAGAAATACTTCACAGTTGATTCCAGATTCTTACTTCAAGTATGAGCTGCAAGTATTCACACACTGTCGAATTCACTATCCCTGTGCCAAGGTACGCCGTGGTTTGTAGCTAAGGTTGTCAGGAAATGTTAATTTTGAATATTGGTGGTCTTTTTGATGACCCATGAACTTTCAAAATGTAGTAAAATGTTTCACTCCCTCTGGTAATATAATATTTAACTCTGTGATCTCCATACGCACAGTTAAATGCTCGAATGCCTTTCAGACTTACCTGTGTGGTGAAATATCTTGATCTCTACGACCATTAGAGCTATATAAACCTGTCTGAGCCCCCCTCTGAATCCTCTTCATGTGGTGAAATGTATAAACTCCATGTAAGCTCTGCTTGTTTCACTGGCATGTTTCATTCTCTCTGAATCCTGCACATGTAGTGAAATATTAGAATCACCCAGTGAAACGTTTACGTCCTTCTGAACCATGCACATGGAGTGAAATATTAATTACTAAGTGAAAACTACATGTGTAGTAAAATGTTTGAATCCCTCTGTACTCTGCACATGGAGTGAAATATTAATCACTAAGTGAAAACTACATGTGTAGTAAAATGTTTGAATCCCTCTGTACTCTGCACATGGAGTGAAATATTGATCACTAAGTGAAACCTGCACGTGTAGTAAAATGTGTGAATCCCTGTGAACTCTGCACATGGAGTGAAATGTTAGAATCACTGAGTATAGTGTTTGAATTCCTCTGAATCCTACCTATGTATTGCAGTGTACGAACATGTCTGAATACCTGTAATGAAATCTTTGAATCTCGCAGTGGAACTAACACGTGAAGTAAAGTGCTCGCACCCCCCTGACCCTTGCACCTGCAGTGTAATGTTCAGATCCCTGAGGAACGAATATGCAGTGAAATGATAGAATCACTAAGTACAATGTTTGAATTCCTCTGAATTCTACCTATGTATTGCAGTGTATGAACATGTCTGAATACCTGTAATGAAATCTTTGAATCTCGCAGTGGAACTAACACGTGAAGTAAAGTGCTCGCACCCCCTTGACCCTTACACCTGCAGTGAAATGTTCAGATCCTTGAGGAACGAATACGTAGTGAAATGTTAGAATCCTTTTCTGAAAGCAAGCCTGGTTGTGCATGTACCTGTGTGCATAGAAACCTTTGTATGAACTTTTCGTTCTGACGTCACTGAAACATCTCTTTTCTTTTCAGTCTAAAGAAGTTGAGGAAGATGGAGTCACTGTCATTGTTGAAAAAGACCATTTTATGGATGACTTTTTCCAGCAGGTGAGAAATGTGAATATCAATGGTGTATTCCTTTCAAAATGGCAGACTGGAAGTTGGCATAGTAGGGGTGTTGGCTGCACCCACTTCAATTGTATTTGTGTTCTTTCTGTAACATCTAAACCCTCTGGTGTCCAGGCCTCCTCCTTGCGGTTTAATGTGTGATCCTTATAATGTGGATAGTATGTGGCTTCTGTGGTTCATGTCACTTGTTTCTCACTCGCTTGTTGCAGAATTGTGTGAATGTTGTTTTTGACCGGATGGTGAGGTGGGACCTGCTGCTGAGGGGGTTTGTTTTCCACCACTTCCTCCTTCTGTTGCTGGTTCTCCACCTTGGGTTAGGAGCAGACCCAATACAAGAGTATTGCTTGTAGTTTCATCTGGTGTTGGACTTTTGTATTTTGATTGCAGTTTTGATCTTGGTCCTCTAATTTCAGCAAGTGTCGTTTCCTTTGGGTTCAGATAGCCTGGGAGGTTACAGTGCTGGTGTTACTGCTCTGGCAACAGCATTTGGGATATTACTTTTTTGAAGAAACTGAGTAATCACTGTTGCACTTTTCTTTCTGTTTTTCTGCTTTTATGTTTAGCAGTTATCCAGTTTCTTGATGAGTTTTATAGAGCTTGGTTTGCAGTGGTAGCAGAGTAAGAGTTTTTCAAGTGAAGCGCACCATTAGTTGATTCACTTATCTGGTGCTGTGAATAGGGCAAAGGTGGTTGCGGTCCTCGAGGTATGTCTTCCAATACCACTGACACTTTACCAGAGTAGCCTCCTAGACATTGGGTATAACACTATAGAATTTGTTGCCGGGCCACCCTTGCCCGAGCTCTCCCTCAATCCCTGATGTCTCTGTGCTGCCAGAAGCTCGCAGTGCTGGGGGGTGGGGGTGGGGGGGGGGGAGGTGGGGGGTGGTGGCTAATTACCCAGTCGAGTTATTAGGTCGACATTTCCATAGGCAAGGCATTTTTTTGTTTGTTTAAGTTTAGCGCCATGTGACAAATCTGCACAGAACTTAAAAAAAAAAAAAAAAAAAGTACGTCCAATTTGCAAACAAGCATTGGCATAGCCAATCGGTCTCGCCTTTGGGACCTTATAAGTGTTTAGCCAGAGATATTGACTTTGCCTATGTTTTTAAGCTGTGCTGTACATTAGTTTGTAGAATGCTGCAAAGTTATAATAAAGAAGGGTTTAAAGCATTTTGGTTACCTTATATATGACCAAGAAAGCATTACGTACAAGTTAAAGACTATATTAAAAAAGTATTACCTATAAATAATGTCTTGATTTAATTTTGTTCTTTAAATGCTGGCAACTTGTTTCTGCGTGTGCGAATGCTTGCTTGTTATGTTATTTTTGTTATGGGGGGGCATAAATAACAGGAGGCTGAAGCTTGGGAAATAGTACATGTGTAACAGTGAGATAGTTAGCGAGTTAGTTAGTTTGTTAATGATAGAGTTGGTTCGTTCGTTAGTTAGTTAGTGAGACAGTGAGAGAGAGTTAGTAAGTTAGTGAGAGAGTGAGTTAGTTAGAGAGAAAGTTATTCAGTGAGAGAGAGTTAGTTAGTGAGAGAGAGAGAGTTATTTAGTGAGAGAGAGATAGTTGGAGAATTAGTTTGGAGAGAGAGAGAGAGAGAGTCCGTGAGAGAGAGATAGTTAGAATGAGTGTTTTTAAAGTGAGTTAGATAGATAGTGAGAGAGTTAGTGAGAGGGAGTGAGATAGTTAGTTAGTGAGAGAGTAAGTTAGTTAGTGAGAGAGAGAGTGAGAGAGTTAGTGAGTTAGTTAGAGGAAGGAACATACACCAGACCTCTTGTGACGAATATAACTGTGCAGTACACTACACATAAACATTGCAGTATGCACAGATGTCATGGGCACACAATTACAAGTGAAGATCACAGCGAAAACGTAAACTTCTAACTGTTATACTACGTGGACTAGGGGACATTGCAACATGCCAGTAGCTAAGGGCAGTCAAACATGCACGGCAGCTCCGCGGCAGTGAACTCGATGGATGACATACTCACAATGCACCAAAAGTTATGCTCGGTACATGAAGTACGAATTGCCGTATTGTTCGAGTCCTAGCCTCACCTGAATATCTGTCTGAACTATACTAACCCTAGCTGGTAGCATTGTAAGGCAACTATAGTTCCTACCTTTTCTAGCCGCTTTAGACCTGCAAAGAGCTACCAAGATGGCAAACGGCGACAAGTTGCCACAAAATAAACACCAAAATAAATACAAAAGAGCTTGGAATAGTGTGCTCTCTGACTACTTACTCTTTGTGCACTGAAAATTGCACATTCCTCATGGTCATTCACACTCCATCGACTGCATGAAGGCCTGGACGTATACTTATCACCTCGAAATTAGGGAACGTGCAGATGTGCTGGGCACATTTTTGCTCAAGACAAATTGTTCGGCCATTTGTTCTACACAAATCGCTGGATTGGAATGTGGGGCGTTGTGAACACAAGCGGCTGTGATTAATTCAAGCATACCACCTGTTTTTAGGTCTCGCCTACGCAGCGCGCATGCGCTGCATAGGAGGGCCTTTAGCCGTCGCTCTGCTCTTTTTTGAAGCACATACTCGTGCTTGTGGCGGCATCCACCTTGTGAGCAGCGGGGCGCATGCTAATTGGCTGTTGCTCGCTCCCGCAAGGCGGATGGCACCACAAGCACGAGCGTGCTTGAAAACAGCTGCTGTTACTCCCCCTCTCTCTCACAACCCTCCCGCCCATTCCTTTCTTTGATGCTTTATTTTTTTTTTACTTTCAGCGCGAGGCGCGCACGCGCTTGTTTGCTTTTGGTGTAATCTGTAATTAA